>CM060874.1:27468832-27568009 GCA_030737845.1 Acorus calamus | reverse complement strand
CCTCTCCTTACAGGATCAGATTGTTAGTCTTCTAGAGAGATGATACCCACAGGAGATTTTATGCATAAGATTGTCATCAGATCAATGGTTTTCTTTTATATTAGTGCATCATTGTTTACAATATATATATAAGCACGCACACGCTCACACACAATATCCAATTATATGTGTTTATTGTGAGTCAAACAGATGTGCTCTGTAAGTCAAGTTCATGCCAAAAAATGTTATGTATATTTCTTGAGGCACAATGCGACTGCAGCTGCTAGTGATGATATTTTTTGGAAATAAGTCTTTTGTGTGATTGTTATTAGCATGTAAATTCAGTTAAATTAATGTATGGATGAAAAGGGGGAAAAAAACTCACCTATTGCTTCTGATGCGGTAACGGGGAAGTCAGTCAACACACCATCAACAGAAAAGTCTGATCGATCAACAAAATATAAATACTCCGTTACTGGATTATAACTGTAGTTGTAGGCGATAACTGCGTCATTCGCAAAATCAGATGCATAAATTTCCAACCCCGCGTTGTGAGCATCCTTGACAATGGAGGTGGGTGACTCTAAATACATAGTAGGGCTCACTGGCCAGATGTAATTTTTTGGTACGAGAATTCCTGATGCAAAGGTCTTAATGAATGTGAGATTCTTGAGAAGTGACCCATACGATCGGTTGATTGATGGGTCAATGGCAGCGGAGTCTAAGAAACGGAAAACAAGCTTTGTTTTGATTTGTTTAAATCTTGCTGTGATACTTCTAAGGAACCCCACTTCTGGTGAGGAGACATAGTTAATGATAGAAGTCCTTGATGCCGAAAGCAAAAAGCTTCTCATGCTCAGCTTATTCTGAGTGTAGAACGTATCATACTGCAAGTGATGGCTATATTAGTTCCATTAACATATAAATGAAGGAATAAAAGGCATGTGGTATTTAAACAGCTCTATAGAGTTTCCGACAACAAGAAAAAAAACATAATTGCAACATAAAATGTTGTACCTGAATATTTAACCAGAGCCCAGGTGGCTTCAATTGTGCGACATCACTTATAGCACTAATAGGATTCACTCTATCGAAAGAAGGAGACCGAGAGAAAATTGCTTGAGTCACTGCCATGTTGAAAGAAAAAAAATAGCAGTTAATTTCGAGCAAGATTGTACTCTCATATATTTCTTAATTACACTAATCAAATTGGGCTTGGCTTTTTTTTTCACTAGCTATTATCACATATTCATGATGCGCCAGAAATGCCAAAGTATATACAATGCATAAAAGAAAGGAAAAGGCTCCCTGAACATGTGCAGGTGTTTATTAATGTGCATCTTACATGCATGACCAATACACAAAATTAATCTGTGCACACATGTGTAATGGTTGAAGTGAGCAGGGGAGATTAAAACAGTTGTATGATTAGCAAAATTCCCCGGTTCCTCATTCCCACGTAATCTATCAGAATTGGATTCATATAGAAGGAGAAATTCTCATTCTCAACTAGACTTACCAAACTGACCTTATTTGAATGAAAGTTCAGTGTCAAAAAATCGAACTTACAGGCAACTTGTCCCAACTCTTTGAGGGTGACGTCCTTGGAAAACCATCCACTCATGGAAACTCCATTGACTAGGTACGTATTTTTAAGATTGGGATAGACATAAGATATGGTTGTGCAATTATCTAGCAATATGTTGGGGACACATATCCCTACACCATCCTTTGTTAATTGCACGTCGCACCATAGAACCACGTTTGGTAAACTTGTAATCAGTGCAACTTGATATGCATAAGAACCCGAACTGGGAAAGAGTCCAGAGAAGCCACCGTTAGCTATGACTATGGGTGACTTTCCTGCGAACAAGAAACAGTTCATCAGTACTCAACATTACATATAGCTTTAATTCTATACATAAAATAAATGAATTTCAGCATGACAACAAATTATTCTGATTTAGAATAAGCAATCTGTTATACTTGACTAAGTCTAGAATCATCTAGATATAGGTGCAAACGGAAATATTGTATGCATTGCAAAAGAGTTTTTTTTCTTTTCTTTTGCATGTCTACTCTCTAAGAAAAAAAAAAATCAAACCTTGTTTTTGTGTATTACATCCAAGAAGTAACAATTGAGTCCATACCCTCCTAATATTTCTAAAAGAAAAGGATAAACAACTCGATTACTTCTTGATGACACCCAAGATGTAATTTTACAACCATCCCAATCTTATGAATTTGGTCTAATTTCATGCACACAAGCTACTATTAGATAAAGGAAAAATAACAATGGTTCTTCTTGGGACCATCAGAAAAATGCGCACAACAGAAAGAGAGCCCCTCAAAATCAGACTTTTTAAAATAGAACTAGGACTCACGGTATAAAAAAAATAAAAGAATATTTGCATCCCTAAGCTTACATCTCTTTCATTCCATTAACCTATTCAAAACACCACATAGAGAGATTTCTTTAAAAAATGCCAAGATTTACATTCAAATTAAGAACTCCAAGAGAAATACAAAGACAAGGGAAAAATAAAAATAAAAATAAAAACTAGTGGGAAAAAAAAAGAAAAAAAAAATAGTTCCTCTTCAAACCTTCATCCTAATTTTTTTTAAAACTCAAGTGTCCTTGAAACCCACGATAGGAAAGCCAAATTGGGAAACCTTTTTAACAACCCCTCAAAACACTAACACACATTCCTTCCATAACCCCTTTTAAACACATCCACTAAGATATCCACAAAGCATCAAAATCTTCACAAAGAACCTCCATTTCCTTAATTTCACTCAAAACCCATAAATTCCCACAACACAGAAACCCCCAAAAAAAAAATCAACCACCCATTGAAGCTCCATCTTAGATTCTCTCCCCAACCCATGTAAAAAACCAAACAAAAAAACAGACCCATCAATCTCCAAAACCCAATAAAACACCATACATGGAAATCAAGATATATATATGTATAGAGAGAGAGAGAGAGAGAGAGGTACCGTCTAAGGTTTGCCAAGTTGAACCATTGGAACTCTGTCCAGTCACCAAAACTGATGGGAGGATGAAGAGAAAGAGAAGAGCTTGGAAACCCAGCATTGTTTCCAAGCAATCAGTGCCAGATCGAGCCACCAGTGCAGGAACCAGCTTTTGTAGCTACAGATACGAGAGAGCTCTCTGTATTATATATCTAGAGAGAGAGAGAGAAAGAAAGAAAGGTCTGAAGACCAGATAGGTGAGAGGAAGGAGAGTTGAAGGAGCAGAGTTTCTGCTTTATTTTTCTTATTTTTAATTTTAATTTATTTATTTATTGTGGATGTTTGTGAGTCTTCTTTGATTGTCAGTTTTTGTTGGAAAAAAATCAAATGAAACTGTAAAAATTGTTTTGCTTTACAGAGTGATATAGATACGCGTTTCCACGTTTTGGGACCCACAGGTGTTCGTTGACGGCTTGGAACCGAGCCGAGCCAATGTGAAGCCGATGTTTTATTAATTTTTATTTTTAAACATTTTATTATTTGATTTTAAGGTACCGTTTGACAAAGCGGTTTGAGCGCGTTCGCATCGGTCGACTCGGCGCATCGTCACCGCCCAAAAAACACAATGTGGGGAGTTCGCGTTTGAAATAAAAATATATGTTCGACGCCTATTTTTTCTCACGGATGGAACGCATTGAAATAATGATTCGGCAAACGCAGAACAATTCCACAACGCAAAGGAGTTCAACCTGAAGCCAAACGCAGAGGAGCTCAACCCGAAGCCAAACAATGTGTGTGGATCACATCGTCAGCAGTTCGGTGTAAACAAGAATTTAGTTTTATTAAACTGTAGTATAAAAAAATATGATCTCCAAATCTGTTTATTAATTGAATTAGGAGAAATTGATATAAAAAAAATTGATCGATGCTTATCAATCACATTTGTTATCACGGTTTAGACAACATTTGATTGCACGATTCTTGCACCGAACCTCCTCTTGGTAGGATGAGAGAGGTACCCCCTCTTTAGTGAGAGGACTTGTGTTCGAGTCTTGTCGCTTGCTGATAAGGAAATATTTGACAAAGAAAAAAAATTTACCCAACAAAAAAAAACACATTTGATTACACGATTGAGCAGATTTTGGGTTCACAGAAAGCTGTTTCTGCAATAGTGCGACCAAACATTTTAATTTTACTGTAGTGGCTTCTTGCATATAGATTTCAAACAAAAAAATTCAAAAAATGTGATTTTCAAAAGCTGATGGAGAATCGTTTCCTACAAAATCAATTTTAAATTCAGTATTTACAAAAATCCAATTTTGTTATCCCACTAAAAATGCTGCCTTAGTAAGAGTGTATTAGTAAGAGTGTAATCACTTTTCATATTGATTCACAATTTAATTTTGACGCTAATACACTTTGCTTTATTTTTATGTGCTTCAATGAAATAATTAAACAAATCTAAGAAATTATAGTAACTAAAAAATTCATTTTGTTTAAATTTTTTATGCCTTTACATTTCAATCGGTCATTCATATATATTTAAGTATATGATTTCTCTTAGTCCCATTTGGGGTATGACATAGGGTTATTCATACTTGATAGCTATATTGGGATAGATAACAATCCATGCTGAATAGGTAAATTTTGGTTTGATTGTTTTTTTTTGTTATTCTCATTGAGAAATGTAAAATTGATATTTTTTATTGTTTGATTCACCTTGGATAAAGTAAAGATAAGTGGTAGATAAGAGATGGATAAGAGTTTATGACTTTTTAAATGACAATTATAACTCTGCATAAATTATTTGTGTTTGGGAATAAATATGAGATATGTGTGTTTGATATGATAAATGTGACAGTTTTTGAAATATGTGCAGAGAGTGTTAGGTTAAATAAATTTTTTAAAATGACAAATAATTAAATTTTTATCCATTGGTATAGTTAAGTCCTGATAAGTAATTGTAGCATTTTCTGATAATAGTTATCATGCATTATTCTAACTTATTCAGACATAGCTATCAGGTTTATTATAACAAAACAAACATTTTTTTTTTGCTATTCTCTTATATTCTTCTCTATTCCGGATTTATGTTTCACCCAAAACGGGGGGTTATGGAATATATACTAGGTTAGGTAAGAGAAAATAAATTTTTTATTCATTTCATTAGAATATATATATATTTTTACTATTACGTGAAGATACGTAATTCATTAAAATTATATATTTGTGTGTGTGTTTAAAAAAACTAAAACTTGTTGAGACTTAAAAATTTAAAATGATTACCTGAATAATTGTATGTAACATTTTTCTTTAAACCATTTGTGGAGATCTCGGGTAGAATAAAACTAAAAATTATTATTATTATAATTATTCATATTCCTATTTGGTTGTAAAATTTTTGTTTCAACTAAAATAATGATTTTTAAGTATAAAAAATAAGATAAATCTAATCTAGGAACAGTAGTATCTATATTCTATATCTAATAAATGTCATCGTGGGTTCGAAGGGATCAAAAAAAAATTATTTGTCTCAAGTATTTTTGTGCAATGGAACATGATAATAAGATAAACTATGAATTTATCACAAAATCAATATACCGTATTTATCTCCAAATCAAATATGAGATCAATCTAAGGGTCTATTTGGAAACACATATTGAAAAGTAGATTTTGGAATAAAGCTGTTTTTTAAGATGATTTTAGACCTTTGACTTTTTTTGGATGCTTTTTTTTAATTTAGGAATCAATATTTAGAAGGAATTAATGTTTGGTAGAAAAAGTTGTTTTTCAATTCAAAAAATCGATTCCAACAAAAAAACGTTCTTTTTGAAATTTTAAAAACATGGATTTCGAGAAAGAAATTAAAAGGAATCCAGCTTTTGATTCCGCCGGAATCCGACCCGTTTGGTTGCGCGTTTGGACGGAATCCGCTTTTTAAAAAACGGAATCGCCCCCAAACGCGCTACCAAACGGACCCTAAATTATAAAATAAGCGGTGATACAAGCAGTGTGTGCAAACTATGGACAATATATATACATGAAAAGTCATCGGTGAAGTTATATACCTCATTAACCATTTTTTATGTTTTTATTTAATAGAACGATGTAATATATCATAAAAATATTTAATTTTTTATAATAAAAAATATTATATGACATTTACAATGTAAACTATTAAAATATGCACGGAAATTTTTTTTTATAAAATTATTGAATTAATAAAATAAATTAAAAACATTGGGCGACATCCAAGCAGAGTTCAAGTGACGACAAGTCTCCTACCAAGTCTTCCTAACCAGGGTCAACATTCCAACCCGAGCCGAGCCAAATCTTCACGAATCTCTGACTCGGCTAACAGCTGGCCTCCAACGCACGGGATCACCGTACGTTGTCCACGTGGCAAGATCCTGTGCGTCTTCGGGTCCCACCATGGGTCGGATTTTTTCTTGTCCTGACTCGGCGGGCGAGAGCTGGATCCGAGCCGTTCATCACATATAGCACCTATTGCCAACCCACACATAGGTTTTTATTTTTTTGATGGAGACATTACTAAAACAACCCCCAATTATAGAAAAGTTTTGAAATAGTACACACTGAACTTTTACACAGGTTCCTCTAAACGTGGGGTTGGTTAAAAAAACAAAAGTTGGGACCTAAATTTGTTTTTCTGTTCTACTTATACATGGTGACATTTTAAGGGCTGGGGGGGGGGGGGGGGATTTTTAGAAAATGAGGTTGGATAATATGATATGAATTGTTGTCAAGATAATTGATGACCACTATGTTTGTCAGACTTTAGACAAATCTTCTTTTCAAGCATTGTTCAGCTTTCATATGATATTTATGGTTGTGTCTACTTTATTCCATGGTCTATTTATATTGGATAAAACAAACACCCAAATAATTATATGTGATTATTGGTTGATTTAATTTTATGGTCATAGTGGAGAGGACTTACTGAATGTTCGATTTGCGTTGGAGAATTTCATGAGTAGAGAGAGAGAGAGAGAAAACATGTTCTATGAATTAATACATCTTTGGTATCTGATCTTTTGTTCATGTAGCATTCATATTTTTATATAATGTCTAATTTTCACAAAGTAACTTGTTAACGATTATGAAATTTAGGATATCTATTAAGAATAATGGATATCAAATTGTGAAGTGGAAAATTAAGTAGACACCATGAGCAAACATATATCATGAGCTTGATTGATGGGGAAGAACATGAAAATATTGGATGATAGCAGCAGAGCGCAGCGCATTATGCAATCAATTGTTTCAACATACTTATGGACAATCAGGTTCATCAGGTCAGAGGTGATAGGGTATAATACGAGAACATGTGAGAGAAAACATGTTCTATGAATTAATACATTGGTATTTGATCTTTTGTTCATTTAGCATTCATATTTTTATATAATGTCCAATTTTCACAAAGTTACTTGTTAACCATTATGAATATTAGGATATTTATTAAGAATAATGGATATCAAATTGTGAAGTGGAAAATTAAGTAGACATCATGAGCAAACACATATCATGAGCTTGGTTGATGGGAAAAACATGAAAAGATTGGATGATAGTAGCAGAGCGCAGCGCATTACATAATCAATTATTTCCACATACTTATGGACAATGAGGCTCATCAAGAGGTGATAGGGTATACAACGAGAACATGTGAGAGTTTTTTTTACTGCTGTATTTAGGATTGGAGGCGGTTTATGATAGGCGCAAGGAAGGTGTATCAATCGGATACAATTGATGGGGTATACCACTGAATTGTTGGGGGGGGGGGGGGGAGCCGGGGAGGAGGGTCGGTCATTTGTCTTGGTTAAATACCTCTTCTAATCAGGCACCTGCCGTCGGATTTTGTTTCTTTTTTTTTCCAGTCCTCTCACATATCTCAGAATTGTACTTCAATATCAATAATGAAATCATGGTAACTATTTATACCTTATTTCAAAAATGAGCAAACACAAATGTATCAATTGTTTCTAGTTGTCTAATTCGTTGTCATTATATTATTCCATAGAAAATTTAAAGAGGCAATATATATTTGTATATGTGAATTAATATACATTCAAAACTTTGTTTATTCAATTCTATATCATTATTTTTCTTTCCTTGGTATTCCCAATACTCATGGTATTAAAGAAATTATTCAAAATACAACTAACTCTATAAATATACATTGTTTAATTATTATAAATCAATTTTTAAATAAAATTATTCAAAAAAAATCAACTTGAACAATTCACAAAAAATAATTTATAAATATTAATATATCAGCGCAACATATCGTTTCCTCAAAAAAAAAAGAAGCAACATACAATCTAATAACAAAAAAATCTAACCCAATAATAAATTTATTAATCTTCAATATAAAAGTAAAAAAATAAAAAAAGAGGAAAGATAAAAAGAATATACCCAAACCCAAGAGATGTTAGATAAATAAAAACAGGCAATTTGGGACTTGTTGATATTTGGGAGAAAAGACTAGTGGTTGTATTTTAAAGGAGAAAATTTGAATTTTTTTTATCACCTCTTTTAATAAATTTTAATTTTAAAGATTTTAAAGATGAGAAAATTATGGAAGGTTTATTATTTTTATTACTCCTAAATTTTAATGGTTGTGATTTTTTTTAAAACAATTATTTGATCGAGAGAGAAGAAAATAATGGATGATTTGTTCCTTTTAATCACTTTTACAGGGGATCTATGGGAAGGGTGGCTTAGGGAGAAAAATATGGAAAGTTTGTTTCATAAATATTAATAGTTGAGGTGTTTTTTATTTAATTTTTTTTTCTATTTCAAAGGTTAAGATTCAATGTTAAAAAAAAAAAAAAATTGGTTGGGAGGCTTAAGCCCCCCTTGGGGGAACCTTAGGTCCGGCCCTGCTAATTGTAAAGCCACTCCCATTCTATGTTGTTTGAATCCATGTATGAACTACACATAAATAACATATAATCATTTTAGATGAATAGTATAATAATTTTCACATAAATATCATTAAAATATATATTTTTCATTTAAAATGATTTATATCACGTATGTGATAATTCCTCATTAGTCCACACAATAATTTTCAATGTTTATTAATCTATGCATATAATTTTTTAAAATCATTCCTTCTTAAAAAAATTTCATATCAGTATTCATTAAATAATTAAAAAAAATCATCTATTAAAAATTAATAATAAAATTCTTATTAATACATTTTGGATGAACGAGTGTCATCCATTTATACACAAAGCTAACATGATTCCATCAGTATTTCAATTTGGCTGAGAACTTAACCTTAATGTAATGATTGGCATCACAAAATATGTTCAATTAATGAATAATCACATCCTCACCAACCGACCCATAAAAATATCATCTCAGACAGAGGCATCCAGCACATGCATTGCCAGGTCACCCGCACATGGAGGCTTTACATTGCACATAGTCGACGTGGCGTCCACGTCATCAAATATCCTTAATAAATAAATAAACAAACAATTAAAATGTGTGTTATGAGACCCATAAAGAGTTATATTAAAAAGGTGACCATGTTGGGTCATGTTGTTGTCAAAGAGAAAATGGTGGCGCACTCAAAACCGCGTTTTGGTTGTGGTGGACTTTAGCTGAGTTCATTATATTCTTTCAAAGAGGGCGACGTTTTTGAAGTGGTCTTTTTTTATTTATTTTAATTTTGATCTTTTCTTGCATGTTTGATAGGGCCATTATATTCCACCACTAAATTATAACACTGGGCTTTTAGAAATACGGTTTGGGTGATTATATTTTGGTAGAGGGTTTAAAATTAAATATGTGTTATCAAACGGTGATTGATATATTTTTTATTAAAAACTTTTTTTTATGATTTAAAAATAATAATTTTGAAGTAAAATTTAAAATTAAAAAATTAGTTTATTTAGAGTTTCAATTAGTCATGGTCGATCATTTGAAAATATATTTAAGGATTTTCTTATGTGGTCATGAAAATGACATGTAGCATCTTTGGTTCATGAGATTATTCTTAGAAGATCCATGAAAAATTTCTCTTCATTCCTCATTTCCACCGGAATCTATTCGAACTAAATTCTTGATGAATGAGAATTTCTTCTCTGCATAAGTGATATCAAACTTATCCTAAATAATTAATCAGATAGATAACAGATGATTTCATATGTTGCATTAGTGACATAGCAACTGCAAAGAGGGCTAGCTATAAAAAAGACCGATGTAACATTTGAGAAAATAGGTTGATTAAGAGGATTCATATATGTCTCGTTTTTGCAAAGTTGACACCCATAAGAAAAAAAAATTATGTTTTTTGAAAAGAGACTTTAAAATGATATAACTAAAAAATATTTTTTAATTAATTATAAACATTGAAATTACATTAGATGATTTTTTATTTCTATAAAAATAGAATCACTCCAAATGTCCTCTGAGTGTATAATAGATATTCATGAAATTCAATTGTGGTGGGGATCACAGGTTTGGAAAGTCTTGTACACTTGATTTTGACATGTACTTTAATTTAAACAAAGGATTCTCGAATATATATCCTTGTTAAATTTTAATTTTATCAAAATACCTTGTAAAAATCCATAGTATAAAAATACCCTTAAAAAACATTAAATGAGTGTCACCATACCCCTATATCATACTTCGTGAAAAACTTTAGATTAATTATGGTTAAAAGTCTAACTTCACATATACATTGACTTAAATGCCCTTACTAATTCTAAAAAAAAATTGTTTTGCATAAATACCCGCTCTTAAAACCCGTATTATTGGAATTATCCCTATTATTTCCGCAATTACAAAATTCCCCTGAAATTTTAATAAATTGTGTAAATTTATCATTCGTCAGTCGTTGTTAGGAACGCAAACCGAATCATGGTTAGAGTTTTAATCCTCCCCTATAAAATGACCATTTTGCCCTTTATTTAAATCACACTCTACTCAACTCTGCGTGAAGAAGAAAGAGATACGGCTGAAGGAGGAAGGAGAAAAAAGGAACTAGGATTCGACTATCCAAACAGAGTGTGGGGAGGGTATTTTGGACTATTTATTTGTGATTAACGGTGGCTAATGGGGATGTTCTAATCAATTCTCATGAACATTAACCTCAGGGACAAATTTACACGATGTATTAAAATTTCAGAGGTATTTATGTAATGTTGAAAATAAAATGGGTAATTATGCAAATACGGATTTTAAGAGAGGTATATATGCAAAAAAAAAAATTCACTTTGGGTAGTCTGAAGATACAAGGGTCATTTCAACACCTAAAACGGAATGAAAACGGAAAATATTAACCATAACAGATGGAACTTGACTACAATGGCACGATTACACTCACTTAAAGATTTTTATTGGTACTTTTGCGCTGTGAGTTTTTACAGGAGTATTTTGATAAAATTAGAATTTAACAGGGGAATATATAAAAAAGCCCTTTAAACAATATAATATATTTATTATATTGTCTGAGCTTTATCAGGTCCACAAATATGACAGATTGACCCAGTACATATATGTTAATTGTGAGAAAAATAAGATTTTCTGACTGTTTTTAAATCTACTATACATTGTAATCATAATATTTTATGAAAAAGAAAGAAATGAAAATGAAATTAAAGCTTGATTTTAATTGTCGGATTGTTTTTTTCTTTTAATGCCTCACGTTAAAGTGGTCCTTGATTGGCAGCCGTCCATGGCACATCATTGTTATACACAGTTATACACAGTACTTGTATCAGATAAAAAAGTATACGTTTTCTTTTTTCTTTTTTTCATATATATTAGCCTACATGTCATTTTTCATATATTATACGCATCATTATACAAAACACACTTAAAAAAATAGAACATGTGTGAAGCGTACATTGCACATGGGAGTGCGACATTATATTTCCTTTCTCATCGTAGTTACATTCAACCATTTTTATGGTCTTAAATACAGTCTTATATGGCTCATTAGTCACATCTACTCAATGTAACGAGTTATATAACTCGTTAAATTTTTTTTATCTTACCCTCTATAAATGATATAATTCAATTTATTGGATTATATACTTCACATTTTATAAATGTCTATATCTCATTAGATGATATATATACATAATAAAAACATGAGTTGTCTGGGTTTTGTACTGTAAAATGACTTTTAGTGTACCATTTTCCTTAAAAACATGTACATACCTCTTTATGTGACTTGTGTAGCAAGACAAACTACTCGTGAAGTTGTATAAAATGAAATTGCCTAAAAAAGAAGACACAACGTGCCACACTTGCATCGGAGGCGAGGAAACTACCTTGCATGTCATGCTTGAATGCCCGATGACCAAATTGATTTGAAAGTGTCTATGAGAGTCTTCCAACTTAGAGGATGAGTGTGCCTCTCCCGAAGATTTATGGAGGGCGGGAAGACAGCTCCGGACACAGGGGAGACGAGTGTGAAGACCAAAGTCTCAGAGGTGTTAGTTCTGGCTGTTCTATGGGCATCATTAATCTCCTGTAACCACCTCCTGTACATGTGAACCCCAGTTTATGAGGACAATACATTGACGATGGTGATGTACTAAATCAAGGATTGGGGTGTTTGTTGTGTATGAGCGAGGTTGATTTCCTTTCAAGGGGATATATAGATTACTAATTAAGGAGTAGGTTTTTTGCTTTGTTTATCGCATGATACAGTACACATGTCTTCTATCTGTTGTCTTCTATCTGTTTTCTCTGAGATTGCGTTTTTGAGGCTATGATCAGTGGTTTTTTGTATGTTTTTTTTTTGTTTTGTGCATTTCTTTTTTTAATAACAATTAAGGCTGAATGCCGAATCTCTAGAGAACACTTTCCTTAAAATATAAATCCAAAACAACCAGCAGTAACAAACAAGGAGCATTCGGCTTGGGCGGTAGTGCCGAAGTGGGCCACAGCCCAAGCCCATCAACCGCAATCATTGTCCAATAGCGGAATAAAGGGGGCCGATCTGACGTGTCATCAGCCTTTTTTCATCCCTCTGATCAGTGGACCCACGATTTGGTTTCCACTGGTTGTACTTTTCGAAAACCCTGTGGGGCCCAGTATCACGTGAGTGGACTACATGAATTGATAATCCACTCCCTGGCCCATCAATGTCCTCCTCTGGTGTAATTGAGCTGAAAGAAGGATTGTGCGCGTAACTATTTATAGAGAAAAAAAATGGTTGTAATTAAATCTAATTAGATTTAATATGATTTTGTTGATTGATTCATGTAACTATACTTATTTTCACATGAATACCTGAAGATATCATTTTTTTAAGAATGAAAAGTGATTTTTAATTACTCGTGATGGTTTTTCGATGACACATCAGAAATTCAAAAGTAAATCAAAGACAAACTTTGTTCCCATGTAAATAACAAAAAGGTAACGGTGGCACTCATGTATTGTTTGCTCCCTCTTCTCGTCATGGCTATCTAATTCTATCATATTCTACTTTATTCTTATTCCCAAATCAAAAGTGAGTTTATAATTAAATATTTAATAAGTGGAGTGTTCCAACAAAAATTGCTCAAGTATTATAGAGTAGCATTTAAAAATAAGTTTCAAAAACAACTTTTTATTTTCTTTAAATAAATAGTTTATAAAAATATATGTTTGTTGGATTTTTAAAAAGTTAATTTTTATAACTTTTTAGTTTTCTTTAAAAGTGTGGATTAAATATGATATGATTATTATCAAAAGAAGAATATCTGTCTATTAACTCAGATTCTAGAATTAAAGTTGCTCTTATGGCATTCAAATGGAACAGAACAAAATAAAAAAACCCCTCATAATTGATTAATGTTGAAAAAAACAGAGACATCGAAATCTACATTACCCACCACATCAATCAATTTTGTGTATTTGATAAGAAAATACATGTGACATAAAGATCATGCTACTATGTCTAAATTGATGACATATACGGATGCAGATATGTTGAGATTGATTTTTTTTTTATTGTGAACCACTGATTCACTGACACACTCACATCGGTGAACTTTGTGGGCCTGTATTGATGGATGTATTGATGGGACTTTCCATCGAAACCTTTTGCGTCAAAGATTCGGAGAATTCCTGTATAAACCTACAAAAATGTGTCACATAGATGACATAAAATCATCTTAGTGTTATTTTTTAAGGTAGATATTATTATTTTTCTACCCTTCACTTTCAAAAAAATGAATGTGTTATTTTTATCCTTTTTTTTCTTTGTTATTTTTTTTGTTACTATTTTATTGCATTTTGTTTTATTTAAGTTTAATTGTGTACCAAAATTGAAAGTTAAGTAAAAAAAATAAAAACTGTTTAAAAATATTATAATTACTAAAAAAAAAGTTGTATAAATATTGGGTACCTATTTTAAAGGTTCGTTTTGGACTCACCTAATTGGGCTACTCTCATGGTTAGTTTTAAATCACTATTTTCCTATCTAAATAACTAAAAAAATTCACATATAACTATGGAATCCACAATCTCGTTAAAAAGAAGCCTAAACTAGATATAATAATTGAGGAATAAAAGTTGAGAAGAATGCGGTAAGTTTTTCCTCTGGTAGACTTTCAAATTAAAGATAGAACAAACTGAGTCTACTTTCCACAAACATATCTTACAACTAAAGCTTTCATTCAGTACAAAAACAAAAAAAAACCAAAAACTAAAGACTAATTCGTTAATCCTTTCATTTTCTTATGTGGTCATGAAAATGACATGTAGAATCTTTCGTTCATGAGATTATTCTTGGACGATCCATGAAAAATTTCTGTTCATTCCTCATTTCCAACAGAATCTCTACCATGCATAAGTGATAGCAAACTTATCCTCCATAATCAATCAGATAGATGATTAATATTAAAAATAGAATATGAACTCATATGAATTGAATGTATAATAGTATAAGATGATTTCATATATTGCATTAGTGACATAAGAATGAAATATGCACTCATATTGTGATTTCATATATTTCATATATAAAAATGTAATAGTATTAGATGACTTCATATATTTCATATATTAAAAATGGAATAGTATTAGATGATTTCATATATTTCATATATTAAAAATGGAATATACACTCATAATTACTGCAAAAAAATTGATGTGATATTTGAGAAAATGAGTTCATTTACAAGATTCATATATTTTTCGTTTTTGAAAACTTATTCCCATAGTCCCCGTTTGAATAATGGAATTAAGTTATTCTAGATAGATAACTATGCTAGTATAGATAACAAATCTACATGAATAAGAAATTTTTTGTTTGATTGTGTTTTTTTTATTCTCATTGGAAAACGTAAGAATAAAGGTTGAGTTGTTTGGTTGATAAAGAATAAAATATAAATAAAGTGTAAAAAAATTGATTTGACATGTAAGCCCTTTAATGTATAAGAGGTGTTGATAGGTGATTTGATGTGATAAAATGTAAAAAGTTGATTTGACATGTGGGTCAATGAGAATAGATAAACTGAATATTACTTATCCTAGGGGTTACTTAGAATTGTTATACTCTCTTATACTCGTTTAAACTGACTTAGTAATACCAAGTTATACCCTGCAAACAAATAACCATTTTCCCTATCTATTCTTATACCACCCTTATACTACCTTTATACTCCTTATTCCGTTTTCCAAATGGGGGGATAAAGTATATTTTTTTATGTTTTTTGAAAAGTGGTTTTAAAATGGTATAACTAAAAAGTAGACCAAAATTTTAATTAATTATAGCCATTTGAAATTACATTGGATGATTTTTTATTTCTATAAAAATAAAATCACTCCAAATGTCCTCTGGATTTTTTAGTTTTAAGTCTATGTAAACATACTTATTTAGGGATCAATCTCTCACTTCTTCACAATTTGGTTTTAGTCCCCAGATTTAAAGGATATGTTCATTTTTAGTCCCTCCTAGGGACTAAACAAAACCAAATAATTTAGGAATAGATCCCTCCAATAGATTAAAACAAAAAACATGGGGACTAAAATTAAAATATGAAAAAGTGAGGGATAAATCACTTAATCTAGTTTATGTAAACTTAAAAATAAAAACCTAAAATTCAATCGTGGCGGGGATCACACGTTTGGAAAGTCTTGTACACTTGATTTTGACATGTACTTTAATTTTAACAATATATTTATTGTATTGTCTAAGCTTTATCAGGTTCACAAATATGACAGATTGACCCAGTACATTTATGTTAATTTTTGAGAAAAATAAGATTTTCTGACTGTTTTTAAATCTACTATATATTGTAATCTTAAAATTCTATGGAAAAGAAAGAAATGAAAAAGAAATTAAAGATTGATGTTAATTGTCTGATTGTTTTTGTCTTTTAACGGCTCACCTTAAAGTGGTCCTTGATTGGCATCTCTCCATGGACTATCATTGTTATACACAGTACTTGTATACAGCCTTGTGTATATGCTTTCATCAGATAAAAAAGTATATGCTTTTATTTATTTATTTATTTTAATTTTTTGCATAAGTAGGTATATCCGTATATGTATTAGCGTACATGTCATTTTTCATATATTACACGTATCATTATAAAAAACACACTTAAAAAAATATAACATGTGCAGCGTATATTACACGAGACTGATATTATATTTCCTTTTTTATCGTTGCTACATTCAACCATTTTTGTGGTCTTAAATACAGTCTTATATGTCTCGTTAGTCACATCTACCTAATGTAACGAGTTATATAACTTGTTAAATTTTTTTCATATCTTTTATAAATGATATTATTCAATTTATTGGATTATATATTTCACATTTTATAAATGACTATATCTCATTAGATAAATTATATGTATATGATTTAAAAAAATAAAAGTATGTGATGTCTGGGTTTTGAACACATTTTATAAATGACTATATCTCATTAGATGAAATATATGTATATGATTTAAAAAAAAATAGAAGTATGTGACGTCTGGGTTTTGATTTGTAAATTGGCTTAGTGTAACATTTTCCTTAAAAAAATGTACATATCTCTTTATGTGTCTTATGTCTCAAGACGAGCTACTCACGAAGTTGCATAAAATGAAATTGCCTCAAATACAGAACATGACGTGCCACACTTGCATCGGAGTCGAGGAAACAACCTCTCATGTCACGCTTGAATGCCCGATGGCTAAACCAATTTGAAAGCGTCTATCAGAGTTTTTCTACTTCAAGGATGAGTGTGCCTCTCCCAAAGATTTATGGAGGGCGGAAAGACAGCTTTGCACCTAGGTGAGAAGAGTGCGAAAGCCAAAGTCTCACAAGTGCTAGTTTCGGCTGTTCTATGGGCGTTATTAATCTCCCCCGTAACCACCTTGTATACATGGGAACCCCGATTTACACCAAATCAAAGACTGAGGTGTTCGTTTCGCAGGAGTGAGGTTGATTTCCTTTCAAGGGGATAAATAGATTACTAGTTGAGGAGTATGTTTTTTGCTTTGTTTATCGCGGGATACAGTAGATATGTATCTACTTTCTCTGTGAATGTGTTTTTGAGGCCATGATCAGTGGTTTATATATGGTCGCGATTACGTGCGGTATGCGGTCGGTGCGGTTTACGACGTGGGCCGTCCGATCGCGGGTCCATCGCATCCAACGGTCGACGTGAATCGCACCCGACCGTCCGATGCGATGGACCCGTGATCGACGGCCCGTGATCGCGCACCGCACCGACCGTAAACCGCACCTAATCGGCTCCCTATATATATATATAGGGAGCCGATTAGGTGCGGTTTACGGTCGGTGCGGTGCGCGATCACGGGTCCATCGCATCGGACGGTCGGGTGCGATTCACGTCGACCGTTGGATGCGATGGACCCGCGATCGGACGGCCCACGTCGTAAACCGCACCGACCGCACACCGCACGTAATCACGACCATATATATATATATATATTTGTTTTGAGCATTTTCTTTTTTAAACAATTAATGCTAAATGCCGGTTCTCAAAGGAACATTTTCCTTAAAATATAAATCCAAAGCAACCAGCAATAACAAATATGGAGCATTTGGCTTGGGCGGTAGTGCCGAAGTGGGCCACAGCCCAAGCCCATCAATGGCATTCATTGTCCAATAGGCAATAGCGAAATAAAGGGCCCGATCCTGACGTGTCATCAGCCATTTTTCATTTGACTTGTTTAAGGCTTAGGTTGATTGATCCCTCTGATCAGTGGACCCATGACTTGGGTTCCACTCCACTGGTGGTACGTTTTGGAAAGAGCGCGGAGACAAGCATTCCATTTTGCAATCCGTTTTACAGTCTCATACACTATTATAGCATAGTATACAAGCACTATCATAGTATATGGGGTCTTATCATAATATATGATTTAATTTTTTTTTTAATTTTTTCATCATAAAAAAAATATTAATGTATCTCAGTATATACTTTATTTCATATAACAGCATGCATTTTAAAACATACATTTTAAAGGATGAGCGTATGATTTTTTTTAATAAAAAATGAGATGAACTATAATTGGGGTTACAATGTGGCAGCGTGTATCTTTTTCTTTTTGGAAACCCTGTGGGCCCAATATCAAGTGAGTGGACTACATGAATTGATAATCCACTCTCTGGCCCATCAATGTCGTCTGTACTGAATAAAAGAGCACTCTCTCTCACAAACACATTTTTCATATAATTATTTTTAGCATCATATATTTTGTTAATCACTATGTTTATTATAACATTTTTTATTTATAAATAAGTCTATGCAATTTATTGTAATACATAATGATATTAGAAAAAAATCAAAACGTATATACACACTTTATTTGAGTTGAAAGAAGGATTCTGTGTCAGAAAAATAAAGGAGCAATACAACTTATGATTAAATCTGACTAGATTTAATTTGATTTTGTGGATTGATTCATTGAGATAAGGTGAGTACATGTGTTTTTATATAAATACTTGAAGATATCATTTTTTAATGAAAGGTGATTTTTAATTTTAATTACTTGTGATCGCTTTTTCAATCGCACATTAGAGATTCAAAAGTAAGGGTGCGTTTGGTTGCACGATTGCACAACGTTTGCGATTGTAGAAAGCTGCATTTACAATCGTGCAACCAAACAGTTTTACAATCGCAGTTTTAAACCCAGCAATTGCAGACAAATAGTGTCTAAAAGCTGCGATTTCTAAAAGCTGAGAAAATGAGCTTCCTGCAGAATCAGTTTTGCAATCGCAAATTCCTGTAGAATCAATTTTACAATCATGCAATCAAACGCACCCTAAATCAAAGTCAAACTTTTTCTCACATGAATAATAAAAAGGTAATGGTGGCACTCATGTATAGTTTGCTCCTCTTCTCATCATGGCCATCTAATCTACCTTATTCTATTTTATTCTTATTCCGAAATAAAAAAAGGAGCTTATAATTAAATATTTGATCATTGGAGTGTTTTAGTAAAAATAGCTCAAGTATTATAAAGTAGCATTTGAAAATAAGTTCGAAAAACAATTTTTCATTTTAATTAGCTTTTTAAAATAGTTTATAAAAACATGTTTTTGTTGGATTTTCAAAATGCTATTTCTCATAACTTTTTAGCTTTCTTCAAAAGTCTAAATTAAATATGATATATGTCTATAACTCATATTCCAAAATTAAAGTTGCTTAAACCTCTTATGGCATTCAAATCGAACAGAACAAATAAAAAGACCCCTTATATTAATTAGTGTTGAAAAATATATTTCGAGTGTTATTTTTCAAAGTAGATATCAATTGAAATCTATATATGTGGTGTACTCATTCATGGATTCTCTCGGTCTATCACACACAACACTTGGACGAATCATCAAATCACGGACAAACATCAATCATCATAAACAATGAAAAGGCAAGTGGTCATCTCATTCATCCTGGGGAAGCATTTCCTTGATGAGTCCTCAGAAACAGATGCCTCAGTACTGTGAATATATACTCAAGTCATTTCAGTTTTACTTGCATGCCAACACTTTTTTCCCCCTCCAAAGCGGATGATGATTATTTTTTTTTATTTTTTTTTGTCAATTTGTCTCAGAAAGAAAGAAGATTTGAGCATCACCACATGACTGGATATCCATATAATGCATTGAAAAGATGCTGGTACATATTTATTTTCATAGATATACATATAGGTAATACAAAGACCAAGAGCTAGCTATAAGCCTCTACAAATCCATCTAACAAGCTTGACCTCACAAGTGGAGCCCTTCAACCTTCAAGCCTCTGTGAAAAAAAAATCCAAAGAGTAAGACAAATAAACAACAAAACATTAGTTACGAATATATAATGTAAGCAATTTAAAATAACCAAGGTCTCACTTTAAAAAAAATTATCTTGAAGAGTATAACATGTACTGGATTAAGTAATCCATTTTCAGCCTACATACATTTATATAAGAAAAATATATAATAATAATGAATGTTCAAAGATATCTTTGGTTAATAGCCAGTTGGCCTTTAAATACCAAAAAATAAAAATAAAAATAAAAATCTTTCGTTAGTCTAAAATGAGTAATATAAAAAAAGGACCTATTTAGTCATCCATCCAAACTGGTCGTATAACATCCATACAAAAAATTAATAGAATAACATGTTATTTTATGATCAATCTGAATCATCAAATTGATCAAGTTTTTTATCAGTAGATCATGATTGGCTTACCGTCACACTCGGGGGGCGGGTTGAGGCGGCACTGCCTGGGGAGGGCCATGGCAAGCTTGGGATCGACGCCGAAGGAGGGGAGGAGGGAGGAGTCCCTGTAGCCACAGAGGCAGTGGAGGTCCGACGTGCGTATCACGTCGCAGCAGCCCTGCGTCGGGGGAGCCGGAGACGGTCCTCGGATCGCCGGGAGGCAGCCGGAGAGCCGGCTCGCGTCCATGTTGCATATCTCCAATGCCTCCCCGACGTCGGCGGCGGCCACCACCATCACCACCACCACCACCACAATTAGGGGCACAATGAAGGAAGAGTTGCCCTTCTTAGTTGTGGTCATATTTGGTTTTTTTTCACCCTTGATTAGCATGGGAAGTTCTCATGCCATGCAAACCCTATTTATAGAGGGGGTTATCAAACATTTTGTTATGCCATGCACGTGATGAGAGTTTGGTTGTTTGTGAGGTTGGTCATGGAGTGATTGCAGGACTTGTGTAGTTCCCTATGAGGGGTTCTACCTGTGGGAACTCTCTTTTGTGCAGGTTTTCACTGCAAAAGCTTTGCATTCCCTATAAGAATCACATGTGGAACTTTTTATTTATTTATTATTGATATAGATGGTTTCATGGCAATCCACTGAGGGTTAGTTTAACAATGGTCAATGGGTTAAAGATTTTAGGGATAAATTGTTTTAATTTTAAATAATAAAAAATCAATCAAATTTATTCATATTTACATTTGTCAAAATTAAAACAAAAAGTTGAGATATATAAATGCTATCATAGCCTGTAGATGGAACAAAATATATCTATTTTTATTTCAAAATTGAAAAAACTGTCTACAGTTTATCCCTATTATTTTTTGTATCAAATAGGGTTAAATATTGTCCTTTCACTCACTTATCCCCATAATTATCATTTATCTCATAACTTATCCCCTTGCCAAACTAGTTCTATATATGCTTTTTTTATTCTTTTTTTATTTTTTGGATCAATAAAAATGACACACATATATGATTCATTCCCTAGATTCCATGCTTTAGTCAAGCAAAATACAAACGGATAGTGGTGGAGCTAGGAATTTGTCTTAGTGGGGGCAAACTTAAACTGGAGCTAATTATAACAAAAAACGATGTTAATTGCCTCTTTTAAAATTATGTATTCAAAAAATAAAAAAAATAATGTATAAGCTTCATTTGTAGTTTCAATAAGACACACCATAGAAAAAAAAAATTGATAAAAAAAAAATTTAACCAATCAAATAAATGAATATTAATCAATTAAATAGAATTGTATACCAGAATAATTTATCCATGAGCCAAATAAGAGCTAAACAACTAAATATGAAATAAGGATATACGACTCTTATGAACATAATCATAAAATAATTTAATTAGCAAACAAAATTATCTAATACATGTCTTAACAAATTTAAACTACAACATATATAATACACACACACAAGACACACACTAATTAACCAAAAAAGCCATGCACACACATTTATAATGGTTATTGCAAACCAAGTGGGGCAGCGCGCACACACTAATTAACAAGAAAAACCATGCACACATAGTCACATATATATACATATTGATTATTGCAAACCGAGTGGGGGCAGCTGCCCCCACTCGGCCCCATGTGGCTCCGCCACTGCAAACAGAGATTCATTCCCATTGATTCCAAGCTTAACGTATTAATGAGTCACTTAGCATCTTTTGAGAATTACCGCTGAGTTATTCGTCCACTCGATTGATAACAAATTTATGCAATATAAGTGATTATTTATATTGTTGCTCTTTTTTTTCAACAGAATGCATCAAAATCATATTTCTACTGTTTGGTCAATCTTTTTTTTGTTCAAATATAATAAATATTGAAACTCTAATCCAAAAAATCGGAGTAGATAAAATTGAAGATGAGTTATGATTAGGAGATGAATAATGATTTATAATTTTTAAATAATACACCTCTACATAAAGAATTCATGTGAGTCGTGAGAGATATATTAAGAGACTAAACATAAGTGACATGTTTTGACAAATAATAATCTTGACAAGGTATTCTACCGTTCTTAAAATAATTATCAGGACTTGAAGTTATCAAGCCATAACTACTGGCTTCACTGTGGATACTCTTGCGCAGATTTTCACAAAAAAAAAGGGGAAAAGAAAAGAAACTTGGATTAATTCCCCCTATAAGGCCATCTTCAGCTCTTACTCAAGCCTATACCCAAATTTTACTTAAAATTTGAGTAAAAGTTTGATTTAATATGATATATCTCCAACCATCACTTTATGTTTTACTCAAATCTTTTAAAAAATTTACATCTTCTTGTAATTGTTTTCTATAAACATTTTCAGAGTTCTTTCCCGCAAACAATTTAATTTTTCTTCCCTTCAAGATATTTAAATTTAAAAATCATTATTACCCAATTTTTTTTTAAAAAAAGTAAAAATAATATTTTTTTTTGAAGTAAAAATAAGAAGTTAAAAAACAGAAGACTTAAAAAAGAAGAAAAATGTCACATTTGAAAGAAAATGTGGAAATAAAGGAAAAAAAGAGATGTTAAAAATTTAGGTAAAGATTTGATTGCACGATTAGAACGGATTATAACTTTTCAATCTGAGTCTCCCTTGATTTGGATAAATGTTTGAATAAAAGATTGATTTATTATGTGTATAAATAAATTATTGGAGGTGATTTTTTTGTTATTTTTATTTAAATTTAAATTTTATATAATTGAAAATGCTCTAAAAACACATCTATTATTCCTTTTAAAGCTTTTGGAAGCTTGTATGGAAATTTTTAAAAGGGATTTAAAGGTAGGTGAAGGTGACTGACTCATTTATGGAAAGAATCCTTCGGAAATTGAAGAGTCAGAACGATGAACTGGCTTTGACATGAAAGGTTATGAGGTTTGGCATTCATATATAATTGAAGGTGCTCAGAGGTTCTCTTTTTCCCAATGTATCAGTATTTCAGCCACCCCTTTTTCTTTTCTTTAAATATTTCTCTCTCACACAATTTATTTCACACGGCATATTAAAGGACCCACCCTTTTTTTCTCTCTTTAATGTTAGCATGTACACACAATCACATCACAGCGGTGGTGGAGGGTAAATAAATGAGACGGTATTGATTAGTTTTCATTTAGTCTAGGTTTATCATTTGTTTTCATTTTCGATAATGTGATATAGTCTTAAGTACAATTTATTTATATTTTAAAATTTTAAACATAGTAATTAAAGATTATCTAATGATGAATATTCTTTAATGAAAAATGTATGTTGTTTTATTTTGAAATGAATAGACTTGACAAGTATAAAAAAATTTCAACAAGGTAAACTGAATGACCAACGACTAGGTATATGAGAATGCATTTGACCTTTGGGACAGTAAAATGAACTGTATGTAACAACACCCCTTCCTTTAAATTAAATTTATTGATCAAACCATGTCCCTTGTGATTTAACAATTATATAATTTTCTTGATAAGTAACCATAAATAACTTGTAATACACGTACATCATCTTCCTGTTCACCAAGCTAATAAAAAAATATTCATTTTTCAAAGTTACAATATTGTTCCTGTTTACCAATATATATGACTAAAACCATATATTGAAGAGCAAATGAAATTGGCTAATACTATCAATTATATAACTACAACACATAAACACTGACTCTCATAAATAGTCTGCCCACTTATTTTTATCTTCATTTAAAAAAAATAAACATAAGCATCCAACCTGGACGATATCCATACTAGTGAATTTAAAATACCATGCTAATACATTACTTTGTCCAACCTGGAACATCCATTGGTTGAAAATATTTCAACCCACTTGCAGCTTCTCGAACAATTTTTTTCTGATTTTGTTTTCATAAAACAGACTACCTTCCACCAGCCAGCTCATATACAAGACTAAGAGGAATTCCAAATTTTTCTACCAATTCTACTTCAATGGTATGCGAGGATACAGATGGTACGTACCATTTCCATGCCACCATCTCCATGATTCATACTACATTATATCACATATTTTATAATCACATTTGACATTTAAAATGAAAATAGATCACTACACAAACAAAATATTTTATCGGATCCTAGGGTTTGAAATTTGTGGGAAAGATGAGTAATACCTTACCAGTTACCACGGGGGGAGGGACGGTGATGGATCGGCAGAACGGTGGGAGGAGGGATATCAGATCTGGCGACAGTTGGGATGGGAGGGGGAATTGATCGGGTGGAGTTTGAATCGGTAGAAGAAAAAAAAGAGAACTATTGAAAGGTTTTGTTGGGAGGGCACTAAAAAAATGAAAACTAATCTATACCGTCTTTATTTAACCTTCACCGTCCGATGTGATTTGATTGTGTATAATTTATACTAACATTATAGAAGAAAAAAAGTGAGTCCCTTAACCAACCGTGTAAAATAAATAAAAGCCTAGCAAATACAAGTATGAAAAATCACAGCAAAGGATCCGGTCCCGGAAGCACATTCCACATCCAAAATTTTTCATATTCTTACAAATGAATCCATAAAAATTTCTGAGAATATATATAGTTTCATTTTTTTTTTTATAAAGCATAATGAATGCTATTTACAAAAAAGGGTCGTGTCAGAAAAAGGTGTGATTGGTTAGTTGTTGCGACTCCTAATTTTTTGTCACCTCAAAAAGTTGTAAACGGGGATGGGTGTCATAATAAGATTGATAAGGGAAATTTTTTCATATCAGTACATTTTAATAGAATTTTTATCAATATGTATCATTCATCAAAATATGTATTCAGAAGATTCTCATTGATACTTACTGATATGAAAATTTTTCATTGATAGGTGGGAGTCAATTAGGACAGTGTTCTATTATTCACACTTCCATTTGTCAACTTTTGGATTTACTTTTATTCATACATAAAAAAATATTATATGTGTAACCAATGAACATAAATTAGGGATTATATAAGATTACACAGTAAAAAACAATAAACTCAATCTGATTAAATTTAGCTGGAATCTGCAGGTTAAGCAAACTAACCTAGTTTGATCTGATTTAGGTGAACAGCTTTGTTAGTCGAACCCCTAAACCTGAACCACCATTAGAAAATGATATTAAATTCAATATGTAAATGACAATTTCTTCCTCACAAAGCAACATGATTAAGAAAATAAATCAAGCTTGACCCTATGATATCAATCCAGATGCATTTGCACAAAAAAAAAAAAAAATAAAAATTTTGAGCCCCAACTTATATGCCCCATTACAAACCCCATGAGATGACACGGTTGAAATTCTTTTTTTACCCTTAAGTATCCCATTTGTGTTTAATTCAATAACCGATATTTTAATTGTTAGAAACAATTACAATATCGTCCGATTTGATTGTTCTTTTTATTTTTTTAAAAAAAACTAATTCAATTCAATCCAATTGCTTATATGAAATTGCAGATCGATTCATCGATTAATCATGTGTGTAAATAAACACAAAACGGAAAACTGATTCCAGTTTTTGTGAGAAATTTTACTTTTTTTTTATCGAGTGAATTGTTTGTGACAATCAATTCACAATGACAATCGTTTCAGATTTGGCCGATTCGATCTTTCCAATTTTTTATTATACAGATATTAATTATGTGATAAATCTCAATTTTCTAATCATTTACATTTGTGCGAACAAAATTTTTTATTTTGAATTTAAATACATGTAATATGTATCTAAATAATACATGCATATTGTGTTTGTTTTTTATGTGTATAACTGTTTACAATGTTTTTGATTTGCATAATTATGTATATTAAAACTACGAGCATGTTTAATATTTTACATTCATTTTTCAACTCATTTACATTACATTGTGCAAATAGATTTTTTTATTTTGAATCTAGATACATGTAAGATATATCTGAATAATACATATATATTTGTGTGAATAAGGACTGTATCTAAATCTGTATATGTATATGAAAAAATTAGTATAAGACTATATCTAAATTTGTATCTGTATTTGTAAAAACTAATATACTCATATGTATTTGTATATGAAAAAACTAATATAATCATCTGTATCTGAAATTTTTTAGATACATCTGTATCTGAAAAAACTAATATAGGATTGTATCCAAATCTGTATCTTGTATCTGAAAAAACTAATACAATCATCTGTAACTCTATTTGAAATTATAATATATTCATTTGTATTTGTAGTTGTATCTGAAAAAAGAGGGCGATGAGAAGAATCCAACGGTGATGACACCCAGAGATGAGAAGGCCATCCGGAATGGATTTTAAAGTGGTGGATAACATAGGAGGGTAAAAAAGAATTTTTCAAAAGATGGAGTGTTGTATTTAGAGGTTGTTATACGTTACCGATCAATGAAGGATCAATGAGTATTCCTTTTTTGGGAATGAAAAATTCAAATTCAAAGAAAGGGTAACACTGTCCTTGTAATTTTTACCTTCTTTAAAAATCAAACAGAAAATCAATGAGATAATTACACCTATTAGGATTTCTCAGTAGAACCTAAACTTTAGGCCCATGTACCAGTACTGAAAAAATAATATAATTACTATCGAACAATGAACAATGCCATAATCTCTGCTAGCTTCTTTATGTTTTTTTTGTTTTGTTTGGTAAACAGTGGCACCCCTAAGTCAGGGCATATAAGTTAACCTTCCAAAATATTTTGTACATTCCCACTAGATAGGGGTGAATGATTTTGATGTACAAAATTAATACAAGTCTACATTGTATACATATGGGTAGATCAACTTACGAATGTGATCATCCTGTAGATGTACGGTATAAATTGTTTGTTGTATCTGACGAACAGTCTGGGCAAGCACCTGAGGATCTCATACATGGTCTCTCTCCACCTTACAAAAATAGATGGGGTCATCCAGTCTATTGCATGCATGGATGTGGTCAAACTCCAATTGGAAATGAGGTGGACAATATCCTCCCTTGTTCGAGGCATCAAAGCATACCCAAATTTTTGATAATCCGATATCACGCGCAAACTCTACCATCATGCAAATCGCAACCATCTCCATGCGCATCGGGGATGCCCAAGGCCACCCTGATAATCATGCGTTGTTGTTTCAACAAGAATGTGTATATAACACATAACATATTATGATAATAATTATCCTCAGTGGTCATAGCACAATAGCTCATGACTTAATAATGTTACCAATAAATCCAGGATTCGAGTCTTGGTATTGACTTACCTACTTATTTGTTGATGATTATTCGAAAGAATTTTTGTGAGACTGGAGCAAACAGGCGGAGGTAGCCTTCCCAGCTCGACCATAATGTCAATCACAGGTCTCTCCCGTATAAAAAAATATATATATATATTATGATAATAATAGCTTAACATATCATTACAGTGCATAAATAAAATGTCAATTCTTGCATAAGTCCATATACTGCAGCCAATAGGAAGAGGACCCTGCACATTGCTGGAAAGTGATCAACAATACAAGGGAAACAAAGGATTCGGAAAGCCATATTATTAATTCCATGATAATGATATATATTATCATCATACTTCATAAAGCACTAAAACAAGGAATATGAGGTAGTGATCCATCATAAATGTATAATCTGATGTGCGTGCGTGCGTAAGAAAATCATAAAAGATGTATGAGGTCACGTAAGTGTGGTATAATCCTTCAGATCACAGTAGTAAAACTTTTAACTGGGCAGGGAGTAAAACTAAATGAGATCAAATCAGCTTACCTTAAATTGGAACATGTCACATTCACAATGCTTACAAGGACATTAAATGTTGCATTATCTCCTTTTTCTAATAGTTTTGTGGTCAGTGAGCACTACTTTGAGCAAAAAAAACTCTGTACACAGGACCATGGAATCCACTACCATCCCTGAACATCATTTCACTCTGCTAATAGAAAAATCAAGTTGCTGAACACGTAACATACATCAAAATAAATACACACAATAAAATGAATTCTTCATTCAATATCTGCTATACCGTTAGCCCAGCTACATTCCATCAAGTTCGTACATCTGCAAAACAACATAAAATACTGACTGTCATTCTCTGGTTACAGGTTGATCCCAACAAATAAAAATTGCATTTATACCAAAAGCGACTTTGCCACAAATCAATTTGTTGACTACCAACAACAATTAAATGAAGCCATGAAAAACATACAAGAGAACCTTGAAATGTAATGCAGGAAATTTTCTAATTCTAAAACAAAATCTACTATATAGCAATGGTTAGATAGAAATGGAATTTACAAATCCAGGAGATAACAAATACAAATTTGATATCACTTCCAAACCTGTGATAAAGACATGGACACATCAGTCTCTCATGCACGTGTTGCAACTTTGGGAATCAGCCATATTGTTAGCTTTGGGCAGTGTTAAGTTCTCCATAAAAACAAATTTCAAGTTTCTCAAACTTCAAAAAAAGAAAAGCTTTATTGCAGCATAATATGTCATCATTAGTGATTTGGTCTATTTGGATCACGCGAAACCGCACCCTTTTCAAAAGGGGAACTCCTTGTGCGGAGAATATATGGGAGTCGGCAATCAGATGTATCCAGGATTGGGGAAGGGGTTCGGCGCAGGCGCGAGGTCCATTGTCTCATCGGAGGGCTGCCTCATTATCGAGGAGTAGCGCAAGTTTTGATTTGGGCTGTGCTCTAAATTCCTTGTAGAACATTTACCCTATTTATATAATACACGCCGGATGCCTACCATTTCTTTAAAAAATATGTCATCAGCAGATCAGGTAACATCTAATCTGTATTGCAGTTTTCAAGAACTAGAATCCCATGGCCATTTGACTTGAGATTATGATGCAGACAACAAAAGGTATGCGAAGAAAGCTCTCCAAAGGTGAATGACAGTGAAACAACAAACAGAATAATATTTTTTGCCTTGACACCCATTAATATTAATGAAGATGGCTAAAATACAATGAGAAGGAAATGATATTTTGCACCACAACTAAACAAAACAGGCCAAGATGATCACCGTAATTATGTATAAAAAAACAACTGAGAAAGTGTTTCTGGACGCATTTCTATAAAAAAGCAAATATAGGCCAAAGCAATGAAGGGATGCAAGAAATATCTATTTTGTAAGTCCCCAATTTGTATCAACCACAACAGGAAAAGAGTGCTGGATTACATATAATATTTTGAGCGAGAAAGAGAGAGTAAACAGAAAAAAAGAAGCTATACCTTAAGTCCTCGTTTGGATAGCGGAATTGAGTTATTCTGGATAGATAATTATGTCAGTATAGATAACAAATCTATATGAATAAGAGATTTTTTGTTTGGTTGTGTTTTTTTATTCTCATTGGAAAACATAAGAATAAAAGTTGAGTTGTTTGGTTAATAAATATTAAAATATAAATAAAAGTGTAAAAAAGTTGATTTGACATGTGGGCCCTTTGATGTATAAAAGCGTTGATAAGTGATTTGATGTGATAAGATGTAAAAAATTGATTTGACATGTGGACCCATGAGTATAGATAAAGTGAGCATAGCTTATCCTAGGGGTTACTTAGAATTGTTATACTCTCTTATACTCGTTTAAACTGGCTTAGTAATACCAAGTTATACTCTGCAAATAAACAACCATTTTCCTTATTCATTCTTATACCACCCTTATACTACCCTTATACCCACCTATTCCGTTTCCCAAACGGGGCATAAACAAACGAAAGCAGATACATGGAAGATAGATGGAACTAACCAGTTAAAGACAATCATTTGTCATGACTGCTTAAAAAGATGCCGTGTTACCATCTCAGGTACTCCCAATGATGAAAGACTTTCACACCCAAAGAGTTGCTGAAGCTTCTCATCACACATTATCATCATTGTGTTGAGAGGATCCTAAAATAAGACAGAAGATCTCATTATTTACAAGACTCAAAAATGGAAAATGAAACAAAGACAGATACATAGGAAAATCCAAGATAGAATAGAAGTAAGATGAATATTTCACATATCTCAAGAGATAGCAAAGTTCCAAGCAGCACAATCACCAATATCATTAATAACAAAATCTTTTGCCACAGAGAAAATGCTGATAAACTCAATTGAGAGCCACATCATGCATGATAATCTTATAATCATTGGGCAGACACAATGAATGAAAATATTAACAGTTGAATGAATTATTAAAAACTATGCATGATGAAGTTGCTCAAGGAATTGAGGGATCAGTTCAATAAATCATGGTTGGAAATCATAAATGAGAATGGATGAAGATTATAATTAAGTGCTCAGTAATTGCAATTCATGCCAGGAATGTCAACCCAGAAGGCCATACTTACCAAGTAATCAGTAAACAAGTTCACCAGAAAATAGCTATTTTCATATTGAAAGAGCAAATGAAGTAACTGGATAAAGATTCCCACGACTTGAGGCATGAAGGGCTAGAATGAGGTTATTATTCATACTTCAATATACGAAAATAATTACTTATATGATAATGAGGACAAGAACATGTGAATTTTCAGTTAGCTCTCTGCCTAGGAGTTGGATTTAATCATTTAACTCTTTTCATATGCTATAAATGAATTAACAACACATTTGTAGATGGAGGTGAATGCCACATCCAAGATGTATATGGACATCTGAAAAGCATACTATGTAACAAAGTTTTTTTCCCATGAATTTGGATGAATATCCAAGCTTTAAAGAAAGCCAACCTAAAAGAATACTCGGTAGGAATACAAGACAGGGATACACCAGAAGCTTATAAAAACATCCAAGACTGTGAACATGATTTATTAGAAACAATGTAGCACACCTCACAACAGCAAAATTATAATTAAACATAGATGCATATTTATACAAGTAGTCACCAACCTCCAATTGATTAATTTTTATGTAATCCCAGACACGTTTTACAGCCTCTGATTGGAGCATCTCTTTTTCTCCAGTGCCCAAAAACTTGGCAAGCTCATCAGATATCACAACCAGACATGCATCAGCTTCATTTTCAGTTGGTAAAACAGCTTCAACAATCTTGCTCTTTTTGGAAAAGGACCTGAATCTTCTGAGACATAAAAAATTCATCCATCTTAATCCAAGCAATTTTAATTAAAATTCACTTCACTCATATCACAAACAACCAGCTTACTTGGTGATTCAAGAGGCAAGATATGCTTAGCTAACAGCTTATTCATCTTGAACATGTCAGTACAGTCGGTTTCAAACACCAAACGCAGAGCTTCATCACAGATGATTTTTCTCTTGTTATTAGGATCTTGGAGATTATTTTTCCGAATGTATGCCCAGAGTTGCTTCACAATCTGTACCCAGGTACAAGTGTCTTCAGGATATACAGATATATCAAGAATAATAGAAATATCAAAAGACATGCTGCTTTTTAAACTGAAGAAAACTTTTCAGTATTATGCATAATATAAAAAAATATTGATTGAGAAATACCTGAGTTCTGGGCAGTGCAGGCTCACCAACAATGGCCTGAAGTTCAGGTGAAACACCACAAACCTTGTTTAACCCCCCTGGGCCCCCTCTTCTTTTAGTTCCAGTTGGAGCACTGCAATTAGATGAAGCATGCATAAAAACAATGACTCGTCATGCGAACATTTCATAAGGATCTAGATCAAACATTCATAAGAACCTGCATCGAAAGTTTTGAATATGTAAGGCAACAGAAGTTTAAGTTAAAATAGGTTTGTTAGCACAATTGTCTAGAAATACAGGATACGCCCACACCAGTAAAACAGCTAACAGCTCAGAGCTTGGTTCAAGCATGATCCCAAGTACAAGTAACAGGATTATCTCTTTCTTGAGGTAATAAATAGAGAAAGATCATACTATAATCATTACAAAAAGGAAAAAAATTCATCCTGCAAACCACCATACAAAACTCCTTTGACACTTTCTGGCATCAAAAGCAAATGAGATTTTATCATCCAACAAATGACAGGAAACACAATGACCAACAAAACAATAGGCATTTCATGTTTTTAGCTATATTGAAAATATCAACAACTTCAGAACCACAGGGGCCATCATGAAACATAAATACAACAAAGTTCTTTGGCTTGTAAGATCATATTGATAAGATTCGATTCTAGTTTCATGGTATAATGTAAAAGTTATAATAATGTCTAGTCAGGGCATGAAAATTTACCACCGGATCTTATGTGGTCAACACTAGATAATCGGGCTACCAATCATTTCTAATTGGACTATAAATTTTTGTGCAAATGAATCAAAAGCTAGTCCAACTTAGCCTTGATATCCAATACAAATATCACAATCAATCAATGAAGAGAATAAGAACTTTGCACGTCCTAAACTCCACCGTGGATACTTCTCACTTCTGATAAATTTTTTGTCTTTAACAACTATTCCTTCATCAAACATCGTGAAATCTAACAATACCACTCCACCAAAAAGATGCCATTCAACATATAATCTCATCCACATTCTGAAACATTCAAATATGTAATCAAAACAATGTACAACTACTTAAAACTCTCCAAGAACACAACTATCCTCCAGATTCTTTCAATCAAATACACAAAAAGATCCCAACAAAAGATACCCACACCACAAGAAAACATAAAACCATCATTTAACCTTTCTGTGACAAATTCTACCCATCCTCCTCCAGACACAAAGGAAGTTCTTTTGCATTCAAAATGCAACCCAACATAAAAAAGACTTGTAACTAACCATCCAAAGTGAATCTAAAGGGGAGGAGGTTTGGGGGGGGGGGCATTTGGTGCAGTTTATGAATAACCATAGCGTTATGAAACCATTCAAACTAACAAAACATACATCATAAACCAACAACTAATCCCAAGGTTTTCTATTTCTCCCACCAAAATAAAAAAAATTCATTCCACAAATTTAAAAAAGCACCAACCTTTCTTTCACCCCGGACGTCGTGGTCGCTTCCGCCTTCACGACAGGGTGGTATAGCACCTGCTGCTGTTGCTGCACTTGCAGCATTGACGCCCCCAGAGGTGGCGAGCCGCACCCAAAGTCGAGCTGTTGCGGGTGGTGGAGCGCGAACGGCGGCGGTGGCCCCACTTGCTGCTGCGATTGGTGGAGAAGGAACTGCTGCTGCTGCTGGGGATGTCCTAGAAGGGAAAAATGGTCCTTTTGCCCCTGCTGCTGCTGCTGCATCGTCACCGCCGGCCGGAGGATGTGTTGCTGGATCGCCGCGGCCGGAGGCGGTGCCGCGGACGGGCGGAGGAGGAGATCGATCTGGTCACGGACGAAGGAGGCCTTGTGTGAGAGGTCGAGGCCGAGCCTGGCCTCGACCTGGCGGACGACGCCGTTGACGGTGGTGACGGAGCTGGGGTCTGACTGCCGGAGCACCGTCTCAACGCAGCTCGCGATCTCCTGGTCCGTTACCATCTCCAGCTCTCTCTCTCTCTCTCTCTTTCAATCCCCAATTTGAAAACCTAACGGAACATTAACGGCACTTAACGGAAACCTAACGGACACCCTCTCTCTCTCTCTCTGGACCCCTAACGTTCCCTCCCTGTCTCTCTCTTCGGTGTCTGTATCTCTCGTTTTAAATAGAGAAAACGGTAGTTTGACTCAATTACCCTTCATTTTGTTAAGTATTAACGAGAAGGCGAGGGTTTGACACTTGGAGACCGTGAGCGTTGTTTGGTAATTTGATCCTAGGTTTATTTTTCCTATTCGTCTTTTTCCCGTTTGGATACATAATAGGATTTATTCTTGGGTATTTATTTATCCGAGTATAAGTGAGTATAAATAATCATAAATTGATTTTGTGTTTGGTTGTATTTTGAACTATTCTCGTTGGGAATCGTAAGAATAAATGTTTTGTTGTTTGGGTAAAATGTGAATAAAGTATGGATAAGAATTTATAAAAGGTAAAAAATAATGATAGTTGATTTGACATGTGATTTATAAGAGATGGTGACAGTTGATTTGACAGTGGGTCCACTTATTCTCTGGGTGGACTAACCTAGGATAACTTTTATCCTAGGGTTGATTGGAATCCATATACCACTTTATACTAGTTTATTCTAGCACACTTTATCCGAGGTTATCTGGGTTTTTCAAACGGGGCTCAAATTTTATCCGAGGTTTTTCGGAGTTATCCGGAGCTTATCCGGCATCCAAACGGGGGCTTAGCCCATGTTTGGATGGGGGATAAGGCCCCGGATAAACCCGGATAACTCCGGATAAAAAATTTCACTCGTTTGTTTACCCCGGATAACCCCAGATAAATTATACCAGAATAAACCCAGATAAAGTGGTATATGGATTCCAATCAACCCCTGGAATTAAAGTTATCCATGGTTATTCCACCCAAAGAATATGTGGGTTCACTGTCAAATCAACTGTCATCACCTCTTATAAATCATCTGTTAAATCAACTATCATTATTTTTTTACCTTTTATAAATCCTTATCCATACTTTATTCACATTTTACCCAAACAACAAAACATTTATTCTTACGTTTACCAACGAGAATAATTCAAAACACAACCAAACACAAAATTACTTTATCCTTATTTATACTCACTTATGCTTGGATAAATCTATACCCTAGCCCCCCGTTTGGGGTGAAGAATAAAGGGTGAATAGGGGAGAATACAGTAGAATAAGCCCCAAACAGCTGTTTGTTTGACAAGAATAAACCTTGATAGTTATGTCTGGATAAGCTAGGATAAGGCCTGATAACTATTCTAAGAAAATGGTGGAATTGTTTATCAGGGCTTATCTATGCCAATGGATAAAAATACTATTCTCTGTCATTTTAAAATATTTATCTCACCTAACACTCTCTGCACACATTTCAAAAACTGTCACATCTATCATATCACACTCATATCTCTTATACTTATTCCCAAACACAAATAATTTATGCAGGGGTATAATTGTCATTTAAAAAGTCATAAACTCTTATCCATCTCTTATCTACCACTTATCCATATTTTATTCAAGGTGAACCAAACAACAAAAATATCAATTTTACGTTTTCCAATGAGAATAACAAAAAAGACAACCAAACAAAAATTTACTTATTCAGCATGGATTGTTATCTATCCCAGTATAACTATCAAGGGCAAATGATCTTATGTCTCACCCCAAACGGGCCCTAGAATAAAATTTATCTCTATTCCAAACGGGGTGTTAGGGCTTTTTTTTTTTTTATCGGGATATGCTGATTGAAATGACGGAATTGCCCAGGATTTGAGGTTTGGATTGAAATCAGGGGGTTGAGAAGCGGACGGGAGTGCAAATGTGATTACGGGTCGGTGAGGTTAAGCGGAGATGCTTAGGCTCACCATGCAGCGACTTTAACGGATGTTAGATAAACTAGAATTAGAAGACCATTTTTAAAAATTAGAAACAAAAAAGCGTACAGGGATTGATGATCATTTCTTTTTATTTTATTTTATTTTTATAAATTTAGATAATTAGTTATTTGGTTCTTTTATTTACATATATATCTATTAAGAACAATAGTTGAAAAGGATAGAATTTTTGGACCATTAATACCACATCTATGTAGTTCTGATGGCTGTAAGTATAGTATTCCTAACGCCACGTCCTGGAGATGTAGCAGGTTATGCATGGTGGACGAGGACGCAGCTGGGAAGCCCTCCGATGGCCGATAGCACCCCTGTGATTTGGAAGTGGTGCCTCCCATGCAAGGTCAAGATCTTCCTTTGGCTAGTGTTGCATAAACGCCTCTTGACCAAAGTCTATCGCGCCAAATGGAGACCGGAAGCCTCTCTGACATGTATCCTCTGCAACTTCGAGGTGGAAATGGTGCAACACCTATTTATCACCTGCCAGGCCGCGAAAAGCTTATGGGTAGATCTAAGCGCGGCCACAGGCTTGCGTCTCCAATTTCATGATATGTTGGATCTTTGGGTGGTGATGACCTCCCTCATGCGTAGGGGGGACAAGAGCAAGAAGGCGCGCATCCTTCAACAAGTTATACCTGGGGGTTTATGGGCGATTTGGCTCACACAAAACAGCATGACTTTCAAGAACCAAATGTTCTGTCCAGAGAACCTGTGGGCTACGACGTGCCTACTGTTGTTGGATTGGGGAACACAGCTAGCTGGAGCCACACGGGTCATTCTCGCGGGGGGAGCACTTCACACCATGGAATGACGCCTGCCTGCGCTGCTCGTGCCCCCCCCCCTCCTCAACCCCTTCTTCCGAGTAGGGATCGCGACTGCGGGGTTCCTTGTTGCTATGCGATGGGAGACCCCATACCGTGATGGCACCACTCGTGCATCCGTGGATGAGACGCCTCACCTGGTGGCCAAGCCTCGTCCTAGCCCTCTACTGGTTCTCTTTTTTCTTTTCTTTTGTTTCTTTTTTAATATCCCTCTCTTTCTCTGCATTTCAGCTTGCTTTGTAACAACTTTGTTTTGTTATAAAATGGACTACATTGTCTACAAAAAAAAAAGTATTCGGACCATTGATTAAGATTAGATCATTTTTTTGAGTTACAGATAGAAATTATATTGCCATTGAAAATAAAATTGACGCGAAGTTTGAAGGTGGGAGAAAGAATAGAAGAAGAATAAAAGCACAGACAAGGGAAGCAAACACATAAAACACATTCCACATTGACAAGTAGATGAGGATTTACCCATCCATAACGTGAGGCCAGAGAATGTAAAACCACTACTCATTGATGGTAAGGACACCCCCCTCCCGGCCCCGCAAGCTCATTATGCTCGCCTCGGAGATAAAAATGTCCTTAGTTCGATACGAAGTGTGCTGCCATCTCCTTCACATTCTCAATGTAGACCCTCATTCCATTGAATATCGTTTAGTTACACGTGAACCAATGTATTTTCTAGAATTAAAGTCTGAGAGATTTTTACCGACACACTTTTATCTCCCCTTCACCCGCCTGAGCGCTTTCCCTACCTCCCACATCTCTTGCAAGGTGTATGTGGCATAAGGTTAGATCTTAATAAATATTTATGGTCGAGAGACCATACATACAAAACCCCTTTGTGAATAGAAAATTGATTTAAGTTTATTAATTATTTTTTAAATTAAAAATAACTTATATTTTTTTAAAAAAAGGAATTTTTTTTATAGTTATCTTGATTTCCAACTTTGTATTGTATGTAATGATGACTTTTCCTCTCAATCCCTCCCTCTCTCAAAGGTTGCATTTGTATTAACATGAAACTTTATTTTTAAAATTTAAAATAATATCATAGACCAACGTATTTGAATGACACAATGTGACATATCCATTCATTGCTGTTATACACGGGTTTTTTTCATGTCCCAATTTCAGTTTCATATATGTCAATAAAAAAATCACCAGAGCATATATTCATATTAATGAAGTATATGTTTCAATATAATTTTTTTACATTTTCTATAAATTTATTCATGCAATTCATTAGAATATATGTTTTATTTTTTATAAAATTAAAGCATGCATAAGATGAGGTATACTATTTTATCATAATCTTTCATTATCTCATCACACTGGCGTGAAGGTGATAGCCCCGATTGTCTCTCATGTCAGAACGCATTCAACACATATACATGTATTATCATGGATATCTTAGCATGCATGCTTGTCTAAGCATGTGAATGAGATATATGTTGTTTTTCTTGATTAACATTATTATCATCTCTTATGATAATTAAAGATGGGGGGATATGATGTTGGGAAATGGTTATGGGACATGGATAGCATGATAACTAACTGTGTTGTTTACTGCAGTTCATTGAAGATAGGGGATTAGTTGCATTGGCGCAAGTTGGGTGAGTTTTGCAAGGGGGGCAAATTGTAATTGCAGAGTAATTTAAATCTGTGTTTTAATTTTGATGATAGATCTTTCTTTTACTATTTTTGTATGTTTTGATTTGAACATGACCTCTTAATATATTTAAGGCGCATGCGTACCATTTACATTATAAAAAAACACTATCATGTCTTGTATTCTGAACATGAATATCGATCATATTACTATCAGGTAGCATTTTGGATTTTGGTTGTAAAAACTACCAACAATGAGGTAGAGGGGATTGTGTTTGTACATATATTTATATGCGTATATACATTTATATAATAATTCTTCTTAGACAAGAAGTGATTGGATCTTCTATTTATTCTTCCTCGTACCTTTAGATCTATTTGACTTTTTTTCATTCATGGGCTAACACGTGCACTCCCTATAAATTGAACGGTCACGATTTCAGTTGAACCCCTTTTTTATTTTTTTTTCTTTTAAAATTTCACATGCACAAACCACAGTTTCACATTGTTTATTAGGGGGACCCCTATTTTTTATATTTTTTTAAGGTTAGCTTAATTAGTACACACCATCAAATCAAATAGTACGGTGGAGGTTAATCAAATCAGATGGTATAGATTAATTATTTTGGGGATCTTTTTAGTGTATGTAATTTGTGGGAACGATGAGTAATACCTTGTGATGGCGAGAGCAGCGATGATGTGTCCACAGAATGGTGGGAGAGCTATCAAATCTGGTGGCAGTTGGGACGACAAGAGGAGGGACAGATCATAGACTTTTTTTATATAAATAAAATAGATATTACTATTATAATTACATTTCTATTTTCTAATGCAACTTTAAAGTGAGAGTCTTACCATATAGAGGGTGCAAAAGAAAACAAAACAAGTAAACAAAAAGGGTGAAAGGAAAACAAAACAAGTAAACAAAAAGGGTGAAAGGAAAACAAAACAAGTAAACAAAAAGGGTGAAAGGAAATGCCGACGCATCCTCCCAGTTAGAAGAGTTATCAAATCGGAAAGGAAGCATCGACCCGTCTAGTGTACTCAGGGAGCTCGGAAAGATGAAAAATAATTTTCTTGTAGATTCTATGATTATTTATATTAAAATTTTATTTTGCTGAAAATATCGACTCAGATTGGATAAAATATGATTTATATTCTATAAAGTATGGCAAATACAGTTTCAATAACATATTTATGAAAAAACTTAATCTTTTGCCTATTTTTGTATTTTTACATATCTATGACAAAATTTACTAGAAATGAAGTATAAACTATTTTAGTTAATATAAAATCCTAGTTCTGCCCCTGAGTGTACTAGGCTAACCTTGGAAAGAAAAAGACTGAAATTGTGGCCGTCCAATTTATATGGAGTGCACGTGGCAGCCTATGAGAAAAAAATGAAATGGATCCTTGTTTGAGAAAGACTAGCAGAGGATCCGGTTCTGAAAAACAAAAGATGGTAGTTATTGTAAATTTGTATCTACCTAGACATTCACCGGAGATACTTAATCCCCTATAACCCATTAGATAAGCTAGTTTTCTAATTTCTAAATTCACTATAACTCATGTAACTGTTGCCCAAGAACGACATGAAATTTCCCCTTTCAATACTTGCGATATGACATATATACTATGTATATATATTATTAGATTAGAATGATGCTACATTTACCCTTATAAATCTATGAGTCAATTTAGTAACTCTGGTCAAGAGGAACATTTTTGTCTTCAATTATTAAAAATTCAGTTTTAGTAGATTTTATAAAATAATTTTTTTTATTTAGGATATCTAAAATATGAACACAAAATTGAAGGATTCCTAATAGAATTCTTCTACTAAGTGATCATCAAACTCAAAATATCATTCTAGTAAGTTTTTGAAGTAAAATTTTATAACCAAATGCCCCATGGAATACAAGTTCTAGGGTCAGTAGGTCAGTGTCCAATGAACAATTGACACATGAACTACCAAAACCAATAACCCCCCTCCTTTTTAACGCTCACGTTACGTCGTTACCCACCCGTGGACACCGTCAAACCCCATAAACATCACTCTTTTTCAGATTCCCCCCCCCCCCTATTTTCTCTCTGTCTTTCACCCCCAAATTCTCCATCAAAAATATTTCAAGGGTATGTAAGTTTCTTTTTTTCTTTTAAACATAATACTCACGAAATGGTTTATGCATCTATAATATATATATTTTAAATTCAATTAAAATAGGAAAAAAAAGAAACACAAAAGATAACTATAAAGAATAAAAAAAATGTTTAAAAAAAAATTAAAACAAAAAATCTTTCGAAGGAATAAATATCATTAAAATTTCTTGAATTATGAGATTTATTATTATTTAATAATATGTTAAAAAAATAACAAAATACATAAATTCCAAAAAAAAAAATGAAAAAAATGAAAAAAGAAACTTGGTTTGATCTTTCTCTTCTTTACACATGGATATCAAGGAATAATAAATACCATAAAAATTTCTAAGATTGTCTAAATCTAATCATGACTGGATTTGATCAGTCCAGTTATCTGAAAGTATTAAATCAAACTAAACTAATTAATTGAACTAAACTACTAATAAATCAAATTGTTACGTTCAAGAATTGAATTGAATTAAACAAGACACGTCCAAGAAAAAAACTCGAACTTCATACAACTCTAATATGCATGCCCGGTCCTAGGATGGTAGAATAGGCAACCGCCTAGGGCTTCTATATCCTAAAATAAATAATAAATAAATATAAAAAATCAGTTTTTGAAAATTAATATTCATATGATTTTTTTTCACAATGTTTTTTTGTTGTAATCTCATTCTTGAGAAATGATTCTCAAGCTAATTGATGTAAATTTTACCTTTTCGTGTTTTCAGATTTTTTATTTTCCTTTTTTAAACAACATATCTCCTTCTATATTTTTGTTTCGTTTTGTTTTATTTTATTTTTTTGATATATATATTTGTCTTGTTGGTATTGGATTTAGTTATTTTATTTTTTAAGCAAAATTCTTTTCTTTAACATATTAATAAATCGGAATAAATCCTATGATTTAAGAAATTTTATGGTTTTTATTCTTTGTTATCTGTACGAAAAGAAGAGGAAGGTAAAATTGAATTTTATTTTTTTATTTTTGCTTTACTTTCGGTTTTGGTCTTAAATTTTTATTTTCTGTTTTTTTTAACATATTAGTATATAAGTGTAAATCCCATAATTTAAGGAATTTTAATGGTTTTTATTCCTTCAAAAGATTTTTATTTTTTTATTTTTGTTTCATTTTTTGTTTTTCTCTTCTAAATTCTAAGTTTTCTGGTTTTTTTTTTGTTTTTCTTCTTTGAAAAAAATATTTTTTTATAGTTTTCTTTTGTGTTTCATCTTTTTCAAATTGAATTTTTTGTTTTTGTAACTGTATTAAAAAAAAAATGGTAAAGCAGAAATTTTTGAGACCCATCTTTGAAAGAAATAGAAGCATGAATGAAGAGAAAAAACAAATAGAAAAGATGGAAAGAGAAAAAAAATCACAAAAAGAGCTATGTGAAAGTTCACGTCAATGTTAAAGATGTTTTTTTTTTCTAGGTTTTGGAGGGGATCCGGTCCCAAGTTCTAGAGAAAAAGAGTCATTCAATGATATAACAGACCAACCACATCAAAAAATATATTTTATCACTTAGAGGACAAGGTATAGATCACTTTTGTTATTGGTCTCATCATTTTAGATCACCAACTTGGTTATAATTAGATCATTTTTTAAAAAATAAAAAAAAATCAGTTATTTTGATGATGATGATGATGATGATAATAATAATAATAATAATAATAATAATAATAATAATAATAATAATAATAAAATCAATTTTAATCAAATTCAGGATCACAGTCGGCCGGCTAGCCTCGCTTCTCAATCAACTTTCTTTCTATAGGCTATACTAATAGGTAGGTCCTTCTACACTTATTAGAAAGCATGACATTATCAACGTAGACCCAGCCCATGATAGTTTATCTATGACTTTGACTTAAAGGAATTCCATTTATAAAATAACATTAAGATGAAATTATCCCTAGACAAAACTCATTTTTCTTGTAGTGATCATTATCGTCTTTTATACTAACATTCATTAATTTCACTTAGATGTAAAATTGATACTTATTCTGAAAATCAGTCAAAGATAAAAGCTAATTATATAACAGACTAACCTATTAAATTTTGAAAGATAAAAATGAGTTAATTAGTTCATGGTTATTAAAACACCCTACATTATAAATATTTTTCGCAAAAATCTTAATGTACATTTGGATCTTGGATTTTAAAAATCCGGTAATTAAAACCTAGTGTTTGAAATCATTTTTCACCAGTTTTCAAACATCTTGTTTTTCTTTTAAATGAAAACACCGCAGGATGTGTGGACATAGAAGTGAAAAACCATTTGGTTTTGCATTTGGGATTTTCTAATTTTTTCCACAGTTCAATCCGTCCAAACACATATCCAAATAGGTTTAAAGGTGTTCAAATTTGAATTTGATTTCATAGCTCATTAAATCAAACAATGTTGCAGGCTTCGGACCAAGTAAATATAGGGATCAATTGGCAGTCCACTTCTACAAATGTGTGGTAGCCAAACATCATTTTTGCTTTTCCAATTAATTAAGACCTTAATTATATTATTCATTGTGTGTTGCCAGAAAAAGTTGACAACCAACCCCACATAAAATATGAGACTTCTCATGAATCTTTCAAAGCCTAAATACAGCGGTCACTTTGCGCTGTTTTTCAAGTTTCAGACGTCTTTTTCATCGAAGACTTGTTCAGTAATAGATTGAAAAGACCAAATCCTTGTGAAATGGACAAATGGTGTGTTATATTATATAAGGAGGGCTTGAGAGAACATATTGATCATCACCTCTATCAATCCCTTCAAATTAAGTTGAGTTAAGATGGCTTCAAAGGCTCTTGTTCTTGGTGTGGTTATGGTTGCTGCTTTGCTCATCTCTTCAGAGGTCGAAGCAAGGGGGCCACTAGGGAGGTTCCTCCAAGATCATCCAGGTTATAATTCGAATTACATTCAAATTTAGGAATACAGTTATATGAATTAAACGAATTAGGTAACCGCCTAGGACCCTACACTTAGGCCCCATACCAAAAAAACAAATATCTATCGTATCGTTTTTTTTATGTGGATGCTTAACAATTTTTTTGTATGTGAATATATGTGACTAATTAATTTTAGAGAAAATTTTCAAATTAACCTTAATTATATAATTAATGTTAAAAGTAACATTTTCCAAAATTATTTGTAAACCGACCCTCTATCTTTTTTTGATCATTTGTCCATGTCACATCAACGCCACCTTACTCTTTTGAATTTTTTTTTAAAATGATCCTCTCAAAGCATTTAATGTAGCAATAATGTCATACCTCAAACAATTTTTTTTGCTTTATGTTCTCTGTCATTAAACATTTTCTCAATCCCTCTTTTAATGATTATTTTTCATCATCCATTGCTCGAGAACCCCTCTTTGTCCTTCACTATTCCACTATAAATGAATCAGTACTTAAAATCAGTATTATGCTGAACCAAATGACCCCAAATTTCATCCCCCCTCCCTCTACACTTCCAATCTCGTCAGTCCTTATCTCCCACAACATCTTCATATTCTAAAACAAATATAGCAAAGTTGATTTCATCAATATCTGGTATTCATGGACTCCTAATATCACTTTTATCATATTAGATAAATTATTTCTCTATTTCATTGTTCCATTAATCAATGCATTAAGTATTTATGAATTTGATTTATGATGTGAAAATTATAAAAAAAATTCTTGCTAATGTAAACTTGTAAATTTCGTTACTAACTTGCACTCAATATTTTAACATAGAGGGAAAAAAATCAAGAGATGCCTTTAATTTATTGGTTTGATGGGAGAATTCTTAGGGATGGTAGATCTTTTCCATAGGTCTTTTCCACATGTTCTAAACTATTAAAAGAGTGGGGGTCTTCCATTTTATCTCAACTTGAAAAGGGACACACACACACATTGCAGGAAACATTCTCTATTTTGTATCTCTCAACAATCAAATTTGAAACATAATTGGATAACACAATTTATTTTAGAATAATATTTATGTACTAAATTTTCATAAAGAAATTTCACTAAATAAATGTAATTATTAAGGGATAATCCCGAGAGAAATTTTCTAAATTTAGGAATAGCTAAATCAACCATTCTCTAAAATTCTACCAAAAAAAATCTTTAATAAATTTGAAACTCAAATTGACCACTATACCCTTATATTTATATTTTTGTTCCAAAAAATCTTATTTGATTTATTTGTTTCAAAACAATTCAAGTAAAAAAAAAAACATGATCTGGGTACTTGTGATGATGAGAATGAGATGTAAAATATTTTAAATTAAGTTTGAGAGACAATAAAAATTTAATGATATTGGAGTAATTAATGACATGGAACCCACACACAAGGCTCACAATGTTTCTCTCCTTAAATGGTGATGATAATTAATTAAATAAAAAAAATAGAATTGTGAGGTGTGGCATGGTCAAATAAAAGAAAAGAAGGGTAGAATATTACTTTTCTAAATAAGTTATGAGAAATGTTATTTTTAACATTAATTATAGAATTAAAGTTAATTTGAAAATTTTCCCTTAATTTTATATATGTGCATCATGTCTTAAATTGTTTTACTTATTATATATATATATATATTCCTTTATCACACCACTTATCATTTGTCCAAATAAACCTAAAAATGTAATTTTACTTATGTGACAGATGGACGCGGCGGATACAATCATGTTGGAACCGATGGACGCAGTGGATACAATCACGTTGGGACTGATGGACGCGGTGGTTACAATCACGTTGGGACCGATGGACGCGGAGGATATAATTAATATAATGAAAATATAAATGTGCTTAATATATAAACATCCTTATGTAGAAGTGAAGAATGATTAAGTTTGCTTACTAAATATGTATTTTATGCTTTGATAATAAAACCTTTTGGGCATACTGTGTGTCCAAAATGGTGGATTGGTATGTACAAGTCTCCCTTGTTGGCGACTTCTTATCTATATCATCATATATAGAAAGTCATTTTACTGTTAATTTCATGTGGTCTCTTTTACAGTACTCTTACCCACACACATATATTTCATGCAAGTATGCAACAATTCATTCATCAAAAAGTAATATATATTATTTAATTAATTGTATTTACTATTTTACACAACATATAATCACATATTTAGTCTAGGAAATTAACACATACTTTGTTATACAAAATAAAATGTATGATGTGATGTGATTTATATATATACACATAAGACTGCATGAACTGCCTGTTTCATTAATCTCTCTGCCTGGAAGAATAAGATCGTCTAAAAATAAGTTTAGCAACCTAAGGCAAATTGATTTTGTTATTCATAAACTATTAGTCATAATTACTTTTCTTTTCATCTGTCTGAGAATTGTACTTTGAATTCAAATAATGAAATCTCCATAAAAATCTCTACATTTAAAAAAAAAAAAAAACTATGCCCTTCAATTGCATGGCAAACTTTAAATTGGCGCCATTGAAAGAGATCACATTATCACAACATATTAATTGTTTTGCACACATAGCTTCAAGTGGAATTTCATTAGATAATAACAAGATATATGATTTATTTAGATAAAACACTAGTCTTCCTCCACGCACGATGTGCATGTGAATTAAAAATTTGTTCACAACGAATACCTTCAATGTTATGTATATACACACATATATAAACATATAGATTTTTTTCATCTTTATCCTAATATAAAAGTAATAAATATATTTTTTCATTCTTAATCTTAATATAAAATCAAAGATAATTTAAAACTAAGGGTAAAATTGAAAAATAAAAATGTTACAAATGAACGAATTTTAAAAATTAAAAAGGCTCAGCCCGTTGAAATAAGCCCAAGCCCGGCCCACGGCCCAGGCCTGCGGGCTTGTCTGGTCAGCGAGCCTGGGTCGGGCTAGCCCACGGGCTAATAAATAGGCCCCCAGGCTCGTGCCTGTAGAGCCAGGCTTGGGGTTGGGTCCATGGGCGGGCTTACGGCCCAGATTTCGAACAAGTTTTTTTTTCTTTTTTTTCAAGTATTTGTATATTAATATTTAAATGTTTAAATAAAAATATATTATTGAAAGTAATTGAATGTGTTATATATATTGAAAAAATACATCCATTAGATTTTTAAATATAAAAAAATAAAATGAATTAATTAACTAAAAACTACATCATTACATAATATTTATTAAAATGATAGTTTGATGAGGGGCATGCAAACCCCGCTTTCACCTCTCTAAAGACGCCCCTACTGGTTTATGGGCCGGGCCTACGGGCCAGCTCAAATTGGTCCAATTCGGGTTGGCTTGTGGGTCCAGGCTCCAAAAACAAGCCTGAGCCCAGCCCGTCATCAGAATGGGCCGGTCCGGCCTGTGAATGGGTCTGGATCTGGCGGGCTAGGTTTTTATGTGTCGGACTAAATGATGACCCCTAACTGTGAGCATGCTTGTTTTATGGATTTTTTCAGTAACATGGAATCGAACGAAATTGTTAATTTTTAGACATATCAGACAAAAAAAATTTATACCATAGAATCAATCATAAACCGAACATCCTAGAATGAGGAATTCTTTTATTCAACTAGAATAAACTAACTGTAGGCCCTATCCAAAACCGATTTAAAAATGTTTTTTTTATAAAAGATGTTCTCAATCTTTTTTTTGTAAAACTATTTTTAACTTTTTTAAAAAAATAGTTAAAATTTAAAATTAAATATCAATTTGGAACCTATTATTTGAAGATAGATTTGTAAAAAGATACATAAACAATTTGAAAATTGCGGCCGTCGGTTGGGGAAAGTGAGAGAGAATAGCAGAAGTGTTATTTTAATGCGTCGGTGAAGTTAGTAAAAATACACATGCAACACAAATACTACACATCAAATGTAAAAGCTAATTTTCTATTTGTTTTGGAGGTTGCGTCTGTCGACTCAAACATGGGCGGGACGCGGAGTCAAATACGCCCTAAATATCCCTAAATAAATTTGTAGAAGCATAACATAATTGTTGTTGATGATTAAAAGATGAATTAAATCACACGACAATGTTAAAAATTAAAAAAAAAATGAAAGCAATCATAAATGAATAGTCAATGACGTGCATGCAATGACACCTACAAAGTTGACTTGTACATAATTAAGGATGTCATTTTCATTACCTCCCCAACTGTATCTCTTATATGTCCTCCCAAACCACCAAATTAATTGCAATAATCTCACTATATATCATTTATTCTCCAAAAAGTTCCCCCATATATGCATTACATATCTCAAACTTCTTCATGGAATCTCTTCAAGCATGGCTTCGAAGGCATTCTTTTGTTTTTGCTGTCCGACACGCTAGACCACACAAGTGATTTTCAATACGTAAATTGATTATAAAACAAGTCAAATATAACAACTCAAACCATAGGTTGATAAAGTTATCACCTCTCCATTGATCAGATCTGGATAGGGCTGCAACTCGGACGGGTTGAGTTTCGGTTGACCCCAACTTAAACCTTAACCAACTTAACCTGATTTTCAACCCGGATCGGACTAACTTGAATCCAACCCGACCTAATCCGATTTTTAAACATGATGTGCAGATTAAAAAAACCAACCCGACCCAACCTGTAAGATTAATTAAGTTTACTTAAAATTTGAACGGCCCAGATTAGAAGATACAGAATGAATGACCATGATTATTTATTAACTATTGGTTTACGGGTTCGGGTTGAGTCGGATTGTGAGTGAGGCCAACCCGAACCCAACCCGATTTGTGAGTCAACCCGAACCCAAACCCGATTTGACCAACCCAACCCATATAAAAATCGAGTTCAATCCGACCCAAATTGCAACACTAGATCTGGAAGCCATACTCCCTCTGATAAGATAGAAAAAGCTAGTTATATATAACAAGATATATGTATGTTAAGCTTCTTGTTAACAAACAAATAAAAACTCTAGCTAATTAATGCTTAGATCTGGAAACTAATGGCGCGCGTTGGAGACGTGGAGTATGGCGGGTTCTACGGTGGATATATGGGCAGATACTATATCCGAGGGGAGGGTACTATGGAGGTTATATCCTGGATATATATGGAGGATATTTAAGGGGAGGGTACCATGCATGGTGGGTTTGAAACCTCTCTTTTAACAAAACAAGAACTTCTATTTGGACGAATGACATGAGGACGTGTGGCATATGACCTCACGTGAATGAACGTTGATGAGGGCTTCTGTTTCCTTCCGGGGGTTATACTCATTTCAAACAGAGGCATAAATTGACATGAACCTTTTTTTATTATTATTATTATGTTTGCATATGTTATTTTTGTTTTGCATTATTTTTGAACAGTTTGTTTTTTTTTATATTTCAAATTTGGATAATTAAAAACAAGTTTTTATTTGTTTTTTTAAAGTAATATTTGGTTAAATGATACATTCCTAAATATAAATAATACTCATCAAATGTCTGGTATTAATTTTTTTTCTTCTAAATAACATGATTTAAAAAATGTCTTTTCCATTTGTTTTTTAAAAAATCACTAAAATTGATATGTTTAAATTCTATGAAAAAATCATGTGAAAAAAAATATTATTTTGAAAATGAGAAATATGATGAGTATTATTTATATTTGAGAATGACGTAAATTATGATGAATATTTTTTTCCTTTTCAAAGTAATATTTCTTTTAACGTGACTTTTTAAAAAATGGAATTTAATAATTTTTCTGAATCTATATTATAGTTTTATGACTAAAAAATCATAAATTGACGTGAATTTTTTTTTCTTGGGTGTCTATTCCTTTTTTTTTTTTAAATTCACATTATTTAGAAGAAAAAAAAATCAAGGTCAGACTTTTGGTGAGTATTATTTGTATTTAAGAATAGATATTTAACCAAATGTTATTTTTAAAATGAGAAAAAATTTATAATAAAAATTATTTATATTTGAGAAAGAATCATCTGCTTATCTTTTCATGCTTGTTTTTAATTTTTTCAATCCTAATCTAAATAATACAATGTTACTTTAAATATATATATATATATATTCAATCATGTACCCCCCGTTTGGGGTGGGGAATAAACCCTGGATAGGGGAGAATACAGTAGAATAGCCCCCAAACAGCTGTTTGTTTGACCAGAATAAACCTTGATAGTTATGTCTGGATAAGCTAGGATAAGGCCTGATAACTATTCTCAGAAAATGCTAGAATTGCTTATCAGAGCTTATCTATACCAATAAATAAAAATACCCTTATCTGTCATTTTAAAAATTTATCTTACCTAATACTCTCTGCACACATTCCAAAAACTATTACATCACATACATCTCTCATACTTATTCCTAAACACAAATAATTTATGCAGGGGTATAATTGTCATTTAAAAAGTCATAAACTTTTATCCATCTCTTATCTACCACTTATCCTTACTTTATTCAATGTGAACAAAACAACAAAAAAATCAATTTTACGTTTCCCAATGAGAATAATGGAAAAGACAACCAAACAAAAATTTACCTATTCAACATGGATTGTTATCTATCCCAATATAGCTATCAATGACAAATAACCTTATGTCACATCCCAAACGGGCCAGTAAAGATTTTATCTTGGGATAAAACGGTGGAAGAAAACGGAAGCCCTCATCAACATCCAATCACGTGAGGTCGTATGCCACACGTCCTCATGTCATTCGTCCAAACAGAGATTCTTTGTTTTGTTAAAATAGAGGTTCCGAACCCATGCATGGAGGCTATGGCTATGGCTATGGCTGATATACGTGATGTTCTTCTAGTAACTTTATACGAATGATGGTTGCGAGTATGCATGCAATATATTTGTGTATGAATAAAGGTTTGCATATACAAACTATTGACTTCTTCTACGTGAGTGTGTTTTTTATAAGGTGATATGTGTTTATGTACTCAATGTGTGTCTGTTTGTAATGTATGTTTATCAACCTATTTGGGAGCTAGGTTTGCATGAATGAATTGCGTCGGATTGCATATCCTTGTGAATTTACTTCATCGTAGTGAGTTTATGGTTCGAAGGTAATACCAAAATAGGATTAGAAATTGAGATAAGTTCATAAGCTATCACATTAATTTTGATCACATGTCCTTTAATCCCACAAAATCCAGAGTATCTCTAAGGCCCCATTTGAAAACATGTTAATGTTTGGGTGGCTTTTGTTTTTAAAAGTGAGGTTTAAAACTGAGTTAGCTTTAATTATAAAAAAGTTAGATTTAAGACATTTTTTTTATAATAATATAACATTATCTTTTGAGAGGATTTAAATGCCTAGGCCGACCCTGTCGATTTGGTCTCCCAATTCTTTCTTTATGCATGTGCAAATGCATAGATGGTTTTATATGAAATAAGACAAATTATTTTATATGCACATATATTATGTGATTAAGGGGATATTTCACGTGTGATTGGAGGGGTATAATAAGGTTAAGAGGTTCCATGGATTGATCATGTAATGCTTTGGCATGGTTGTTATGGTGTACCTTTCTCATGAAAATATATAAATAGATCAATGCCTTAAGTTGCCGTTTGAATAATGACATAATTTATTTTGAGGCTTATGACTATTCTAAAAATAGATAATTATAATTCTAGGGATAGATAATTGTGCATTTTGTTAATATAGTTAGGTAACATAATATTGAAATTTTTATTGTTTAATTGGCTATGAATAAGTTATCGATAAAATGCTAATAATACGAGTGTACTGATTTATAAAAGATGAAAAAATGATTAGATATGTAAGTCCTCTGATTTATAAGATGTGATAACAATTAATTCAACATATTTACCATTTTATATTAGTGGCTGGTGGAATAGATACATACTTTTTATATATGCATGTAACACGACTAAATTTAAATTTAAATTTTTCGTACTTCATTATCTCGATCATTTTTTAAAATATAATAACAAATAACGAATACAAAAAACTAAGAACATATTAACCCAACTAAACAAAAGTACAGGCTGCATGTTCCTTTAATCTCCTCCTTGAAAGTTTCTATATTAACGTGAGTGATACAAAACTACTTTTAATGAAAACTCGATCAATTTAACTAAAAGATCTGCTGAAACATGTATATATCTCTAGTTCTCAACAATTTATATCATCTTATCATCTACGTGATAGATCCTTATTAAACCACACAAGAAATAATTAATCTTCAAATCTCTAATACAGGACTTTTCATCACCTTCCTCACCCCCAAATTAAGAATATATATAGGAAAACGAACTCCTCCAAATTTCAAATAATTAATCACAAAACAAGCATAGCTTGACTTTTTTTAAAAGATAAATGTAGACTCGAATCCATGATATGCAAAATTCTACGAGTCTAAACCCGCGACTTTACTTGTTCAATATATTTATTAGAACAAAATCAAAGTTATGGATAATGTTTCAAAGTACAAGTGCCCCCCAACCATCGCCATTGCAATTAATAAGCTTCAACTCACATATACAAAGTTGACTTTTGCAAGTACAGATGTATGTCAAAAACATTCATCTTCCCAACCATAACATATCTTTTTTTGGGGTCCTTTCTAACCACCAAAATTAATTGCATAACCCTACAGCCCTACTGCATGATGTTTTCCCCATAAATAGGGTTTCAAGATGCCATGCATTACACATCTCAAACTTCTTTGTAGTATCTCTTCTGATCTTAAAAAAGCCATGGCTTCAAAGGCATTCATTGTTTTGGCTGTCCTCTTCGCAGCAGTTCTCCTCTTCTATTCGGAAGCTGCAGCTGCTCGGGAGCTGTCTGAGACATCCACACTGGATCACACCAGTATGTATTAGTGTATAAATCAAGTTTTAACAGTATATGTAGTTATAATGATGTAGCTGCACGAGTTGGAGCAATGAAACATGAAGCTACTTAGAGTAGTGATCATATGAGTTATTATGGGATAGATGAATATATTAATGGAATAAATTATTTTCTGTTTTTTTTTTTTTTAGTTTTTCTCGTTAAAAAATGTATTAATATGAAGTCTTTATTGTTTGATATTAAATATGCACGAATAAATTATAAATCAGATGTGAATAATGAACAAGGATTCATAAAAAATGAAAAATGAGTTGACATGTAGACCACCTGATTTATAAAAGTTGAAAATCGGTGATCATTACACTGACGTAATAAATAGATTGGATGGAATATCCACTTTTTCTCCCATATTATATTTTGGCATTCATTCTTCTACCTGGGACAAAATGAAAACATGTGAGTTGTATAAACTAATAGGTTTTCAGAAATCCATTGATTTTGTCTTAATATATTCATATTTAATGAGTATTTAACATTTATAATAATTTATTAATTTTTTATAAATTTCTTTATTAATAGTCGTTTTAGTGTTTATGCTTCTAATTGGTAGGTGAATTTCAGCCACAAGGGTCGTCATGCTATATATTTTATATCATTTTAAAATTTTACGTAACTATATAGTTTGTTTTACTGTTTGTGGTCTAAAAATTAGTGTCACTACTATAGAATGACGATTCAAATTTTCAATCAGTAAATTATTTTCATGTTCCAATTTTATTTCTTAACTCTTCTTGGGAGTAGTTCTTTAGTTCATTAAGAAAAAAAAGAAAAAGATAGTGTATCTTCTCTTGCGCAACTACTAATTCATGCATCAAACAAAATGACTAACAGATTAGCTTATGATGCTTTACAGAGAAGGGAGAGGAGACAAACGGCGGCGTTGGAGACGCGAAGTACGGTGGATACTACGGTGGATATCCGGGCGGATACTACGGTGGATATCCAAGGGGAGGATATTATGGTGGTTATCCCGGATACGGTTACGGAGGATATCCGAGGGGCGGGTACTATGGTGGATATCCCCGTTACAGCTACGGAGGATACCCTGGCTATGGGGGCTACCCCGGGGGTGGCTACTACGGGGGACACCCGTGATGTCGAGGGTTCAGACTGGATGATCGATCGATCGAATCGGTGGTGATGACTTTTATCGTATCTTGGGTATATTGTACATATGGTGTACGTATTTGTGTATGAATAAAGGTTTGCATGCGTATCCATGCAGACTATGGGTTTTATTTGATCAGTACTGTATTTGCTTGTCTTGTGAAATATTGTACGTGCTTTTTATATAAGGCGTGTTTCGTTGCGTGTCAAGGTTTCATTTGCCTAATATTGAAGCCCAATAGTGCATCAACTTTGAAACATCGAATGAATCGAAGTTGGATATTAAACCTCAAAGTAATTTCTATTTAATTTGATCCCATCATAAATATATGATGATGGGAGAATCAATTCTTTAATGTGCAACAACAAACAACAAAATCAAGAAATGAGATCTAGTGTCGACATCGGATGATTGACATGTGATTAGAAAATGTCACAACCCCCTGATTAACTCAGCCTATCTGATTTGCCTCCGGACAGTATAGATCACATCGGTTGGCAGCATCCTTACTTGGCTATTAGAAACTCATTTTTGGTTTGAGTTTTCTAATTTTTGCTTGTGCTATGTACACAATGTACCCTAAGACACATGAACGATCCAATGATCTCCACCTTATAATTGCATGAGAGACTTGTGTGACAGATACAGAAAATTTCTGCGTGAATTAAACGACAAAACTTTATATAGATAACAAAAACTTGCTTTCAATACTTACCAAAAAAATCAATTAAGGCTGACTTTAGTCATATTTTGTGAAAGATCAGACATCCTCACTGCCTCAAACAGTTCTATGTCATCCATGTAACACATCCTCATTAGTCCAAAAAAAGGGTTTTTTTTTAAATGCTATCACTTTGGACTTTGGCCATCAAATTAAAATATCCTTTAACAAATTAACGTGTTTCGTAGGTGATGAGATTATGAAAACTAGCTATTATATATCACGGGGTTATCCCGCAAGCCCCTCCTGCCCAACGGGACATATATGTTATTGAGGATAAGGCAAAACTTAGCTGAGTTCTATTATATACAGTCTTTTTACTTATCACAAATACAGTCTCATATATCCTCAACTCATCGTAACGAGATATGTATCATTTCACTTTATTAGAGTAATTATTTAATTTATATAAAAATATAAATCTAATTAGATGAAGTATATGGGTTTTTTAAAACCAGAAAAACATGTGCAATCTACGATAAAATTTAATTTATGTAAAAATATAAATTTCATTAGATGAAGTATATAAGTTTTAAAAACCGAAAAACATGTGCATTTTACTATAAAATGGAGTGTGTAACATTTTCCCATTCAGTTCTAACCAGTGGGTTGATTCATGGACTTCTAACTTGGAGCATGTTGTGGGCCCATGGGCCTCGACTTGTCCAAAAAGTGGTTATCACAATTTGTGAAAAATGATACGTCCAACTCACATTGTAGCCCCAATTGTAGTCTACAATGAGTATTTTAAAAAAAAATCATATTCTTTCAAATTGAAATAAATGCTGTTTAATTGAAATTAAATATATACTGAGATATTTATACGCTTATCTTTTATGTTTTTGGATTTTAAATGAAATTTATCATTTTCATGTTAATTTTTTTTAATTTTTATAAATATTGTATTTGATAAGGTAAAATATGTAAAATAAAAAAAATGGTAATTTGGTCATTTCACCCGTTTTTAATGGTTTTAATAGAAATTTGGATGGAACTTAACTAGGATGGTAAATATGCATAATTTTCACATATTTTAATAGCATAAAAATAAATATATTATTTGGAGTGGTATAAAAATGAATAGCATGTTTTTGGATGGTATATATGCAAAAACCCAATTAATAATATGACACTTTAATTTTTTTGAGTTTTTTGAGTTTTAAGTCCCTGTGAACATGTCTATTTAGGGATCGATCTCTCCTTTCTTCATATTTCTTTTTAAGTTTTAGATCCCTGTGAACATGTCTTGACGTACCATTTTTCATTTTTATGAGGAAATACTTTTTCCTCATAAATTTTTTTTTTTTTTGTGAGGACGCTGACTTGAATCTAAAATCCGTTGGTAAAGTGAGACCATACGGGCATTTTCATGTTTCATAGATTTGAGTTAAAAGTTATAGATTCGAAGATTTGTTACTGTTTGTAAAGTTTGTTTAGGTTTACATTATTTTGGATTGTTAAATGTAACATTTGACATTAAGCCGCATTCTGAATTAATTTTTTTTAAAAAAAAACTCTTTCATGAAAGCTATTTTTAATCAATTTTTCATAAAATTTATTCTCGTTTTTTTATTAAAGTTACATAATTATTGTTTTCTAACACATGAAAACCAAATTTAAACAAAAATCTAAAATTTGAAAATTGATTTTACAAGAGGTCATATGGGTTCAAGTCTCAACATTACACGTAAAAAAATGGTTTTACTTGAACAGAATGGGTTTTGACAGTGGATTAATTCTAATATGGGGACCACAACGAACAACTATCTTAGGATTTTGCAAATGTAGGTGGACTGTATATGCTTAATATCACATCTATTGGAATTTTAATATGGCTGCGCTTATTCCCACCAACCAAGTTTACAATCCCACCATTCAATATAACAAAAAAAATCTGGATTCCTATTTTTACTATATTGCATCAATCCCAGCACCTATACACATCCCACCATCTCAAATCAAATAACAACACAATCCCACCACCTAAATCAAAATAAAACCAAACCCTTATCTCTCTCGCTATATCTCCCTTTTTTTGCTGTCAACGGGAATTGACGATCTCGACGGTCCGGCCAATCATAACTGACCCCCCTCCCTCTGTCGACAGTCTCCAACGACACCTTGTATCATCTTTTTTTGTATATGTGATGCCTTAGATGAAAGAAGAGGAATCCAATGTGAATATGTGAGACTTTCTTAATGTGTGTGTTTTTTTTTATTTGTTGTGTTTTCATGTGACCTTTGTGATTGTCCTTTTTATGGTTGTTGTGTTGGTTGTTGAAGTGATGGTACATTTAGGATTTGTTGTTGTGAAATAATTATTGTATTTAACATTGTGTGTGTTTTTTTTTATGGTGTTTAAGGTGGCTCTTTTGTTGTTGTTGGTGATTATAGTAATGTATGGATTATTGAATGTTATGATGTAGTAATGTTGTTGGTGGTGATTATTGTAATGGTTATATTTTTTTCACATTCTTGCCATGATCTGGAATCGATCGGGTTGACTGAACTCTGTTGAATTGAGACTTTTGTAAACTGAGATTTTCATGTGACACGACAACGTCGAAATATACATGCCGAGTTGACGGAGTAATGTCATGTATTATCGATCGGGTTGATAGATGACCGTCAAACTGGAGCTTTTGTAAACAGTCATACTCCCTTGACGCACCAACGTTGAAATAAATTATGTAATGTTGACAACGTAATGGCATCTGTAATCGATCGGGTTGATGGATGTCCGTCGAATTGGGGCTTCTATAAACTAAGATGTTCATATGACACACCAACGTCGAAATATATATTGCATAGTTGACGGAGTAATGTCATGTAGTATCCATCGGGTTGACGGATGACCGTCGAACTGGGTTCAAAAAGTGAAAATATATTTACTTAACCAGTTCCTGTGGAGATTACGTGTTGAAAATAGACTGGGACGCATCAAATTAGGTTCACATATTGATATTGCATACAAAATTTCATACATTATTAAACAATATCACATTGAAAATTCCATGTATTGCCCACAAACATTCAAACAACATGTATTAATTCAAAATCTTTAAAAAAGACTAAGCCTAAACAACCTGGTCCAAAAAAGGGGCCTAAACACAAAAAACGCACATGGGTCATCGCCGTCGATCATTCCTTTGTTGCGACCTACATTGTGTCTCAACTGAGTCAGAAAGCAATATTCCATCTTTGAAATAGTGGATCACATGTTGAATCCCTTGATCCGTAGTGGTACCAGCAAAGCTCATATCAGGAAACGTTTTGAGGTAGTGAACAACGTTATTGTTATGCTGCACTCAGGAAAAACCCTAACTTACAATAAAAAATTCATTACTTGTAATATAAGAGTTTAAACCAAATAAATGGAATCACATACATGAATTTCAATCCAAAAAATAGAAAACTCAGTTAATCCCCACTCATTAAATAGAAAACTTGCCTCCACTGCACATGATGTAACTTTTTACTCTGAACAAATATAACTTTTCTTTAACTATTACAATTAAAATTGTCCGGAGATAAAGAAAAAATTAATAAGAAATCATGTTAAAAGAATAATGATTTAACATATATCACATGGGATTTAAAAATGTATCCCCTCTTCTCCTTTTCTGACTTTTCTTTTGACTCTATCTCTCATAAAGTAAACAAAAACTTCATCTCACTTTGTAAGTTACCCAACCAGACATCTTGTTATATTTATTCACAGGCCGCAATTTTTTTTCCTGATACAGTGAGTAGGTATTCCCACGTGCATATGCTTACGAAGACAGAAATTGTATTTCTAAAATATTTCACATGTCAAAGGGTACAAGGTTCCTTAATTGGTTATATCTGACCCTAAAATTTTCACTTCTCTAAAAATACCCTAAATTCGTACCAAAACCCTAACTTACAAAAAAAAACACCCATTATTTATAATGTAAAAGTTTAAACCAAACAAATGGAATCACACACATGGCTTTCAATTCCAAAAAAAATAAAAATAAATCAAACTATAAATTGCTTTAACAATATCCTAGCTTTCTATCAAAACTCTATCTCTGAATAAAAAAAATCTCAATACTTGTAGGATAAGAGGTTTATACCAAATAAATACAATCACAATCACAATTTGCAATTCAACAAAAAAACTCAAATCACTCTATTTCTCTAAAAACATCTTAAATACCTATGAAAATCCTAATTTACAATAAAAAACCCTCAATAATTAAAAAGTAGGAAGAGATCGAATAACTCATTAAGCAATAATAATAATGGAGGAAAAATAGATTTGAAAATTCATTTACCTCTCTCTTTATGCTTGGGGGTGTCATGAGGGGTGTTAGGGTGGACTGTGGAAGGGGATCCCGTCACGGTGGCCTTGCGGTGGTCTCGTGGTGGGCTCGTGGCAGCCTCGTGGTGGACTCTCGGCGGATTCACGACGGAAATCGCATCGGATGTGAATAAGAAAACTTAAAAAAGAGAGAAGGGGGAGAAGAGAGAGTTGTTCATTTCAAAATAGGTAGGTGGTGAGGTTGTGAATGCATTAGGTGTGTATTTATTATAAGGTGGGGTTGATGAAAGCTAAATTGAGAGGTGGGGGGTTTAAAAGGGTGGTGTTGCTAGTAAATTGGTTAGTGGGGGTAGCCGCACCCTTTTAATATTGATCCATACTTCCAATCAAATCTAAGAACTCTACTAATGATAGATGCAATTAGAAGCCAATATATATAATGGGGGAGTAATTATATTGTTCTCTTCTTCTTTGACGACAAGCAAAGATTAGACATGATGCACATAATCACTCAAAACAAATCATGTGCATGAGGTAAACCATAAGATATTAATAAATTAACATGAGCTTTGCTACACTAATCAACTTGTTTTACATTAGCTTCTTACATTCAGTATAGAAATTTGTTTTATACATTCTATAAATGAATCTATAGAATCCATTGAAGTATATATTTTAATTTTTTTTATAAAAATACATGGATGCGTATACTATTTTTAAAAATATGAAAAATGATGTAGACTGCATTCGGGATTAGAAAAATGGACCGAATCTTAACATTTTTCAATAAACATTGTTGATTTTCCTTCATTCTTGGTTGAGATATAAAGTTCAAATCTTCATGTGATTAGTTGACTTTTCCCCTCACCTAGAAATATTGAATGACTAAAAGATGGCTGCCAATCAATTTTATGGTGGTCCATTCATGCATTTTTCTTTCAGTGGAAAATAAGAGAGGCATCACTTGTATAACCATGCATGTTTATTAATTGTCACATGCATCATGCATGACAACGATAAGAGTCCAAAATGATAAGATAACAAAATGTGATTTGCGGGGTATTTGTTTCATTTTGTGGTTCAAAACCAGTGCACCAAGTCCACCAAGTTAAATGGTTAGGCACATGTTCACATACAAGTGTCCTAGAAGCATGGCATGTAGTGTCACTTGTATATGGACACAAAATCAGGATTTTAGTATTGTGTAATTTAGGTAAAGCTCATGTTCTTGAACCTATGAAAGATTCATGACTGTGAAAGCATTTGTTAATGATGTTTCATCATCAAAAATTAAAGTTGGGGGGATCAGAGAGACGATTATATACAAATACCATCATAGCTTCAATCATAAACAATGTCAATCAAGGATCAGTTTGATGTTGCTTACAGGACTCTGCTAACACTGAAATCATGGAAAGGCATTATCAGGAGTGAGGCTTGCAATTTTTTTTTTTTTTTTTGGTGGGGATAAAAAGAAACAATACCTCGATCAACCTGGTAATTAAGTTGTCCTTAATTCCCTAATTCTTGATCAAGATGACTTAAAAAAGGGAAAATGATTTTCTTTTCTTAAAAAAATCAACTTAGTCCCGTGTGCTGTCTCGTCTGCAATCTTTATTGATTTCTTTTCTTAAAATAATACACTCATCCATTGAAGTACACACTGTTTAAAAAGTGAAATATATACTGAGATAGACTATTGTATTTTTTCATGAAAAATTAAATTTTTATATAATTTTCATATACTATGATAGCACAATATATATGCGATTAGGAGACTGCTTCTAAATTGTAGACGAAGTTGCAAAACGGATTTAACATATCAACATTAAAACAAATTGTGTGTATATATATGCATGCTACGTATATATGCACACACAATTTTATGATATATAACACATACATATGAAACTTGATATATACAGAATTTTAAAGTTTATATTATACAGATACATTTGTACAGCTAATCCAAATGGTAAAATAAAACCAATCAAAGAAAGTGGTCATTATTCTTTTCTATTAAAAAATAAAATAAATTGAGATATATAATTTAATGAATTGTATTGACCAATTCATAAAAATAGTGAAAAATTACATTTTTTTTGTTTAATAAAATATATATCTTGTGAAATATGTGAGAATTGAGAATGGTCAAGAGAATGTAAATAAGGCGATGTGTAACTACTTCGGATTGGAATGGTCAAACCAATATTTTCAAGATTCTTGAAAGGCCGGACCGGCTTTGGGTCAAGGGCATCAAGACAATTGCCTAAGGCCCCCATTTCATGAGGACTCTAAAAAATTATCTATTCAGTGGAATTAAAAAAAGAAAAATGATTGACAAACCCCATTTTGTAAGTCCGTCGTAAGGTCCATGGCATGACATGATTTGGATTATCAATTTTACCCCTTAAGTGGTTTGTTAATTTTTAACGTAATTAATGGGATAGTTATTATTGCTGATTCTGGAATCACGCGTGAAGGGGGCATTTGATTCTATTTTTTCCCTCTTTGAATTTCAGTTTTCGAATCGTGCATTCATTTACATGGTAAAAGTTGAGAGTTTTTTTTTTGTTGAGGTTGTTCAGAATCAGATTTATTCTTTAGACAACTATCTAAGTTTTTTATTTGATCCAAAAATAACAATTGAATTCTTTTGGCTACCATTTGAAATATTTGCCGATTCATGTGTAGTGTCTATTTATTGTATATTTTTTCAATTATTTCAATTTTTTTAAATTTTTTTATGTTAATTATGGTTTATTTTTTATGTGAAACATGGTTTTGAATATGGCATATCAAATGTTTAACATTTGAATCTCAGTTACATATTTATACCCTTTCTGGACTTCTATGCGGGTTTTTGTGATTTTGGTTATATTTTTGTGAATGTAACTAACTCATTAAATGTTTTATCAGACAAATGTAACTAACTTTAGAACAATATAATTGTAAAAAATGTTTCATTTCAAAATATGAACGACTCTTAATATGATCATAGTGGAACTATGAGTTATATTATTCCATTTTTAGTTTTTTATGTTTATCTGTTTTTAGTGATTACAATAATACATTAGTTTTAATGATACTTTTTTGCATTTGAATGTAGGAAATACAGTGAACTCAATTACATTTTCTGTGGAAGGCAATCTCCATAAAGATTTCATTGTTGAAGTTAAACAACAATGTGCAGAAGCAATTGTGCCAAGTGTTGGAATAACATTTGATACATAAGAAGATGTACGATTTTTTTATAACAATTTTGCTCATAGTCAAGGTTTTGGCATTGCAAAGATCCACAAGAAAAATCTACCTGCACGTAACTCAAATAGTCAGTTACATTTATTGTGCAATTATTTTTAATTAGTTACATTTCAAAGATAGTTACCTTTTGCATAGCAGTAACATGAAATAAACTGAAAATGCATATTAGTTTAAAATATGAATACTAAGAAATTTACATTAACATAACACAATTACTATGAAGGGATGTTAGGTACTTTGTGCATATCAATAACAACAAAAAACATATAATGATAAAGAAACGTAAATCATGACATGCATACATGCAAAACTGAAGAAAGTTTAGATTCCTCTAATAGTTAGTTACATTTACTGAGCACTTATATACACCAATATTTACTTACAGTTAGTTACTACTAAATATAGTTACATTGCGCATAGCAGTAACATTGAACAAACTGAAAATACAAATTACTTAATTTGATTACATTCATCTGATTGTTAGTTACATTTTATTGCAAACAAGAACAGAAATTAAACATACATTTCAATTATATGTAAAAAAAAGTCAGTTACTTTTTGTATCCATTTGAAAACAAAATAGACAAAAAAAAGTAAAAACATCATATTCATGTAATCATAAGATCTTACAAAATAACAGAGAGATTTTTTCAAATACCAAAAAGGGGTTTTGAAATGAGAGGTAATAAATCCTTTCATAGAGTAGTGACGATGACAATAAATCATTTCCATTTATAATTCATGTTTCTTTTTTTTGTTTTTGGATTCATTCCAATTGAATTATTTATACATCCATAATTAATAATTTATTTTTTAAAAACACCATTATTCTTTTCAAAAACACCTGGTAGAGTAAGTGTGTATTAATGAGGGGTACTTTAATATTTACCCTTTTTGCCATTTTATAAAAATCAACAAGGCAGCCAATGACATTTTTACAACTCATGAGAGCCTGAGAGGGCCTATATGATAGGGTATGTGTAACAAAGCTCTATTTAATATCACCAAAATCAAGTCTACAATTTCTTCCCTTTCCAAATCTCACAATAATCATTAGAATTGTAAGACTCTCTCCCTCTCCCTCCTCACAACTGTTTCTATTTCACTATTTCTCTCAAATTTATCTCTCTCATTGTGGTTGAATAATATAGTGTTCATTTTTTTTGTTATTTATTAATTGCAATTGAAAATATAACATATTTTAGTTTAAATAATTGTATAATATTATGTATGTATTTTATTTTATTTATAGTTTAAAATAAAATAATATGCAATATTCAAACAATCTAGATTTTTTATAAATATATATGAGCCCGTTTAAATTTTTTTTCAGGCCAGCCACAAAATTTAATTCTCGGGGTCAAGGTCATTGTGGAACAATGCCCCCACAAGCAAGTGCATTACACGTGTGCTTGCTTACCTCATGTTCAATGTTGTCCAATATTTCATTCAATGATGGGCACCTGTTGTGCTTGTTTACCTCATGTTCAATCTTGTCCTATCTTTCATTCAATGATGGTGATATATATTTGCTCAACTCAAACATGTGTTTTCTCCTGTCCCAACTCCTATTCTAAAGCATATGGAATAATACAAATATTAAAAAAAACCTCAAATGCTTAATGATATCAATATAAGTATATATAATTCTTGTGAGATTCTCTATGTTTGAAGATATCTTTTAATATTATTAAACCATTGTAACTCTCATTATATCATAATCAAATCCTCTGTTGAATATTCAAAAAACAGAGAATTCATATGTTATCTAATGCACGTGTTGTTTAAACTTTAAAGTGAATATGCAAGATTTTCACGTATATCTGAAGTGATGACACCTTCATTGAATTGATTTTGTGTTGACCCACACGTGTTATGTGTGTTTATCACACACTCCATTTTATGACAGGTAAACTTCTTTGTACCAAATAATATGTATTTAATTTGTGTTACATAAAATTGTATCAACAAAATCATAAAATTGTATAGCTGCATTTAAGCTTCAAATTTCAACTCAGTCATACCAACCCATGATTTTTACTAGATATGCATGTCACTATTACACGTAGTCCTTGTGTGTGTGTTATAAAAGTATATATTTTATTATCTGAAGTACATTTAAGGGAAAAAAAACTAGAAAAACATGAGTTTGTTCTCCATGAGTGGCATGATCTAAATGAAAACCTGCCATTCAAAAGTGAAATAATATATCCTTGTATCCTAGCTAGGAATGGGTAAATGGTTTTACGATAGATTCTGAAAGGCTGAGGTTTCTTCCCAGACATCATAGTCACTCATCACATGGGGTTGTTGGCAAGCAATATAATACTTGCATGGGCCACAAGTCTTGTCCATATTATATAAACATGCAAAACATGCATATATAGTTTTGACCACTCATGTGAAAACACGTATAGAAGGATGTTCAAACCACCACACTGTTTAAATCACAATATAAATAGACACCCATGAGCTTCTCTTGTCCATCACAAACACTTATTAATTACATAATCAGACCTCTCTCTCTCTCTCTCTCCCCCCTTCCATGGCTTCATCCATTTTTTGCTCATTCACTCGAATCAACCCAAATGTGAACCACAAACAAGCTTCAACCAAGAAAAATGACATCTCCTTCTCCAACTCTATTTCACATCATCCCCAACTGGGCATTTCCAAGGACCTGTATCTCACTCATGAAGTACGAGTTTCACTAATCATGCGTGATGTGATTCAGTCAGGGCTGAATTTTATCAGGTCTGATGACTTGTGACAAAAACTGTTATAATCTCACATGCTAAGCATGTGAGGTTGCCATTTGATCGATTCATCACTGACTGGGTCTCATCTCTAATCAATCATCTTGTCATGATTTTAGATTATGTATTGAGTATTGTCTAATCCTATATATAATGGTGCAGGATGACTATATGGAGAACATTAAGAAGGTGAGGAGCATGCTATGCAGTGGGGAAGACTCATTTGAGTCTCTGGTCACTATAGATGCCCTCCAAAGGTTGTGCATCGACTACCAATTTGAAGAGGAGATCACAAACATCTTAACTTCAGTTTATAACAACTTTGGAGGGGTCCATAATGACAAAGGCGGTTTGCGCAATATCGCGCTAGTATTTCGACTACTCAGACAACATGGATACCATGTCTCCTCAGGTAAGTTGAACCTATTGTGTTAAAGACTCTCATTTTCCCTAAATTTATATTAACTTTCAAGGAGCATTAACAGATGTGTTCAAAAAGTTTGTTAACCAAGCGGGAAACTTTGAGCTTTCACCAAACGAAGATGTAGGAGGAATGTTAGAGTTATATGAGGCTTCACACCTTAACATAGGTGAGGATATACTTGATAAAGCCAAAGATTTCTCTGGCCAATCCTTGAAAGATACGATAAAACATTCGGAGGAGCAGCGACAGATGTGGGAACACATTAGTCATACATTGAAACACCCCTTCCACACAAGTGTTATAAGACACCATTCTGAGCACCACCTCAACCGATACAGAGGTAGTTCTTGCATGAACAAAGCCTTGGAAGAACTCGCCTCTTCGGATTTAAACATGGTTCGATTGTTGCATCAGAAAGAGATCCAAGAGGTTTCAAGGTGAGGAGTCAAAACTCGCATGTGGGGTTCATCACATACATCACAATATCATCAATTAATTGGTTATGTCATTGTTAATTTAAGGTGGTGGAAGGACTTAGGTCTTGCCAAAGAATTGAAGTTTGCAAGGGATGAACCATTGAAGTGGTTCATGTGGCCAATGGCGACATTCCCTGATCCAAGGTTCTCTAGATGCCGAATAGAGATAACGAAGCCTATCGCACTTTTATACACCATCGATGACATTTTTGATGTATGTGGGTCGCTCGATGAACTTATCCTCTTCACCCAAGCAATCAATAGGTAAGTATATCATCTTCTAATTCCATTTGATGCTTATATATAATTGTGTGGTTTCTTAGGTGTTTCAACTTGAATTTTCCAATGTCAGATGGGATATCAGTACGATCGATTCGCTCCCAAGGTACATGAAGATATGCTATATGGCTTTATACAACATCACCAATGAAATTGCATACTATGTCTTCAAAGAACATGGATGGAACCCTATAGGCTCAATACAGAGAGCGGTTAGTATTGCCCTAGTTGTTAGAACATAAATCATATAGTTTCCTTTTCATCTGAAATAACTAGGAGGAAGTAATTATAACACTGAAGGCATCTTCTTTCATTCACAGTGGGGAGATTTATTCGACGCGTTCTTGAAAGAGGCGAAATGGTTTCACTCTGGTTGCATTCCAAAGGCAGAGGAGTACTTAATAAACGCTGTGATTAGCAGTGGCATGCACGTCATTTATGTTCATATTTTCTTCCTTTTGGGAGAGGGAATATCAAAGGAGAGTATAGATTGTTTGGAAAGGCACCCAACTATTATTTCCTCCCTCGCGATGATTCTTCGACTTTGGGATGACTTGGGAAATGCAAAGGTAACGGTAGTTCGAAATTGGTACTTGATGCTGGATGCACAAAATAATTCAAAAATCTTGTGCATCAGGTATGCCTAGTGGAACTTGAACTCAAGACCTATGTGCTTAGGCTAACCCCACACGTGGGCATGGGCATATATTGAAAATCTGGACCTTTTAATAACAATTATGAAATCATCTTGGTGAGAGTCTAATTGTGATTCGTTGATGTTTACTAGGATGAGAACCAAGATGGATTCGATGGATCTTACTTGGAGTATTATCTCAAGGAGAACCCTAATTTGTCGGTGGAAAATGGTCGAAAGTATGTGAAGCGGATGATCTCAGATGAATGGAAGAGCCTAAACAAGGAATGCTTCTTACCCGAGCCTTTCTCTTGGTGTTTTGCCCAGGCCATCCTCAATGGCGCAAGGATGGTGCGCGTGATGTACGACTATGATGGTGATCACCGGCTCCTGGACCTCGAGAAGCAAGTGGATTCACTGCTTAATTGAATGAAATAGTGATCAGAAATATGTGCAATTGCAACTTGCAATTGTAAGGTGGTTTAAGTATCATAATCTACATTGTATATCATCAATAAATTGACTCAACTTATTCTATTTTTATGGTGGTTTAAGTATCATAATCTACATTGTATATCACCTATAAATTAACTCAAATTATTTTATTCATATGGATCATATTCTTTGGTGCATCTCTATCTTATGGTGCATGTAGATGGTGTGACATTCTTCACATCAAGTTAAACCATTCCATGCTTATTATCATGGGGAAAGGAAACGTACAAACTATCCTGAACTGTAACTCTAGAGACTTACCTTTATAAGGGCAAAATTCCTGCAACTTTGGGTGTGTCAATTGTAGATCCGGAAGTTTAATAATTTGACGCTTTACATTGAGCTGATGGAAAATGTTAGTCTCATTCTCAATCCCAAATGCAGTTCACATTTTTTTTTAAAATAATATACACTCCGTCTATTTTATAGCTATATATATATATCATTAGTAACGAGATATATGCGTTGTAAGAATTTTTTTACGGTTGGAGTTGAAAACTGGGTTAACTCTAACGTATTCTTTTTTATAGTTTAGACCTATTGAACATGGTTAATGTAACGACCCGTATCCTCTTATGCCGGTTTATGCTAATATTTACGTGTTTGAATTGCAGGATAGAATAATTTTATGCTATTGGACTTTTGATCTTTATTATCCCTGAAGTCTTGTATTTGTTTAATTTTTGAAAAGCACCTTCGAAGCATATTTGGGATTCGCGCTAAACATATGAAGTCTTCATTTTTTAGTTACCTTTCATATAAAATTGGTTTGGTATTATTTGGAGTTATATTAGAAAAGTTATGGCTGTTTTACCATTTCTACCCTTAGAAGAAGAAATCACGAGCTCTTCTATTCGTCGTTATTTTAAATATAGTTGGAGGCTTCTTCTGATCTTGGCTCAAACATAAAAGTTGTAGATATTTTCTTTATCTTTCCAACAGAAGTTGTTTCATGTGAAGTGGATTTCCCTACGAGAAAAAATGGCTGTTTGAGTCAAGGCTGCGCAGATTTTACTAGAAGGGCATTTATGTAATTTGACAAAATCTAAAGTTTTTTAAGTTTTGGTGAGTCGGTGGAGGGTGGTGATATATGTGCGGGGAGAGAGAGTGTCGTCTGAGACACTGTTTGAAGAGAAAAAAAAAGGGAAATCAGGGGAAAAATGAGAAAAATTGGGAAAAGCTTCGTGAAGCATTTTTGCGATATATTGGGTAAAGATTTTTATTCTTTTCATTGTTATTCTTCGTCTAGGGTTGTTTTATTTCAGTTTTGAATCAAATTTGTGATTTGGGGCTGGAATATGATTATGTTTTTTGGGCTGGATAAATAGGTATTTGATGGTTGATTTTATAGTATCATTTTAGGGTTTGTAGTGGGGATGTCATTTTTGTCTTGGTGGATTTGAGAATAGTTTGATTAATATGGTTATATTTTAGTATCTGATTGAGGTTATAATTTTATCAGTGGTTTCCTGTCTGCGTGGTTTAGGAGCTGGAATAAGGTGAGTCCAGCTTGGGATTTTGAATTGTGAGGTAAGTAATCCGACCGACTTTGTTTGTTCATTCCATTCCACGTTGTATTATTGTAAGTAACCCGATTGACTTTTGCCTATTCCATTTCATTCCACGTTGTATTGTTGTAAGTAACCCGTTTGACTTTTGATTGTTCAATTTCATTCTACGTTGTATTGTTGTAAGTAACTCGATCGATATTTGCTTGTTTCGTTCCATTCCATTATTTGTTCAATTCTTTTCCGCCTGGTATTGTTGATTCGACATTACTTATTCCATACCACCCCACATTTTATTGTTGTTGAGGCTATTCAATTTTATTTTGATAATCCATATGATTTTGATTGTGAGTACCACATTTAAATGACCTATTATTGAGACATATTCCTTCATTGTTGTTAGACTGTGGTTGTTCAAGATTCTAAAATATTCTTATAATTGTTCTATTTATATCTTAGAGTTATTCTCTATAATTGATCTATTTGTATCTTGGAGTTATTCTTTATTGGATTCTAGCTTACTTTCCTTATTTATATCTCGTGAGCTTATAATTGACTTGTTAGTATCGTGAGCCTGTCTTTGATCATGATATGTATCCATCTTAGTGTCTTGCCATGAACCTATGATCTGTATGCTCGTATTGTTTGACCATAAAGCCTTGTAGTATGATTGGCATCATTGCTTCTATATTATCTCTTGTGTACTTGGAGTTGGATGACCATAGGCTCACAGTGAGGGTTGAGGTTTGCCTCCGTAGCGCATAAGTACGTACGGTCCAGCGAGGGGGACTTGAGAATACCCTACCGTGCCTGGACGTTCCGAGGGCCAGGTAGTGAATCCGCGGTGGACGTTTCGAGGGCCACACACGAGGTATGTGGATATCTTGGACATAGGGGCCAAGATGGTGGGGTCGTGCAGATGGTCAATTCTACGCTTTGGACATTTGGGGACCAGAATTGTGATTTCCTTATCATTCTTGTAGCATTGTGACATTTCCAGGGCCATCAGTGATTTAATTAACATCCTTTTGATTGATGGGTAATTTCAGAGTACTTGCTTTCAGTCAAATTGTGATACATCTTGATGATATTCATTGGTTTTATCAGTTGTGAGGTGTTAGTTTGAGCTATTCATTCCTATGTTTATATATCAGCGATGTTATTGTTCTCCGCTGATGCTTATACAGTAATTCCATTTGTCATTATATTTTGACCTGGTGTTTATTGAGATTACTGAGCTTGACTTTTGATGTCATTCTCATTTTCTTTATGCGTGGAATGTCTGGGTTACTTACTGAGCATCTTTTGCTCATTCCATTCTATTTTCTCTTATTTTGCAGAGTAGAGGCGGGGTTGGTGGACGTTGGCTTAGTCTTCTTTTGGTGTCACGTCCAGCTGGTGATAGGTATATATAGATGTGTATAGTTTGATGTTTTAGATTGTATATGATTATTTTGGTAGAGGCTGGTCTAGCGAACCATGTCTATGTTAAATGCTTTGTATATATGATGACTGTATATGAGGTGTGTTAGATGCTCTGTTGACTGCTTAAATTTTCATGGGTGTGTTGTGATATAGGTGATTATACATATCTTGTTGATTATCTGTTATCCCAGGGTTACTATCATATGTGATTATATAGGGTGGACATTTCGATGTTTTGTTTTAAAAAAAAAATTATGGTGAGTTTTTAGACACGTGACGCGCACGTGTCGGTGTTTTGGGACACGGGCCGCCACAGTTAAAGTCGCTTGCACTAGGGATGCAACCTCACTTGGCTGAGGTTTCCCTCCTATGGGGTGGGAGGTGGGGGGGGGGGGGTTTAAAATTCGGGGCCTTTATTTCCTTCCTCACCTTTTCAAAAATTTAAAAATAAAATTTTTATATCATTTTCATACAAAGTGATAGCGTGGTATATAGGTGACTGAGAAACTGCTAAAATGGATTGAGAGTGTGTGTGTGTGTACAACAATTTTATGTAATATATACGTAGGGAAGTGATGGGTTGCGACCATGCGGTCGTGCACCCCATCGTGCGGCCGTGAATACAGACCATTAGATCTATGGAAATCATATCAGACGGTCTGTTTTCGTTTCTTCGAAACAGGTGGTAACCTGTTCACCTGGTGAACATGTGAACATATATAAGCCTTTATTTTTTCATAAAATACCCTCTCTCTTCATTCTACTCATACAATGGAAAAAAAAGGGAGAACACAAAGCAGCAACACCTGAAGAAAATAAGAGGGAGCATCGACCATCATATCCCATTTGTAGATCTAGGATTTTTTTTTCACATCTATTGTTTCTTTTTTTTCAAATCTATTTTCAAGATCTTGGATCTTTGGGTTTTTCTTTTTTTTTTAGATCTAGGGTTTTTTGTTCAGATTTCTTTTCAAATCTAGTTTTTTAAAACAAGTGTTTGCATATCTAAGGTTCTTTTCACATCTAGGGTTTGTTTTTCATAATATTTTGTTTTGCAGATCTAGCGTATTTTTGTTGGATTGCATTTGTGAGTGATGAGAAGTAATGAACCAATTAGAACATCTCCCTCTCTTCAAACCAGATCTAAAAAAAACAGATTTGACAAACCACTGCGAATCCTGGCGATGACCCCTGCGACCCCAGGGACACATATCCTGGTGAACACCAGTGTAGAAATTAAGTTTTAGATTTGTTGTTTTTTTTCCGTTCTTTTTGTTAAAACATGTCTGTTATTGTAAAACATGTAAAACGGTTATTGATTTTATCTATCATAAAGCAGGTGTTTTTGCTGTTATTGTTGCCAAGGAAAATGAAAGTTGTAATGTTGTAATGGTTGAAACATATAATCTATTTTGTGTGATTTATTATTTACAAATTCTGAATGAAAAAAAATGCCATTTAAATAATATATGTAGTTGATCATGTTCAACTTCACTTGGCATTACCCACTAAAAAAAAATTCACTTCACATTTGAATGGATTTCTTTGGTGAAGCGTAAATTGATCTTCAATATAAAAAAAACAACAATGTAAAAAGAATTAAAGAAAGAATGATGAATTGATTTTTCTGATTGGAATTTAATGTGACTCAAATATGAAAATATGTTAATTAGCAATTGGAGTATTGTATAATAAGATCTGCATGATTGATTTCTTAGATTGGATTTTACTACAAGATATACAGCAGCTTCTCCAATTGATAACTTGAACAAAACAACAGCTGCTCCAATTGATACTAGCAGAACTAAAGCAACACTTGTTTTCATTCAAAAAAAGAAAGTACAATATGATTCAACAAGTTCAACTACAACAAGTGCAATTAACCAACTACAACAAATACAACCTGTTACAATAAGTTCAAATTAAACAAGTACAATCTGTTTCAGGAAGCACAACAACAACAGTTTCAACTGCAACATCCATAACAAACAACAACAATCTTTGAGTTTGTACAACAACAATATCTGAGTTTGCACAGCAGCTGTCCAAAGCTTTTCAAGGCAACTGAAAAAATAGACAACATCTATTAAATAAGTATCTACCATGCACAATGTGATACCAGTACAAAGAATAGAAAATCTATCCATGAGGAAACCCATGAACACCAATGCCAAGCCCACTAATCCAAAATTCTACATCATGTTAAAAAAAAGACCATGGCAGTAGTTTGTATAAATGAACATTTGAACACTGTCACATCAATTTCTAAATAAAGGAAATTGTAAATTTGTCAAAACATATTTACTGAATATTTAGGAATTATAACATCTATCAAAACACAGTTGAAACTTGCATTTCTTTATGTGAGTCCACAACATGTTAACTTCAGCTTGGATTTCTATCCTTTTATCAATACTAGAATGTTAACTTCAGCAATTTCCCTGAAATGTCAGTAAGGTTCATCATCATATTTGATGCTTCCCTGCTTGAATGTGGACTACTCAAAACAGAGCTATCAAAAATGGGAACAACAAAGAATTAAAAAAGGAGTCCAACTCATTGAGGTTCATCATCAACACATTTTGTACCAAAGAATTTGTAAAAGCAGTAGCATAAATTTGTGATGGTGGTTCATAAATATCACATATAGGATAAATACAATATTAGCTTTTCACAAAATACTGCTAATTTGAGGGAAGAGTAGTAAAACTAGGCTGAAATGAATGTTTGAATTTGTTTGATATCCAACTGATTCTACACAATGATGAACGTACAAATTGAGAAACACCGTCCATCCACTCGCAATAGAACAATACAATGAAAATCCCATCGAAATGAACTTTATAGATTAGCCTGTTTGTCAACTTTGCACTCAAATGTGTTCATTGAGAGGTTTATAGAAGTTCAAAATGATAGAAAACATGGTTTTGATTTTTGTTTGAAAAAACCCCAAATCTGAAAAGAAATTTGAAAAAAAAACCTAGATATAAAAAGAAATCTATAAGAACCCCTAGATCTGAAAACAAATTTAAAAAGAAACCTAGATCTGAAGAGACTACATTTGAAAAAGAAAAAGAAAAGAAAAGAAAATACAAACCCTAGATCTGGAAAAAAAATCCTAGATCTACAGACTAATCAGAAATGAGAGATGACTGATGAGATGAGCAGCGGGCACGGGTCAGCGAGCTCACCGGCGGTGGTCGGCGCATGGGATATGCTGGTCGGTGCTTCCTCTTCTTTTCTCCAGGTGCTACTACTCGTTTTTTTTGTATGAGTTGAAATGAAGAGAGAGAGAGAGGAGTTTGTGAAAAAATAATGGCTTATATGTGTGAACAGGTTACCACCTGTTTCGAAGAAACGAAAACGGACTGTCCGATCTGATTTCCATAGATCTAACGGCATGTATTCGCGGCCGCACGATGGGGTGCATGACCGCACGGTCGCACCCCATCACTTCCCTATATATATATATATATATATATATATATATATATAGAATCCACTGGCAGCAATAAAGAACTCAACATGACTTGATAAAAAGTTATCAGATGTATAATTTCAAAAGCCAGTGGATGTAGTACCTTATAGAGTTTTTAAATCGTTGCAAGCAGCTTGTCCATGATTCTTTTAAGCGCAGGTGCGCTCGCTCTGCATTTTTGTTCATCTGAGAAGCACGAAACGCCTTCCTCTGCTGCCCTGCAAAGCTGTGGATCCAATGGGACCTTCCCCAAGAAAGGCACCCCCATCTCTAAACACATACCACTCGCTCCACCTCTACTTCGATCAAAAACTTCACTACAAGCAACCAAATTCAACAGTTCCGGAGCTCTCTCTTGTATGATCTTCATCGCCAACTCTGTCGCATCAACTTCACCTCCACTTTCACCTGTGCTCATGAATTTAAGGTCTGTAATCGACTGCCTCAACTCGCTCATGTTCTCGACAACACCCAAAACTCTTATTCCTACTTTCTTGCAGAAGCTGATCTCTTTGCGGACATCGATCAAAGAGACCTGTTGTGGAGTTGTGACAATCACTGCACCATCTATTCCAGTGGCCTTGAGGAACTGCACGATTGAGATGTGCTCATCGGATGTACCAGGGGGAGCATCCACAATCAGATAGTCAAGCTCACCCCAATCGACATCTTTCAAGAATTGTTTGATCAATCCATTCTTTCGAGGTCCCCTCCAGATGACTGCCTCATCAGGGTGAGGAAGCATGAACCCTATAGACATGACACCAAGGTTGGACTCTACATAGATCGGGGACCAACCAAGGTTGCTCTGGTGAAGGTCCTGTCCTTCAAGGCCAAGCATTTTTGGGATGCTTGGTCCACATATGTCGACATCGAGGAGCCCTACTTGATGGTCTTGACCTGAAAGCGCAAAGGACAGCTGGGCCGAGAATGTGCTTTTGCCGACCCCTCCTTTCCCTGACAGTATAAGTATCTTGTGCTTCACATTGGCCATCCGTTCGGCTATGGTAACTAAATCTGCCAATGTAAAGTTGACGGATCAATAAATACATTGTGTGTTTTAAAAGTTGTGATGCAATGGGGTGTAGAAAAGTGAGCTTGTAAGAGTTTTAAGATTTAAGACCTGAAGATCTAGATTTAGGCCTACTTTGGTAAAGAGATAAATATTTAGAATATGTTAGCCTAATTTATGAAGATAAAAAAAATCATTATTTTTTTTCTATATTTATATTTAATAATGCATTTGTTATCCCCATTTTCTGTGTTCTTATCCTTAACTTTGCATTTGAATCACATGATGTAAAATATTGGATAACATCAAAAAAAAAAAAAATCAAATCTACCCTTTCTATTAAAAGGGTATTAATATTGTTGGTTTTGATTTTATAAGGTTTTTGTTTTTTATTAGAAGGGAAGTCATAAATATTGTCCATGTTTTATAAAATGAGATAAAAAAATAAGGAAAGTCTATTCCACCTTTTACCTAGAAAAAAATATCCCCACTTTTTCTCTCAAAATACGGACAATTGTTTATGCTTTATGTCTTTTTTTTCTTATGTTATATGAGATAGCATGTGATTTAACCCAATTATTTCCTTATCCCGACCCCTTATCCCAATGCCAAATCAAGCTAGGGATTTAGATCAGCGCGCAAGAGTGAGAGTTACAAAAAAATTTACATTCGACTAATACTTAACAAAATAACAAATTGGAATTATTAAAAAAATCATCATAAATGTGGAAGAAAGCCGAGGGGCTTCACATTGCATAAAGGAAATTCCCAATTGTAAACTAGAGTAGAACCAGGATGCACCCGAAGAATCAGAAAATGACCATAATTATGAAGGCTCTAAACACTACTAATACAGGTCCAGCTTTAAAATTCTGCTACTCTTCTCTAATGTTATAGCACCATCAACTTCCATAAATTTCTCAATAATACACCATATATAACCAAATACAAGTCATTTGCTAGCTCAACAAGAAAGTGGTTGAGAGGGTGTGACACTCCACTGGCTCCACCTTCACATGAATGATCATTATCATAAAGGAAAACTGAGGGTAAAGGTGATGCAATCCATCAATTGACAGCATTTAACCTCTGTACAAGTTTTTTGCAATTACTAGCACAAAATGCAAGGGCTAGCAGAGGCATGGAAGAGAGCAAGAGCAAATGTTTATTTTCAAGAAACAACAATCAGGAATATTTAAAAAAAACTTGGGGAAAAGGTGTAGGAGCAAGTTCTAAAATATCAGGAGAAGATAGGGCACCAAATATCTACTGCAGCTATTGTTAGCTTTCCCAAAATGCAATGTACTTGGAGAAACGAAAGCAATTAGTATTGTAATTGCAAGATTCATCATTAGAATTCAAGATGAACAAGGCAACAACAATTTATCTGGATTTCAGAGCTACCACAAAACTGACCTTAGATATTACGTGGTTCTTAAGAGTATAGATACCTCAAGAATCTCCTAGAGAAGGAGCAGAATGTGAAAGCCAATTTATTTGCTTAGTGTAGAGAAAAATAGGATGAAAAATAGGATAGTAATACTTTATAACTGGTGTTTCTTTATTTAGTTAACCAAAAAAGAGTGGTAGTCCCATCTGTCAGAAGAATATATTTTAGAATTCTAATAACTAACAAAAAAATTGGAACTTCTTATTACATTGTTTATACCAATTAGAATATGCTATGAAACTGAATGAGAGTTAAAAAAGAAAAGTGAGCAAATTCTGCATATATATGCTTCATCTAAGATGTTGAAATTTTGATATGAGTGGCCATGTATAGTGATAGTGGAATATTTAAATAAAAAATAAAAAAAAAAGTATGCCTTCACCTTCTATTCAAAATAGGGATAAGATCCCAAATTGGGAAATACAATCAAGACAACGAAAAGAAGTGCCCCGATAGAAGAGAGATCTACCACAAAGCCTCACCCCCAACCGGATCACTCCTAAATGATTAACACACTCCCCTACAAAACAATGGTCACCACTCCCGCGCAATACCTCCCCCAATCCCGGATAAACCTGATGATCCCACAGAAGGAGACCCCATTTCTTGTAAGCCAAAGGGACCAAACTGTTGCCAGAGTAAAAGCATTGAGAAACCTTTGCCCGCACACTCCTGTCACCTGCAGTCCTTAGCGCCCGGCCTTCCACCCACAACTCCTCAATCGACGAGAAGTTGCACTCCATGCCTATAGCCGAGTGGAGTGGAGCCAAGACCAAACTTTGCACGCAATTGGGCATAATATGAATAGATGCGCAACTAACTCATCCTCCTCCCCGCACAAGACGCATCTTTTGTCTACCACTGGAGCCCATCGAGCAATTCAATCTCTTGTAAGGATTCTATCAAGGAACATCATCCACATAAATGATTTAACCTTTAGTGGAATATGGCACCTCCAAATCTCATTGTACTTCCTAGCTGTGGCAACAGTGATCGGGATCTCCCTACGCAACCAATGATAGCCACTCTTTACAGAGAACCCCTCGACTGGCTTTGGCCTCCAAATTATTTCATCCCTCCTTGATGGAACCACCGAACACCCCTGCAGAAGTTCAAGTAGCTCGAGATAACTCTCTACCGCATCATCATTCAGGTTGGGACGAACCTGAACCTCCCAAAAGCCAGTTTCTCCGTGTGGAGACTAGAACTGATCAGCCCCTCCATCTGTATCCTGAGCAATCTGAAATATAGCCAAAAATTGCTCCTTTAATGCCGTTTCCCCGATCTAAAGGTCATGCGATATTGGAATATCACTCCCAAAAGATAGTGGAATATTGCTGCACTCATTACACAATATAATTGTGGACTGTGCATGGGAACATACTTTTTCCTACCTCCAAATATTCCTATCTGAATGGGTGTATATAGGTAGCTTATACATATTACATCTGCTTCTATTGTGTTAAATGGGTCTAGTTATAATTACTTGCCTGAATATGAGGTGTTTCTTTTAAAACAATCTCCCTTCTTTCATCTTAAAGGAGACATGACAATGTGCGTCCAGTATTTCCATTTATGGATTGTTATATACCAACTGTAGGATAAGCATTTTTTTTTGTAGACATTGAGACTCAAACCCATGACCTCTTTATTGTAAATTCTCTTGTCAACCACTGAACTACGAGTTAATCCGTTCATGTAACATTCCTCACTCTTTGTGACTAAGCCGAATGATTCATTTTATTTTCTGTGCCTGATGATGAGGGAGAAATTCAAACACTAAAAAAATGAATTTATGAAATTTCTAAGAAATATTTCTTCTCATGGGGTACAGTTGCTTAGGTCACTATCCCCTAGCCTTATCACTTTTTGAAGAATATATTGCAAGGAAAGTTTTTCCCAGATCCCTTCAACACCCCCCCCCCCCCCGAAAACAGAGATCGTGCAATCATTTGAAGGAATGTAAACCACAAATTGATCAAGAAATGAAAATTGGAATTTTAGACATCTCAATTAATAATTCGGAAAGTAATTGAGTGCATAGGCATCTTGACAGCTTGTTTTACTATCTTCAAAGTGCATCCTTCCCAACCATACAAATCACAAAGAAAGCTAGATTTTGATTGTATTGCTACCTCTGCAGAAATGATGAGTTCAACATTGCGAATCCAAAAAAGGAAGAGGCACCCTCACAATGCCAAAATGGGAGGATGCAGGTTCTGATTCTTATGAGGAACTGAAATCCCAAATTACACAACATGAGTAAGTTATTGCATGGCATGATGACATTGCTAATCAGATGTGGGAGGATGCAAAGCATCACAATACCATATCTTAGACATTTGTAATATTACATGCTACTACCCAGATTTCTATTTGCCGTGTGCAACACTGAACCTATGCTATATAGGGCTGTAGTCATTTAAAAACAATTCAACTCAAACCACTATAATTCAACTCTAGGCCTGATTAGGACATGAACTATTAGAAAGGTTGACACTATCTATGTTCCTAAAGTTCATGACACTACCTACTCATTTTCTTATGCATGAAGTTCAGTGTGTCCCAGGACAAAGTCACCAACTACGCCTGTGAACTCCCACAGTCCCAGTAAGATCACGTACGACTAACACCCCCCCCCCCCCCCCCCCCAAAACACAAAAAAAAAAAAAATCAAAGACGACACGTAAAAATTGAAAATAAGCAGATAGCGTTTGGAAACATGTTTTGGTTGAATTTGCTTTTACAGGAATCAAATTTGCCCAAACGTATTTCCAACTCCCCAAATGATCGCAGTTTTTTAGTTAAAAAGCTAACCACAACGTTTAATGATAAACAGTAAAAATATGGAACTTTTCAAGAATATAAATGTATGCTTCTTGAAAATCTAATTCTAAAAACAGCACTAAGTGCAAAGCTGCATTTCAAACAGGTTCCCAATGCTAACCCTAAGGAGATGGGGGAGAAAAAGGTGGCTCCAAGATTTGTATAGATTCTATTATAAAACTAAATAATTCCAATAAATTTTATTGCATGTGAAACAAAATTGACAACAATACAGATTATTCCAACAACAAAAACACCATCAATTCATATATTTCCATCATAATAGTTCAGTCCAATGACGATTAACCACACAAACCCTAAACCCACTCAAATCAAACAAATTCAGTAAAAACGCACTATGTTTTTTTTTCTCCAACACCCAATACAGACCCAAAAAAAAACCAATACAGACCAAAAAAAAAAAACCCATCCAACCAGTGCACCAACATAGGATCACAAAAATGAAGAAGAAATGAAAACACATGTAGCAAAAGAAGGGGAAACCTGGGTCGGGGCCCTTCGGCGCAGTCGCGCAGACCTCTTGGTTAGGGCATCCCTTGCACGCATCGGACTTCCCTGCCGACTCCGATTCGGTGCCCGGGCAATCTAGGGTACACACACATAAGGGAAATTAAAGCAAATCAAACAAGGGTTGTCTAAAACTGAAGAAGAAGCGATGAATGAGAGAGCTTACGCTCGTTTGCGTTGTCGGGGATCTCTCCTTTGTGTCCGTTCTCCATTAGAAGATCCTCTCTGTGTTTCTCTCTGTCTGAATTGAAGAGAGAGAAGAAGAAAAGAAACCCTAGAAATTGGCGGTCAGTGATGATGGGCCGGATCGGTTTACTGTATTTTTGTTAAAACTTAAGTTTTGATATGGGTAGTGCTAGTCCCACTACCCTACTTAACTTTCCCACCACCTCTAATTACGAAAATGCCATTATTTTTTTAATTTTTTGTCTCCCTTTCCCACTACCCAGTTCGACAGCGTTCAGTCGAAGTGTTCTTCACTGGGACGACAGAGGTCCGTCGAACTGTCTGAATAAGTGTCGACAGAGGCATAGTCGAAGTGTGTTTCACTAGGACGATAGAGACCCATCGAAGTGTGTTTGCAAGTGTCGACATAGATGTGTCGAACCCTTCAAAACAACAACTTTCTTCTAAGAATCAATCAATTATACAATCATTTAAGTCCTTATAAAAAACAAAAATGTTATTTAAGTTATTTAAGTTTTTTTTAAAATCATTCACATATATATTTATTTAAGTATAAGAAACAAAAATATCAAACAAAGAGTTATTTGAGCCAAATAAATAGTAAACATTTCATATAGAAAAAAACATTATTTTCTTTTCTAAACAAGTGGAATAATGTTTTTTTCTATATGAAATGTTTACTATTTATTTGATTCAAATAACTTTTTGTTTGATATTTTTGTTTCTTATACTTAAATAAATATATATGTGAATGATTTTCAAAAAGACTTAAATAACTTAAATGACATTTTTGTTTTTCATAAGGACTTAAATGATTGTATTTTTGATTGATTCTTAGAAGAAAGTTGTTGTTTTAAAGGATTCGACACATCCATGTTGACACTTGCTCAAACAGATCGACCGGTCTCTGTCGTCCTAGTGAAACACACTTCGACTGAACCTCTGTCGACATTTATTCATACAGTTCGACAGACCTCTGTCGTCCCAGTGAAGAACACTTCGACTGGATACTGTCGAACTGGATAATGGGAAAGGGAGACAAAAAAATAAAATAAATAATGGCATTTTCATAATTTTAGGTAGTGGAAATAGTAAGTCGGGTAGTGGGAATAGTTTTGCCCTTTTGATATTATAGGTTTTAGGTTAAAATAGACATATGTTACATGTTTGTTTAAATTTATTAAAACTTATTTAAGTTAAAAATAATTTTAAAATGTCATAATCTCTAAGTTGGGTCAAGGGTGCTTTTCAGATTATAAGTTATTGATTAATGTTTAAACAAATCTATTAGACATTTAATATTATTCACTTTATTTAACAATGACAAATTTTTTCATCTTCTCTAAATATTCATTTCATCTACTAAAAATTTGAAATAACTCATGTAAGATATTTTTTTTGAAACTTAACTCATTTAATATTAAAATTTTGGATTGTAATTTTTTAAAAAATAAAATTTATATTACAATTACAATATTTTAGTTGTGTTTTTTTTTATTAATAGAGATCAAATTCTATGTTTTTGTCTTTGAAGTTCTACTTTTTTAATTAATATGAAATCTAATATTTTATTACATTTTTTATTTTAATGTTAATGAATGATGAGTGAGTCAATATCATTTTATAAGTAAAATTACATTCATTTATCAAAGAAAAATTAAATTTAATTTATACACATGTAAGGGGTATTTTTGACAATTGCACACCAAAAGCTGTTTTACAACTTATTCAGTTATTCTAACAAACATCAACAACTGTTTATTCTCTATTTTTTAACAGTTACAACAAACATGTTAACTGCTTATCAAAAAAGTTATAATCTATAATTTATAAGTTATAATCTATAATTTGTAAATTTAAGCTACAACAAACATAGCCTTAGTCTCATGGACTGCTTAATTGGATGTAAAATGAGGGGCGCTGATACGCTCAATACTTTTTACCATCTCAAATACAGTTTCATATACATCATTTATCATCTAGTGAAGTATCTCATTAAATTTTTTTTTTACACTTACTAAAAATATGTTCATTCAATTCTAAATGGAATAATATATACTTTTCATCAAACATATATTTTCTTAGATAATATTTACTATTTAAAAAAATGAAAAACATGTGTAAAAATGACTCAGTGTAATTTTTTTTTTTAAATATTAGACACATCTCCGTTTAACACAATCCCCACCTTTTTTTCATGTACGAGTATGTACTTTTATAAAAGATAAAAAATATATTCTTTAATAAATTCTATGGACTTATTTTTAAGATACATAGAAAATTTTCTAACAAGATATTTGTTTTGTTTTCTCAAATGAAAAGGTAGGCATTGTCCTCTTAATTTATTCAAGATACAGGAAATGTTCAAAGCATTAGCATAGTAACAAAACAACAGCCAATAGGACAATAGAGAGAACCACTAAGCCCATGTTTGGATACAGAATAGGGGCGGGAATAAATGAGGATAAGATGAAATAGCCTCAAACGAGTGTTTGAAATACTGGAATAAATGAGAATTTGTACTAAATTAACTGATTTAAAGTGGTACATAAATTTCAGTCAACCCATGAAATTAAGTTATTCCAGGTCATTCAATCCAAAAGAATATGTGGGTCCATCGTCAAATCAACTGTAATCACTTTTTATAAATCAATTATCATCATTTTTTCAGCTTTTATAAATCTTTATCCACACCTTATTTAAATTTTATCCAAACAACAAAAATTTTATTATTACTAACGAAAATAATTTAAATCACAATCAAATAAAAAATTATTTTATCCCTTATTATACTAGAATAATCATAAACTCATAACAACTTAATTATCTATCCTAACAGGGCTTAGGAGTTAGACACTATATATAGAAGAGGGATCTTCAATGGGACACCAGCCTTTTCCCTAAATGAAGCATCCCTGCTCCTCCATGGTGAATTTTCTCCTAATGTACAAAATGTTTTTAGCCATCATCCCTCGGAAGACTAGGTGATTTTTCGCAAATCAAAGAGCCCACAATAAGATATATGTAATGAACCTCTTCTTCGTATGATGGAAGAGTTACCCCCTCTTTAATAATGAGACTTAAGTTTGAATTTTGTTGCCTACTAACAAGAGAAAATTTGATTAAGAAAAAAAAAATTTATCCATAAAAAAAGAGATATATGTCTCATTATAGTAAATGTAGGTGACTAACGAGGGCTATAAAAAAACGGTTGCGACGCTCTTTGTGGTCCTTTGTGCGGGTGGCTATAACGAGGTGGGACCATTAATGATGTTATAAAAGGGGTTGCGACGCTCGTTGAACATTCATATAGTCCTTTTACAGACACTTCAATTTTGTATAGAAAAATGTTAAACTCAGCTCCCTATGCAACCCCAAAGAATGTCATACAAAGAATGTCAGTAATTACATAATTCACTTTAAAATGTGAGCTTCTACTGAATAGATTCAATCAGGGGTGGAGCCAAGGGGGGCAGGCTGGGGCCTGGGCTCCCCCAAGGCTCACGCTATGAAGTCTGATATATGTGGTTAATGGGTATAGTAGAAAGGGTTTTTGTATATATCCCCTCAAAAATTCTTATATTGTCGAATACTCCCTTTTAAATTATATTCCCAACAATGTCTCAAAAGGATTTAAATTTTGCATCAATTCCCTTTTGAATGATATTTTTGCACAATACAAATTTTTAAAATTTTGTAAGAATATCTTTTAGAAGAACATTCATGAATAATTTAAACATTTTTATGAGGCATTGTTGAAAATAGTAATTTACTAAAGTAATTTTGATAAAATGAAATTTTTAAGGGTATATGCAAAAATCCTAATTAAAATGAGTGAGTTTGAAGTTGGAAGCTGTTATGTGCATACTTATTTGTATCCTGATTTATATTAATTTGGTTGTGTAATGGTGGTTGGATGTTTTGCTTTCTAGTAGAAATGAATATTTCTAATTAAATTTTTATACATGTAAGTAGTTAGGTCATTCATTACTTTTTTTTATTTTGTTAGATAAGCCTAGAATCCAAATTCATGATCCCCTTATTTTAGCAAATATAAAAAGTTAACATAGTAATGTGGTATATATCAACTTACGAAGGTATATATAACTTGTTAGATAGCTATAGAGGTATACGGATGCAATGGAGTATGTGAGGAAGTGTGATAAATGCCATAGATTTGGTCCTCTCATCCATTGATGAACTCAACTACATATAAGAGCCTGTGGTCGTTTGCTTAGTTGGGGGATTCGACATCGTCAGACGACCCATGCCCACTGCTCCACTCTTAAGATGTTTCCTCTTATAGTCGCCATTAATTACTTCCCTAAATGGATGGAAGGGGTACCCTAGACAAGATCAGAGATATCAAGGTGAAAGTTTTCCTATGAAAGGAGATCGTCTGCCGATTCGGTGTAAGGAACTCCCTCATCTCTGACAACGGGAGGCAGTTCGACAACACACTGATAACTAGAGTGTTATGCCATGAATTGGTGATCAAGCACAGCTTCTCTACCCCAATTGACGTACCCACAAAACAATGGGCAAACTGAGATTATGAATCGCACTTGGACGGGTTGAAGAAGAGGCTTGACGCAACAAAAGGCAAATGGGTCAACCAGCTACCCTTTGTCCTTTGGGCCTACTGGACCACTTCCAAATGGCTCACCAGAGTTTCTCGCTGGCATTCAGATCCCTGTTGTTTTGAGGGTCCCTGTTGTTCTGGGGCCCCCTACACTGACAATGGAGAATTACATAGCGCAAGACAATGAGAGACCCTGATGCACAACCTTGAGTCACGCAACAAGAAGAGGGAGGCTGCCGCCATCCACATGATCTGTCACTGATTATTGACAAAAGTGACTTACATTAATTTGATCACTCATCATTATCTATCGGCTTACAGTGAAGAGTGTATCTATCACCATATACCATTATGATGACGATCAAATTTCTATCGGTATCGAAACTTGTACACAACCTGTCACTAATGTTAGTGAATGGTGTGCGTCACCTATTATTGACCAATGGTGATAGATGTGTCCGTCATCATATGATACATACGGTGATTGACAAGTGCATGTTAACCGTTCAGCCATGACAAACGTATGAGTGAATGTCACTGTAAGTTTTTCATGACAAACAGAAGGATAGTTTTCGTCAATCATCAAAACTCTATTCTAATTGTAGTGAGTAGTGAGGCGGCTGTGACTTATCACATTAACAAATGAGAGCACTGGCCGTTCTTTAATGTTTAATTTTATGGACACGTTTGAATATATTCTGACACACTTCACACATACACATATTGCTTAATGCAATATAACCTTGATACACCATATATTATTTTTTGATAGGATACACTATATATTATTGCATCATATCCTTTGACACACTCCATTTATTAAGCATGGGCAAAGGGTCATCCAATTCCAGACCTGTATATAGATATGCATGGACTGCAAAAATTTCAACATCACATGAAGTTCCAAGAAACATTTAACACAGCAGTTGTCCCTTCCAACACTATAAATACAATCTATATATATTATCAGTGTGAACAAGAGCTGCCGACACATCTCAAAATCTTATGTGGGTCACCATTGATAACCCAAGAATGCAAAAGATAAGGTCTGGAAATCAATGCAATATAATGCAAACAACCAACCATACGTCCAAGTTGTGTCACATATCTGACACTCTCTCCTTCATGGAAGGGTGAGTGAGTTTTGTCTATAAATAGAGGGAGAAGACTCGAAGGATTACTCATCTTTGTGTGAACAAATTAAAAGAGTAAAAGAAGAGAATGGCTTCCAAGGCTTTGATCGTTTTGGGTGTGTTTTTGGCAGCTTTTCTTCTCTTCTCTTCCGAGGTGGCTGCAAGGGAACTCGCTGAGTCAACTAGTAAGCTCTCTCTCTCTCTCTCTCTCGTTTATAAGAAGAGTCACTTATGGTCATTGTGTCGCCGCATCACGTCGATGTGCATGGTTCAATCTTGACAGTTGAGTCGTGGAGAACGACGACATGCATTTAATTTATTGTCCACGTAAAAGGCCAAACATTCCATCTTCCCCAATTAAGGCAAAAATAGAATATATATATATATATATATATATATATAGTTGATTACGTGCGGTGTGCGGTCGGTGCGGTTTACGACGTGGGCCGTTCGATCGCGGGTCCATCGCATCCAACGGTCGATGTGAATCGCACCCGACCGTCCGATGCGATGGACCCGTGATCGACGGCCCGTGATCGCGCACCGCACCGACCGCACACCGCACGTAATCGGATCCCTATATATATATATATATATATATATATATTTTCAAACGCAAAATGTGTTCAAACACAAATTCAAACCGTGTCAAAGACTAATGAAAATAGATTATTTTTAAGGAACCTACGACCTACCAAAATTAGACTTATTTGTTGTACTCAGCAAGTTGGCTTATATGACTCGATGTGAGTACTCTAATTAAATTTTCATATTTGTCTACATCTCACACATTAAATTATTCATTAAAACTTGCAATCCAACTTGGTAGATGATCCTATCTGTATAAGATCAATTTACTTACTGATCATATCAGATCATTGACTCAGCTGATCACATCAGTAATTTTTCACCAAAATAATCTATCAGTCTCGTCGAATGGAGTGGATCGATCGATCTTTCATGAGAATCGTTGATCTAACTCAGATAACTCGCCGAAAAGAACCTAAAAATGAATAATATAATTAAGAGCATTGCTGACCAGATCCAAAGCTAGAATCTGTAATATTTTATTGGAGGTGTTATTTATAAAATATTCAAAACCACGGGGTTAGTTTTACAAATTTCCCTATAATCTATTGATGAATTAGAAATCAAAGTTCAATCTCAAAATTTTGTTTGGCTTGCTTGCCCACAGAAGTGGCAACCGGCGTAGGGGAGGCTAAATACGGCGGGTACCCGGGAGGTGGGTACGGCGGGTACCCGGGAGGTGGATACGGAGGCGGCTACCCTGGCGGCGGATACAGGGGTGGCGGCTACCCGGGCGGCGGATACAGAGGTGGATACCCGGGTGGCGGCTATGGCGGCGGGAGGTGCGGCCGCTGGGGCTGTTGCGGCTCTAGGTACTACGGTGGGTGCCGATGCTGTGCCTCCGCCGCCGAGGCCGCGCAGTACGCCGCCCAGAACAAGCCACAGAACTGATTGGCCTGCGCCTTAGTGAAATGGTGTCTGTGTGTCTTTAGGTCTGGTTTTGAATGATATGATGAATAATAACATATGGTGGCAATGTTTTGAATAAAGAAGGTTTGGAGAAGTGTTAGCTAGTGTTTTTATGTGTGTGTCCTTTGTCATGTATCTGAGGTTTTATATAGTACCAAGTGTATCACCTTATATATCTATGTGTGTTTAAATTAAGTGCGTCTTCTTACGAACCTCATTATGTTTTTTTTACTGTAAAATAATTTTGAGCTTTGATACACGGCCAGCCTAAAATTATGCTTAATATCACCTCCAGGTCATTGACATTAATATATGAAAGTTATATGCACCTTAAAAATACAGAACAAAATTAATATGTCAAAGTGTGTGTGTATTTGATCTCAAATAAAGAGTATATGACATATTTGGGGTGATTTTTAAAGCGGTTTTCAAGACAATAAGACATTTTGTTATTTTTCATTAATTTTCTCTATTTCACACATGCTTTGAAGATCCTATATATATAGGATTGGGTTGAATATTATTCAGATTTCAAACACAGATCGTGAATAAATAATTAAATGCCCGCACAATTTCTTTTTGGATAAGTACATGCCCCTAAAAATAGAAACTACATTGATACAATTAGTCATTCCTAAAATCATTTAATTAGCTGTCTCCACTTTATCGATCCAAACATAGTATATGCATGCTAGCATATACTAGTTAGGTTTAAAATGTAATACATTAGGGGGGCTGGAGCCTGCCCCCCCCCCCCCCCCCAAAGACTGAAGTGCTTTATTTTGGTTAAATGGCTCAAATGAAACAAAGTTGGTTGATATGTAATGAAATGTGTTCTGAAGTTGAAAATGTTGCATGTGTTTGGTAACTACCCATATTTTGAATATTTGTCAAATATATAACTAGGTGATGAAGCACGCATACTCATGAATTGAATGCATACATTTATAGATAATATTGAGTATAGCCTCAAATGCAATGCACACATGTTTTAATTTATTAAATTATATAAACCTCATCTGATAAGGTATATGTTTTGAGAAACAGTGTTTAACACTCCATTTTAAATTGAATAAATTTATTTTTAATAAATGTAAAAAAAATGCATGTATATAACTCACGTAAGAAAGTATTACCTCACTCTAGATGGTAACGAAGTATATGGAACTATATTTGAGGTTATAAAAATGATTATTATAATAGCACCCTATATTTATACATTTTTTCAGGTAAGGAAGTATTACCTCACTCTGGATGGTAACGAAGCATATGGAACTACATTTGAGGTTATAAAAATAATTATTATAGTAGCACCCTATATTTATACATTTTTTCAAATATAGTGTATATCGAGATCATAGAGATGTATATATTATTAAACCAATTTCATATAGTGTTTTAGTTATTGAATCTAATATCTTTAATAGTTATGATGTTTGAAAATTGCTACAAAGTACTGAGTGTATCAACATCCTAAACATTTTGAGATGTGAAGTCGGGATCTATTTTTTATTTTTGTAGAAAGGATTTATTTTTATTAGATTTTTTATTTATTGGTTATGAGAATTTGATAAATCACAGCTTTAAACTAAAACTTGTCAATATCCTACAATTTTATTTTTATTCATATTTTCATGTTTTTATATATTTATTATTTTTATAAATACTTTTTACTTCAAGTCTCCTTTCCCCGGTCCCTTTGTTCTAAATTCGTGTTTCGGCCCTGCATTAATTAATTTAATTGAAGTATATATTTAATTAAATATTTTTTCTATGATTCATATGACGCATCATTATAGACTTACCAGTATTTTCAACACAGAACGTTATCATCAATAATTCCACGTGCATCCTCCCACTCATTTCTTGAACCCAACATCACAATTAATAAATAAAGACAAGTGGCCAAACCCTAACCGTTCACTATTATCCTTTAATGAACTTGGTTGACAATATTTAAATTATGCAGTCTGAAACAATGAAATTGAACAATTGAATGCCCATTCGACACACTCCAACCAACTAGACATTAATGCCCATTGGTCAAAACCCAAACCCAGTCCACATATTTTTTTTGAATTAAAAGTAGATATTTATTATTCAATTTTATTTCTAAAAAATCGAATTACAAACTCTGAATGGAAGAAGAATAAATAACTAAAAACATAAAATATAAATAAACGACGAGATATAGTAAGTTCCCAACCAACCGTCTTTCGGATAGAAGAGTCATCTAGCCCGGAAAAGACCCCCACTGAGGCATATCACTCATAGCGTCGAGCGCAACCTGTCATTATGGAAGTGAACATCATGCACGTCTATATATATTAACTTATTAAAAATGTCTATATATTTATTTATGTATTTTTAATGGAGCCTAACAATTGCTTCAACCAATAGTACTATAATTTATTGAAGACAACAATTATTACATTTATTACATAGAGCCTCTTCAAGTGCATGGAGCACATCTTCCTCGGTTCCTCCCCACGTATCCAAAATATCCTAATCACTGCACAATGACCAGGGACAAACCAAAACCATTAATCCTTCAATCTCAAAGATTGTTTAATTTGACAAGCTTCATGCATATCCTAATGAACAACATATTGAATGCCTCCATTAAATCACTCCCCAACTGTTCACTCAACAGAGTTCAAGTGATAACTTTTTCTTATCATTCTCTGCCCTCTAAGATCATCTCTCTTTGTTTAGGTAGCGTTTGAAAACACAGTTTGAAAAAAAAACATCTTTTTAACTTTTGTAACTTTATGCACACTTTTTGAGGGTGTAATAATAATGATTTGAGGGTGTAATGATGATGGATGCTTTATAAAACACATATTTCGATATACAGTTTAGAGATAAAATCTAGTAATTATTATGTATTTAAGTTAACATGTTTTTAGCTTTTGACTTTAATTTTTAAATGATGATGTATTTGAATTGATGTGACCTTAAAAATTAAAAACTGTTTTTAAGATTTGTTGTCAAACCGTGCCTTACATGAAGAAATCCAACATGGCTTTCCAAGGCTCTTTGTTTTAATTTGGTGTCCTTTTGATTGCCACTTCGTTAGTCTTATCTGAGTTTTCAGTTAGAGAACTGACTGAGAAACCCACTGAAGGTCAACACATGAGTGCTTTTTTATTCTACAAAAAGAAACAACCATGCTAAAACTACAGGAATTAGTCATTTCCACATTCCTTTAATTTTTATAACCCTTTGAAAGTATATAATTTTTTTAATAAACTATATATTTTACAAAATAAAATAAAATAAAAATCAAATACTGCAATAATGAATTGAATGCATGTGTTTTTATGCATACATATATTTTACTAACTTAATAACTATTAGTCTAATCTACATGAAAACACTAGATAGAAATAAATAAGGATTACAAAAAGAATTACATGAATGACTATGCGTATCAATAATCTAAATTATATGCAATCTCTATAAATAAATAAAAAATAGTTATTGAATTTTTTAATGTCACACGGAAAGCATACAGTGACATAGTGCCCTATGCAAAATATAAATTTAGATGTGTGTAATATAAATAAATTTATATATACACAGTTTGACGTCAAATTAATATGCATAATTTTCTTTGTTGCTGTTGTTAGCATTATTTGTTCATTTCGTTATAAACATTAATGACATAGGTTGCATTTGGTTACGCTATTGTGAAACTGATTTAATAGAAATCTAGGTTTTAAAATTGATTCTGTAGGGAAGCTCAACACCCTCCCCCCCAGCTTTTGGACATTATTTGTATAAAATAAAACATATATGCATAAAGCTACTATAGTAAAACTGTTTGGTTGCACGAGTACAGAAGTAGCTTCCTGGAATTGCAAAAATTGATCAATCGTGCAACCAAACGCTCTCAGCACACACGTGCGTGGGAAAAAATAAGTTTTGCATTGCCCGTGTGCTGGTTCAAGATGGTCTCAATTAATAATCAATTCTAAATTCATGTTTAGTCTATGTAGTTTTTTTATGGCTTTTTTTTATTAATGTAAGTTGTTTTAAAGAAAATTTTATATTTTTTTATAAATATATGATAAGAGTACATCTTTTAAAAGTTTTATGAAATTTATTATTTTTAATAACCCTATCTATAAAAATTCATATAGCCACTACTGCATCCCTACCACATGTCTATTCTCACTATCTATTATGAACCTTTTTGTCCACTTTTTTACTAATTTTTTTTTCCATTTCTCGTTTGACAAATATACCTATTTCACACGTACCTCAAACTATATGTTCTTAATGCCCCGCGAGGTGAGCCGTAGTTCGCTGGGAAAGGGACACCCTCCCCGAGGGGGAGGCCCATGATCCATTCTTGCTTCCAGCAAGAAAATATGGCAAAAGAGTGTTGCTACATTCTTTTTTTTTTTTCAAGTTTAAAACACATACCTATATACTAGGTAGGTTAAAAATGTAGTTAGCACATACTAGTTAGGTTAAAAATCTAAAAAATTAGGGGGGCTGGAGCCCGGCCCCCCAAGATAAAGGGTTTTATTTTGGTTGTTCTGTCAGCTTTTGCTTGGTTGGTAAGGGACACCCCACCTCTAGAAGAGGTGGCCGAGATTATTTGAGTCCTGCATTTAGCAAGGAGATAAAGTGGATGAACAACCCTGTTGGGCTTGGTGTTTCATGGGTAGTGGCTCAGTATAACAGCCCAGTCGGGCTGGCGAGACAACCGAACAAAGGCTAGCCGGACAACCAAAGTAAAACACTAGACATATTTATCCTAAACTTGTAGATTCAAAATTTTTCATGGTTTGGAAAAGCTCTCACTGCACTCTTATTTAAATAAAATAAATAAATAAATAAATAACATTGTTGCATGTATATATATAACATGCTAGACTAAAAAAATTATGTAAAGTGATTTTTTTAATAAATCTATGAAAAATTCGTTCTCTTTATTTTTTTAAATCCACTTTTTTAATTTATTAGGATATTGTTTCCACATGGAACGACATCATCATAAATGCAACTTTCACTTATGTTGCTAATAATTTTTAGTTTAAGTCTTTCATGCCTTCATTTTTTGGAAGGTATTATATATTTATATTTCATCTAATGAAATATTAAATTTATAAAAGAAGTTAATAAAATATATGCTTCAATTAATTAAATGTATTCATATCTATAAAAAAATAATTTTAAAAATGACTTTAAAAAACGCTTGGCAAGGCAACCTTTAATTAGTTTTTTCTTTTGTTAGAAGTCTATCAAATTTGAGGTTGGGGGGAGTGGGGGTGTAGTTTTATGTAATTTTTATTTAAATTGTGGTTGAATTATACAAATTATTGACATTTAGGTAAGTACCAACCTAATTAGATACATATAGTTATTTATTTTTTTGAAGTAATTAATTCATTTAATATTTTTATTTTTGAAAATTCAATAGATATTAATATTTTTTTCAACATTATATTTTAAAATTTGTGTTATTTTAACATTATATACAAATAAACAATTTAAAATTAAAAAACTAAAAAAAATAAGATGTTTAAAATATAAGCCCGTAGGCCGGGACCCGAAAATGGGATAGAGGAAACATGAGGCAATTGTTACAATATAAATATAAAATATCATCAACTACAACACAAACACATCATCCCTTGGGCATAAATTGGCCAAGCATCAAATCCCCATTAATTGACTTGCATTGCCACATGCATGGTATCTCATTTTTTGTAATACAAAAAAAGGGTGGTGGTTTTCTGAAACACACATGCTTTGGCACAACCTGCCTCATTTTTTACTTTATTTGTATACGGGGAAAAATCGATATAACTTATTGGAAAGATAGTCAAACAAATTCTAGTTCTTATAAAATTGAAAATTCATCACAGATATCAAGAAGTATGTATGATCGATAAATTTAGTCCATGAGTTTAAATTGTTCCATTACATACATTCAAATAAGTACCTATAAAATATGAAAAACATGATTTAGTCTTTTTTATGACAAAAATGCTCATGTCTTTTTCTAAAAATTCTCCTACTATCCTATATTTACCAATGGTAAAAAATAAAGAAGAGAAAAATCAATATAACTACTTGGAAAGTTATGAAAATAAAAAGTCATTGTAAAATCTGTAAATCACTAAATCTCTTTAAAGTCAACCACAGATCTGGTTAGTGTATTACAGTAATTTATCTAACAAATTTTAAAAAGATATTACAGTAATTTTTCATATATATATATATATATGGGGGCCGATTACCTGCGGCGAACGGCAGGTGCGGCGTCGATCGTGGGCCGTCGATCACGGGTCCATCGCATCGGACGGTCGGGTGCGATTCACGTCGACCGTTGGATGCGATGAACCCGCGATCGAACGGCCCACGTCGCCGCCGCACCTGCCGTTCGCCGCATGTAATCGCCCCCGTATATATATATATATAGGGAAGTGATTACGTGCGGTCGTGCGGTCGGTGCGTCCGCGATCACGGGCCGTCGATCACGGGTCCATCGCATCGGACGGCCCACGACCGCGACCGCACGACCGCACGACCGCATATTATCATCCCCGTATATATATATATATATACACACACATTAACATTTTTAACATATAGAGAGAGAGAGAGAGAGAGAGAGAGACACACACACACATATATTATTTTGTGTGAAAACATATCATCATTAACATTTTTAAAAAGAGTGTTGTTACACTCAATTTTTTCTCAGTCCAAAACACAGTCCTATATGCCACATTAGAAATCTAGTGAAGCATATACCTTGTTAGATATCGTATATACGATTTAATAATTTTCTTACACTTACTAAAAATATTTTGTTCAATTCGTAATGGAGTGATATATACATTTTTTATCAAAGTATGTACCTCATTAAATAATATTAACTATTTTTAAAAATGAAACATGAGAGATCTGAGTTTTAGTTGGTGAATGTGACTGAGTCTAACATTTTTCTTTAAAAAATCAAAGTACTTTTGAAGACTGCACGCTTAAGATTATCCTAAACACAAAATTTTCATTTGTATAAATTTTCCCTTGGGAAAAATCTTCATATAAATGTCACAGCCCTTTACCTTCATCTTCATATGCCTACTATCATTCTAGGGCCACTGAATTAAAAAAAAAAAAGACATAATGCAATTTTATAACCTTAAAACACAGTACCTACCTCCATTTCTTAATTTGGATTAATCAAATCTCATTTATGTCTTTAGCTGCCCCTCAATTAAAAGATTAGAACTGACCCTTTTTTAAATGAGTGATTCAGAGGGCCACTTCCTAGCTAGGTCCACAAACTGTTTGATTCCATTGTTTAGCAAAAAAATGATATTATTATAAGAATCATGGTGGCTTTAGTTTATACATGAATGTTACACTTGTGTTGCACAAAATATAATTTTGATAACTTAAGATATACAGAAACAGGCATCACAAATCACAACCTGAAATGCATGTAGGAAACAGGCAATGTTATCCAAATCTTTTTTAAAAGAAGCTTGTTGATTAGCTTGAATACTATTAAAAAGGTGATGTTATGGTTCTTATATATGTAACTCTGCATAAAATTTCATATGGATATATAGTCGAGTGATAGCGTGCGGTCGTCCGCACGGTGCGGATTCGACGTGCGTCGTCCGATCGCGGGTCCATCGCATCCAACGGTCGACGTGAATCGCATCCGACCGTTCGATGCGATGGACCCGCGATCGGACGACGCACGTCGAATCCGCATCGACCGGACGACCGCACGTAATCACGAGTCTGGATATATATATATATATATATATATATATATATAGGGAAATGATACGGTGCGGGACGTGCGGTCGTGCGCGAACGACCACGGGCCGTCGATCACGGGTCCATCGCGGGTCCATCGCATCGGACGGTCAGGGGCGATTCATCTCGACCGTTGGATGCGATGGACCCGCGATCGGACAAACGACGTCGTTCCCGCACGACCGCACGTCCCGCATATTATCATTCGACTATATATATATATATATATAAACATTTTCTTTAAAATGAATGGGTAATAACCATTCATTTTTTTTTATGAAGGAACATGATTTGTTACATAAATTATATATTTTCAAAGAATTATAAAAAGTAAAAACATACGAGGACGAGAGGCCACGCGTGAGACTGTCCATGGAATTATCCTTCCCTGTTGTATATAGTGATGTTTTAATTTCCATTTACCTATTAAATTGTCTAATCTTTCTATACTAGCGCACAGTTTACAACTCAAATATTATTCTATTATGGCCATTCTGTTGAGCAATTAAGTTTTAGAGTTGAAGATTTTAATGGATTACATTTGAAAAATCAAGCTAATGTGGTTGTATTTAAAGCCTACACTATTGGCTATATATATATATATATTAAGATATTCATGAGTAATTAATCAAGATTAATGTATACTATTTGAAGATAAGTATGAATGATTCTGTATTTACAGAACCCCCAAGTCACATTTTTTGATAAAAAAAAACTTTTAGTTATAAATAGTAAAAAAAAAGGTTTAACAATTTGATAAAAGTATATTTGCTTGAAATCTAATTTTAAGAAAGTTCTTATTTAAGGCCCCCAAATTTCAAAAGCAGCTTATACAAATTGATTAAACTAATCAACTGGGGAAAAGCTACTCTCACTAACTTTTTTTCATAAAAGTTCTTTTATTGTTTTTCAAAACGTAAAAAAATCAAAATTGAAGTTCAAACATACAGATTTGGATCCAATTGTAAAATCAATTTGACAATTAGTTACAAACAACATCTAAGGTTGCATTTGAATATGCGACGAAACATTAAAATTCTTAAATATAATCATGCATTTCAAACCTAACTTTTGAACAACATTGATTGTCAATTTTTTTAACTTAAAAAAGTAGAGGAAGAGTTTGATCAAAAGTCGAATGCAGTATATATTTGAATTAGAATTGAGAATCTTAAACTTTTCAAACGTAGAATATACAGATCTAAAATTGGGCCTACTCACTTTCTTCATAGATGGAGGGTGTTGTTATAATATTAAACGTTTTTGGGGATCCGAGATTAAAAAACCAGGAGCTATGTGAAAGAAAAAAAAATTGGGGAGTCAAAAGTCAAAAGGGGGAACTTATTTTCCTCGGCATTTCTCTCGGGCGTAATGCAAGCCGCATAGTTTTGAAACAATGTATTTATATTATGTGTTGTAAATTGAGACTCCATGAAGTATTAATTAAACAACACAGTATTCAATCAAATAAATAAAGTGTTTGAAAGACAAAGCCTTAAAAGTTTGAACACACAAATTTCACATATATTTTTTTCAAAACCTTATTAAGAACATCATTTCAAAGCGTATAGTATTGATAGTCTTGATGGGAGCAAACAAACATACATGAAAAGAAACTATATTTGGGTTTTTAATTTAATCATAATATTCATTATTAATGCCCCCAAAATATCAGTGATCTTCATTAATTGAATGGTTTGTCATTCAGCTATTCTATTGAGATTATATTTTTCTTCGGTGAGGCAAGAATCCAACATTAGTTGGAAAAACTGTGGAGGCATAATATTTTTGTATATAGATTATGATTTTGTTCTCTCTAAGTTCTTTTACAAAGAAAAAAATAATTGTGAGATACTCCGGTCGTTAAGAGGCCATTGTCATCATTTTATTAAAATCAAAACATAAAATAAAGGGCACTATTATAAGGTGACAATTACAAGATCAATAATGTCAACATATATATGTTTCAAAAGAAAAGGAAAAAAAAGAGCAACATTATCAATTCTTAATTAGTAACTAGAAAAGGAAACACCAACTAAATCCCCAAGTTTACCTGTTATTTAGATTTCAAATTATAATATCAATGTGTCATTTAAAATAAATGAAAAAAAAATGGAAAACTCTATTAATCCATGACCAATATTAAATCCCATTTAATTTGTAAATAGAGAGTGCATGTTAACAAATTAATTAGATGGCGTGGTGATTTTTTGTTTCAATATACCTCAGAAAAAATAACATATCATGTAAATCACATATACCCACTTGGAACTTAATCTAGTCTATTAACAAATAATACTATTTTAAAAAATCAAATTAAAAATAAGAAACAATAGCTCTTATTGCATTAATACACATTTCTTTCCATCTGCCTCAAAAAAAAAATTTGTCATGGGCAGGCTTATAGATCTATGTCATAACATGTCTCACTAAAATTTCAGTCGAAAAGAACCAAAATTACAATATGAGAGACCACCACTCAACAAAATCAAAACCAAAACAAATCAAAACAAAAAAAAAAAAAGAAGAGGAGGAGAAGAAGAAAAGATGCCTGGCTTTCCCCATGTACGCCACCGCTCCACGTCTTCGGTGGAGACCACATTTGTATAGAAAATGTCACAACATATAAAGAGATATCAATACGATCTTCATGCGATGCGACGAAGATCGAAAGGCTTCAATGGAGGATCTCTTGTAACAATGGAGTTGGTCCTCCTTGTTCTTCTTCTCCTTCATTTTTGTAGTTGCTCTTCTTTTTCAATGGGGGAGGTTTTTTGTTTATTTGGTTTGTATTTGAAGGAGACAGAGTTGTTGCTTTTGGAGGTGTTTTGGAGGAGGAGGAGAGTTGTAATTTGTGATTTGTTATTGTTTTTTTAAGTGGGTTTCCAATATTGGGATCTCCTTTTTTTTAATTTCTCATTCACGTGGGGTCCATGCAGGCCTTTTTTGTTTCCCACGTCGTGTGTTTCTTTGTTGTCATTTGTCGTTGCTGTTGAAATCTCATATTCTATGGTTCTCTGTCCCTCTCTCTCTCTCTCTCTCAAAATGCAAATAGAAATTTTTTACTATAAAAGTGATTATACAAGGATTATAGTCAGTTTAATTAATCAAATATAAGATCTAAAACTGACATCTGTTTAACAATATATATTAATATTATAATGAATAATAAAAGAGAGGACATGGATGCTCTTTAATTAATTATATACCCAAATAAGAAGACTCAATACAGACCATTATTGGAAACTTACAGATGAACATGCACCTCAAGAACTAGTCATGTGGAAAGGAAAACTTTAGTATTGTTTGGACTGTGTATGTGAAACTGAAAATAACCACCATATATATGAATCGGACCAATCAATCAATAATCAAAATAAACAAGGCGACAGTGAAACGAATTCTAGTTTAATTTTTTACTATTGGATTGAATTCGAGACATTTTCTGTGGAGCTAAAATGAACATTGCATGGAATTGAGTTCAATTCAGTTTTCATAGGCCTTTTTTTTTAAGAAAAGGTAGAGTATTGCTACCCCGATTTCATTGATAAATTTCATTCAGTTCATATAGGTCTTCAATTGAACCATTCATTAATTGAATTGAACAGATAGTGAATATGATGAAGCATTCTTGCAAACGCGCTATGTCACCTAACATAGCGTATAAAATCATTTATCGCAGTATATATATACTCTACAATATCAATATAATATTATAAAAAATATAAAAATGCATGCGTTAAACCCTCCCACATTTAGAGAAATGAATTAGATTATACAGAAGATATTACCAAATAAGAATATATAACTATATATGTCAATAAAAAAAATAAGCCCTTCTTTTATATAATTTTAGTTATTTATATGTCAATAAAAAAAATAAGCCCTTCTTTTATATAATTTTAGTTATTTATATGTCAATAAAAAAAATAAGCCCTTCTTTTATATAATTTTAGTTATTTTTATGGAAAAATAATAGTGAAGTTTTTTTGTTTGATTGAACGGATAAGCCGTACGTGGATAAAAACTGAATTGAAGATGTTAATAAAATTTTATAAAATATTAAAAATTGATTTGACGCGTATCCCTCTTATATATAGACGGGAAAATGTGACATGTGGGGCGCCTTATACCAATGGCATATGTTGAGTAGAATAACTTAAGGATAGCAACAACACAAGTTTGGTTAATCCTAATTCCAAACCCGCTAATAAAATCACGTCCCAGATTATCTCAAACCAATGACGGGCTTAATTATTCCATCACAAACATGTCCTAACGGGTTTTCAAATAACCCAAACTCATCACGACAGGGTTTTAAAGAATTCAAACGCATCCCATCCCATTTTATTTAAAAGGAAATGAAATTAAGAATCTCAATTTTTGAAATATTTTTAATATTTTTTATTCCTTTTTATATTATAAACTAAATAATCTTATATAATAATATTTGGTACATGCTTAAGTAGTAGTAGTAATAATAATATGATGATGGATTAGTTTTAATTATGTATATTATTAATTTTGATAATATAAGTGATTTAAACGAGGTATAACAAGACAGAGCGGGTTTTGCCCTTGAATCTCAAACATGTCACATATCTTCATCGGGTTGGGACAGGTCAGGTTCGGATTCAACATTTATGGAATTAAACCCATCCCAATAAGATCAGCGCAGGTTCTCCATTTATCCCATTCTGTTGTCATCTCTAGAATAACTCAGTTATAGGAGGACTGGAATGCCAATACTATCGTATTCCCTCTATTATGATATGCCAATATCATTTTATTCTCTCAAACCAAACATTTTGTTATTATTATTTCACCTCTACTCTGATATCCAAACATGAGATAAATTCATCCGACATGTGTTTCATCTTTTATAATAAACATATATGTTTTTCATTTAACAAATATAAAAGGAGTGCAAACGCA
>CM060874.1:27108863-27458832 GCA_030737845.1 Acorus calamus | reverse complement strand
ATTATATGTTTCATTAAACAAAATATATATAAGACTGTACGTTGAATAATGAACATGACTCTGTGTAAAAAATTTTTTCTTCTAACTCATGGTTCCTCATCCTTATAAATTTGACTTATTTGGAATATAAATGATATATCATTGATATGACGTAGGTCATTTTTTCACTTTGTGTCATTTCAATATCCAAATAATGTTTCAATGCTATTGCTGTACTAGATAATTTAACATTTATTTTTTTGTCAATTGCCCCAGCAAACATTTCTAGCCTTCTAGGACATGTAAGTACAAAACTATATGATATAGATATCCATAAAATAGGTCTCAACCATAGGGTAGGATCCCCTTCCAAGGAAAGGTATTTATAATATAAAATAATCAAAGTGCGAGTGTATTTATTTGTGTGTATAAATATCTATGAAAACCATATTTAGGAGTTCTTCTAGTGCCCTATCTAACCCACTTAATACTTCTCTAAAAAAAAATCCAACCCACTTAATATACTCAATGGTAGATCATGCCCATTCAATTTCAGACCACTAACACTTGAACTGTAGCAGTCATGAAACATGTCACATACTTATTATATATATACTATGTGGGGGGTATATATTACGCTTGATTTGAATACAGGCTTCCCAAGCAGAGAGGTCTTTTTTTTTTACCGCCAACCATCTATTTAAGGGGACAATTTTGTTAGATCAATGAGGTAGACTTTTTAATCCAATTCCAAAAATAGGTGTAGCATCACTATATGTATTTTCATGTTCTATATTACTTTTTCATGACAAGTCATTGGCTTTGCATGCCTTTTGCAAAGTAGGGTAGGGTGCAAATGAAAAAAGGCTCTCACACCCAGCAAAAGAATTGACCTGAACACTATATCATCACTTTACCTTCATAGAGTTGTTCAACAACTGTATAAATTGAATCCAACAGTCTTCCTTGTGTCTTCTCGTGCTTTGGTATTTTTGAAACTGTCTCATTTGTAAAAGATGAAATATATATAGTACAATGAATTATTCATCTTAAAAACATATCCCTCGTTAATGAAATGAGATTACATTCAAGACTATGTAACATTACATGTAACGTTGCCCAAAATTTTAATTTAAATAATAATAATAACATGTGCAACCCTATGTGTAGCCTCCTCCACAGCCGTCACCAGTTTTATTTTATTTTTTTGAAAAAATATACACTCACACATTGAAATACATAATGCAGTATACACTGTGCTATTGCATTGTGTAGGCAGCTAAGAGATCATTTTTGAGCTGCAAACAGGGCTATAAAATGGATAAGAGTGTATCAACAATCTAAAATAATTACTAGCCATTTTTATTTACTTTGATGGGTAATCATAAGCATTTTGCCTTGCATGAAATAATGGTTGTTCAAGATCCATCCTTTGAAGTAGCCCATGGGCCCATACTAATTGAATCAGAGCCCAACAAAATGTGGAGACGGTTATATTATAGATGGCTCTATTAGCGCCACCCACTAAATTGTAAATAAACCGCCCCCCCCCCCCCCCCCCCCCCCCCCCCCCCCGAATGGACTTTCTTACTAAAGAACCATTTAAATTCTTTAGAATTAATCTTTTTTTTAATTCTTTTACAACCCCCAACTTTTAAAATTCTTTAAAAATTCTTTTAATAAATATTCTTCCTTTCGTGGGAAAGACGAAGAAGACAAGAAGAGTAGATTTTTTATTGCTATAATTGGACATGCATGACTTCTTCACCAATAATGAGGTACCAAGTTTATCTAGGGTTTGAATAGATTTTGGATTTGTAAAGTTTTTTTTTAGGGTTTAAAGTTTTGAGGATTTGCATAAATTTGTGCATAAACAGTTGATTTTAATATTAATTTTGATTTTTTTTTTTTCATTAGATTTTGTTAATTAGGGCCGTTGGTATTCGTGAACATGGTTGGCATCACAAAAAACATGTCCACAGTGAGCATGTAAATTAGGGTTGCCAATACTTGTTAACATGATTGACTATCAACCATTGCACTGTCTACATATTCAGATCCCCTCGATAATGGAGATGTCAATACCAATAAATCATAAACAATATATTGAATATTGTATGTCGACACATGTAATGTTGATAGAATAGACAATTGTTAACATTTGTAATGTCGATATGCACAGTTCATAAGGTCACACAAGAGTGTTCTATCGATAACTGTTTAAATAAAAGAAATAAGTCGACCATGTAAGTATCGATACAATTACAAGCAGCTATAACACATTAATTTTATTTATAGAAAATTTTTAAAAATTTTCTATATTCATATGTAATAATTATATGTACTTTGAAAAAATGGGTTTAGTATGAGATCGAGTGTTCATTGATTTAATATTTTTATTGTTCATATTTGGTATATTTAAATTCTCATTAAATTGATGAATGTTTTTTAGGAATTTGTTGTTGATTCAAATGTGGCCATTGTTGAAGTTGTTAATGAAACCGAGCTTTTTACAACTACGAAGGTGAGAATTGTGATCACCATTCCTCTCATCATGCATTGAATTTCTCATACGTACATACATAAATACATAAGTGTGTGTGTGTGTACGTGTGTGTGTGTGTGTAAAGAAGCATAGAAAGAAAATATATTTCAATGATTTTATATATCATTTATGTAAAAAAAAAATACATGTTCATATACCTCGTTAGAAATTGGTGTAACATCTTATACGACAATAGGAAGAAGATTCAATAAATAAAAAAATGGCCTTCATTTAAACAGATTTTGATCAATCCTAAAAAGTGTAGTATCTTATATGATTGGTTCAAATGGACTTCATCACAAATTAAGTCAATTTTCTGGGCACTAGACCAACACCAATGGAAAAAATGTCATTAAAGATATTATACACAATCTTTTATATATATAAATCTACATGGATATATATTCTGTGACATGAAACATATGTTTTTTTAAGTAACATTGTACAATATAATTCATTATAATATATATTTTTATAAGGATACCTTTCAATTAATATTGTAGGAGACAAAATCTGTCTCACCCGAATAAGGAACAAGAGTATAATAATTAATCAGAATAGAAGGAAGCTATAACAGGAGCAGGCCCACCAAAGCGTCAGGGCCCATTTCTAGGTTGAGAGTCCAACTCAACACGAAGACCCATGTCTAAGACAAGATCACCTCGGACCAATACATTGTTTCACAAGCAAGCCTTCATTCCAGGTTGGACCAAAGACTACCTGGGTCGGATCCCGACCAGACTTGAGTAATCGGGAACGGGATTCCAATTTGTTCTGATCTGAAACAATCAGACCATGAGGCCCAACCTGGTACGAGGACATCTCACATGTATGATATGGACATCAGCGAAATTACAAAAATGCCCAAGGAATATTCTCTAACACAATGGTTGTAACAAACTATCAGAAAACGGTTACGAAGAGCTGATCCCAAGATTCCACGTGTTGTCCAATCTAAGAGCCACGTGAAAGATTTAATCTCATGATATGCTCACACCTCCATAGTACAAGAGGCATGCCACCTCCGCTTATAAATAGAAGAGTATCCCCTTCTATACAAACACTTGAAAATCCTCTTAAGACTTAAAAACTTACTTGAGCGTTAGAAGGGCGTTAGCCGGCACCACGCTGGTATGAGTTGCAAGTGACTGGAGCGAATGACGGAACTAGGAGATTCGACGATGGAAGTTTCACAACCGCGAAAAGTCATAACAATGCTTTTTCCAGATTTTGTATATCTAATAAAATTATCATATAGTTTATAGGTAACTATATACTTGAGTAGGATAAAAAAAATTTAAAGAAGATACGTATTCAATGTATTCAAGTATATTATTATTTTTTGTGAAGTATGTAATTCATTAAACAAACAAATAATTTTAAAAAATTCAAAACATGTTAACACCAGCAAACAAAAATGTTTGTTTAACATTTTCATTCAAGAAGAGTGTTGTTACACACCGTCCTTTTTTTATCCCGCTTATACTCACATTAATTAATTATATTTCTTATTAAAAAATAAAAAATTCATATAAATTGTTAAAATATCTACTTCATATATCTTATAAAAAAACATATAATATACCACTTTTTAAATATCAAAATAAATACGGACCAAAAACATATAATATACAATTATTGTAACAAGAAACAAATGGATCAAGACCGGCCCATCATAATCAGATCCGGAGATTCATGAGAAGTGACCACGTGTCACTCATCCGACAACCAACGAGGACCATTAGAGACAACCAGTAGAGCCCAAGAAAAAAAGTTGACTCACCTAGTGACGTCCGATCCCAATCCGACGGTGATTTCAAAACCTACAAAAAAAAGAAAAAAAACGACTCGTGCTTTTCACACGTGTGGGCCTGCGATCGTGCCGTCCAATACCCATATCAAGAGTCAAGACGGGGTCAAATCCTTATCCAACTCTCACTTAATAAATTTTTTAAAAGAATTTAAAATAACAAAATGTCTCATTTAAAATAACAATAACCATGTATATTTACGAAAATATATACAAAATTTGAACATATTATTATTACCAAAAAATTATTCTTTAAAAATTAAGTATATGTTTTAAATTACTTCTATTTTTATATTGGATTTTTTTGTACATTGCTTTAGATTTTTAATGAATTAGTAACATAATATTTTCTAACTGGCTAGTGGTTAGTAAAAAAATTATAATTAAAAAATTATGTGTTCAAGTTTTAGCGTTTTTTTAGAAAACACATGAGTGGGATGTAATCCATTTTTAAAAAAAATTTAAAAAAATGGGGAAATTTGTGCCCAGGTTCAATCTTTATATCATTTTATTTCGTTATCGTGTAAATAAGAAGCTGTTCTTTATTTATTTAATAATTAACTAATCTTTATTTTTGGATGGCAGAATTTTGATCAAGCACGTGCGAGGGCGGTCACACGTGCGAACCAGTCTTCTCTCCTCTCTTTGGCTCCTATTGTTGGTGTGATTTTACAATCCTGTCATTCTTATATGTAGAGTTTGTTTTTACCTTATTGCCCTCTTAAATCAAATATTTTGTGTGAACCCTAACCCCCCCTAGCTACATAAATTGTTTTGAAATAAATAACTATTTCAATTAAAAATAATAATACATCTTTCATTGTTTTTTTTTTTTTGGTGTGAAATACATCTTTCGTTGGCTATGTTTTAAGTTTTTTAAACCGTAATAATAAATATTTTATTGTTTAGTTGACCATTAATAAATTCTGGAAAAAAATGAATAGAATATAGATAAATATTTATAAAATGATTTAACATGTAAGCCTCCTTTATAGTTACACTAACAAAATAGAATGAATAGAATCATACAATTTTAAAGAGACTTAGGTTACATATACTTGTTTATTTTTATTTATTCTATTATAATTATATCTACTTATTCTTTTCATCTAAATAGATTTTTAGACTTATTCCTGTCTATTCTATTTTTATGCTTCTAGCCAAACAGGCGTAAGCACATCTAAACAAATATGAATGTTCTCAACAAAAAAAATATGAATGTTATTTTGCCACGAAGGGTATTTTCGGAATTCTAATAACCCGGTCAATGACAATCGCTTCCTAACTGAAAAGAAGCATGGGCATAATGGGTATTATCACACCCCGAAATTTTGCAAAAAAATCCGGCATTCGAATTTCTTACACCAACCGAATCCAACGCTCACTTTCCATCCCCCAAAGTTTCAATCATACCCAAAAAATCTTGTAATATAAATAAAAAACACCAAAAAGTCTAAAAACAACTCTTTTTTTAAAAAAAACTTAATTACTGAAAATTAACTAAAACCATTGATTGGTCAATGGCCCTCCTCCCACTCAGAAAAAATTTAAAAATAAATAAAAATCATTGCTTGAAAATTTGGTGGGGCACCCAGAAAAAAAAATCCCATTTTGTTAGTGCTCTTTCATTCTTCCTTGGATTTTTAGCTTTTCATGCTTTGAGAATCTGTTCTTCTATTCCGCTGTAGGAACCCAATTCAGATTTCAGAGCAACCCATTTGCATTTTTTTTTAAAATTCTCCTGATGATCTAAAGATGGTATCTTTGGTCGATTCAGATGAATCTTCAAAGGATTCAAATCCCACCTTTGTATATGCAAACCCATTTCAAGAAATCCACTTCTCCATCCATATTGTGCTTAAAAATGGTGTCTTTTCATGATTCATATTGAGATTCAAAGCTTTTTTTTATCCTTAAAAAAACCCTATCTCAAAAGAAATCCTTCCATGGCTTTCAAAATGAGATTTTGAACCCAACCCATCACAAGAAACCCATCAATCTACAATACCCATAATAGCAAAAGCCATGTTTGGAACACAAGCCCAGAGAGAGATCTCCAATGGCTTCTCCCCAAGGAGCCTCCATTGGGTGACCAACCTCATCAGCAGCCCCAGACACACCACCACCACCAACAACAACAACAACAACAAAAGGAGCAGCCTTTCCTCTTCAAAAGCCACAGCTTTTCTCTCTGTCAAGTTTCAAGACTTGTATGGGTTCGCTGTTGAAGGCAACATTGATGATGTGAATGTATTGAACGAGGTGCGTGAAAGGGTGCGCGAGCAGGGGAAGGTGTGGTGGGCGCTTGAGGCGAGCAAAGGCGCCAATTGGTACCTCCGGCCGCAGATCTCGTCGATCACCGAGGGGATCACGGTGGCTTCGTTGAAGCCATCGGTGCTTGCGGACACGATTGCACTCAAGCGCCTCGTGAGGAAGGGAATTCCACCTGTTCTAAGGCCCAAGGTTTGGTTATCGGCTTCGGGTGCAGTGAAGAAGAGGTCCACGGTGCCAGAGAGCTACTATGATGATTTGATTGGTGCCATTGATGGGAAGGATACGCCCGCAACGAGGCAGATTGATCATGTGAGTTGATTTATTTTTGGTTGCTTGAATGTATTTGGGATTTATATTTGTTTTTCATTGACAGGCTTAGGATTCGATCTTAATTTGTATAGAACAATAACAAAAATAAATCAATTAAAGAGAACAAAAAGAACTAAATTGGATTACAAAATTACTAAATTGGATTACAAAATTACTAAATTGTTTCTCTCAGCCTCTCTCATTAGCGCCCCTTTTCTCTCAACGCAACCTTGTATGGCCGCCTCTAGCAGAAAAATTGATTAATCTTAACCATAATAGGAAAGAGATCATGAATAGGGGAAATGACCAAAATACTCAAAAATTCGGGTCGGGGGTGATCAAACCCCCGTGAGTCCACATTCAGGTCTGCATTAACAAACCCCTCTGGTAGAATGCAAGACATCTCACAATAATATTTGTCATGAATCTATCTATTCATAGTTATAATGTTGGCAATTGATTATGTTGTGATTTTATTTTGGATGTTATTTTTGGTGCTTATTCAAGTAGCAATATCTTCTTCAGATGGATTAAAACAAAAATTAATTGCGAGGGATTGGCTTTTTTATTATATGGTCATGTGCTTGTTTATGAAGACTAGAGATCATGATATAATAATAAATGGACAAAAGATATATCATATATTGACACTATAATGAGTTAATTGTTATATATATCTTGAAAAGGTAAATATCATTGTATTATCAAAATTTGAGAGGTTCACATATACCATTTTGAGAGGATCGATGTCAGGTTGACAATTGGTTTCAATATGAAGTTGATCTTATATGGAACACTTTTAAATTATGTGAGACATGCTTTGTAAACAATCCCATTTTGATCAGACAATTCCTTTTTTAAAAAAAAAAAAAATTCAGATGCAATATGAACCAGAGGAGTTTAAAGATTTAAAGTTCTGAGATTACAGGCTTACAGCGAAACCCCATTTTTATTTTCAGTTAGTATTGAATAATCAAAGTGATAGATAAATGCCTCTTTCTAGTCTTCTACATAAGTTGGATGCTATATTTCTTATTGTGACTTGATTTAAACAATGATGATGAATTTTCTTAAACATGAACCGGTTGCTCTCAAACATGCTAATAGCAACCTTGTATTCATGCTCTCTTTTAATCCATAGCAGCTTTGCTCTTGATCCACAACCACGAGAATTATCTTTTTATTGTAGAGCCAAATAAGCTATCTCGTTCAAACATGATGACTGACTATAACATACATCTCCATAGTTTCCATAAGCAGTGTAGTGTAAGCCTAGGCCTGTTCACACTGAGGCTTTAAATGCATAATTATTTTACATATAAAATAAATCTTTGATTTCTGTATATATGTTATTGGTGTCCCTTTCCATGTATAAAAACCCCAAGAAAGATGCGTGTGAAACATGAAACATGGGAAATGACTGAGTTCAGTATAATTTACATCATGAGAAGTGCTGGCTAGTGATTTTTCAAATGTCGCAATGATTGTTATCTAGAAAATAATAAACTCTCTATGTAGAAACAGTTCTTTTGCTGCCGTGGTTCTTCACTCTTCCAATCTGACTAAAGAACTGGCTGTTTCATTTCTCTAATGTGTTTGGATTACTTGCAGGATCTCCCACGCACCTTTCCTTGCCATCCTTGGTTGGATACTCCCGAAGGTCAGGCATCACTGAGGCGTGTCCTTGTTGGGTATTCGTTTCGGGATTCTGATGTTGGGTATTGTCAAGTAAGATACGATAATCCACTGAAACCTCATTTTTTCTGACATGCCTACCTGTGACACGTTTAATCGATTCTATTATGTTGCAGGGTTTAAACTATGTGGCTGCATTGTTGTTGCTGGTCATGAAAACAGAGGAAGATGCGTTTTGGATGCTTGCGGTGCTTTTGGAAAATGTGTTAGTCAATGATTGTTACACCGATAACTTGTCTGGTTGCCATGTTGAGCAAAGGGTCTTCAGAGATTTACTTGCAAAGAAGTGCCCAAGGTGTCCTTTCTCCCACCCTTTCTTACCTAATGCTCCGAATTATTGATCCTTCATGTATTTGCATATTTCGTTTAAGTTGAATTCCCATTTAAATCATATCACATTAACAATACACAGATTATGCAATAATTCAGGTATTAGAAAATGAATTATATTAAATGCATAATACTTGTTTTACTTATGCAATAGAAACTAAACTTAAAAAGGAAAAAAAATGCTAGACTATAAATTTGAATGTCAATTATTGATGACGTTCCTTAAATTCAAATATAATAACTTGAACTTGGAAGTCTTTGTATTGTTCTGAGGTTAGGGGATCATGATTTAATTTAATATTAGTGATTTAATTTTATTTAATTAATTTCATATTAATTTTTCTATTTTCTTTCCTGAATATTCTCCAAACTTAACCTGAATTATACTGAATTGCAAATTTTTGTCCTTATCGAATTATTTCGAATTCCGACGAGGCTCCCACCTCTTTGCTATGTTTTTTTAAGCTGTATATATTGTTTTACTTATCTCCTTTGTTTACACAGTTTATTTTTACACGCCTATTATTCTTTAACATTCTATCTGAATCTTGTTTCATAACAAAATGATGCAGAATCGCCGCTCACCTTGAAGCCATGGCTTTCGATGTGTCCCTTATCACCACAGAGTGGTTCCTCTGCCTCTTCTCCAAGAGCTTGCCTTCAGAGGTAATATGAATTGCACTGCAAATCTGTTCTTCTATTATGCCCTCTTAAGTTGTGGAACTAAACAAGTTCTTCAATATGTAGCCAATTGGCCATTCATTTCCTTCACGGCCTTATATTGACATTTGTGTCGTCTCATCTCAGTTGAGTAGTCAAAAAATAAGAAGGGAAAATGAGGAGTATCAAAATCCTATGTTGAACAGTAATGAGTTAACAATGACCTAACTTGAAAGATCAAACAACCTCTTGATATGTTGGTAGATGTATCCCCTTTTCACTGAGGGGCATTGGGTTTGGGTCTTATTCCTATAGATGGGAGAAGATTTAACCAGAAAAGAAAAAATATAACTATCAAAAAAAAAATTTCCCACTCAGTACTACCAATGATGATATCATTGTTTTTCATATACTACGGATCTAATCTAAGTCCCTCATATCCTTATATATCATGTACATGGAAATTCTGATGATGTGTTGTAATATCATATCACCAAACAATTTGGTTCCTCAATTGACACACACATGTCATAGTCACTCTTTTCCTGCAACTGATACTTGTCAATGGAAACTCCTCTCTATCAGACCACTATGCGCGTTTGGGATGTCCTCTTCAATGAAGGTGCGAAGGTTCTCTTTCGTGTGGCGCTGGCAATCTTCAAGGCAAGTGGGCACACAATTTCCATTTATATTATCTTTTGTTATTAAATTTTGTTTAGAAACCAAATTTCTTATTAATTGCATGATATTACATTTCAGATGAAGGAAGAGGAATTGCTAAGAGCCCATCAGATTGGTGATGTAATTAATATCTTGCAACAAACCACCCATCATCTCTATGATCCTGATGAATTGCTGACGGTAACTAATTTCAATACACTGATTTATTCTATGATAATGTTTTAATGTTTTGAAAACCAAACAGTTCATTGAACCAGAAAAATAGCCCAACTACCACCGGTTTAACAGCTGGGTAACCAGAATTGAACCATTACATCATCATGATCATGATGTGATCAAATATTAATTAACAGTTAATTAAACAAAATACAAAAACTTTGTAAAAATCTAGAATTGAAAACTCTTGAAGTCTGTATATTACATCACCCTAAATTATCTTTTTAATAAAATGGCAATTGATTTTTTTTTATTGTGCAAGAACAGGCTAGTTCAAAGCAACCCGTAGTTAGTTCTTAAGAACCACTGATTCAACTGGTGGGTTGACAGGTTTTCAAAATTTCAAGTTGGTTCTTGTTTATTATCAGGATTTGAGGGCTCACCATACCAAGAACTAGATCGGTTGACGGTTCAATTGAATTTTTTTAACATTACTTTGATTGTTTCCACTTCTTTCCATACCAGGCAGAACAAAAATCTTCATATGGTCCTCAGAACATTGAATTTCTGAATTCCTATGAAACAAATGCATGTGAATAAGAAGAAGGTCACTATATTTCACTAAGTTCGATGAGAAGCAATTGAGATCAGGATTTGAATGATTCATTATTAAACCCAAGTTCAAATAGAGAGCATGACTCTAGTTTTCTACTTCAGGATCTTATTTGATTCACTGCTGATTTTTCTTGACTATTATACTCTTCTATATTTGTATATACTTTATTACAAGAATATGTGAAAATGTCTGCTCTAGTGAAAACATGTATTTCATTAGAGAAGTATGTGCTTTAGAAAATTTCAAAACGTGTTAGTCTGCAATGACTATAGGAATGATTTAACTTTTTTCTTTATTTAATGCAGGTAGCCTTTGATAAGATTGGATCAATGACAACCAACACGATCACGAAGCAACGAAAGAAGCAGGAGCCAGCGGTTATGGCTGAGATCGACCAGAGACTGAGGCGGCTCAACTCATTGAAGGTTGATGAGAACCAGACCATCTCAACTAGATCAGACAGTCTCTGAAAGTCACAGTTCTCCGGCTGGGCCGACAAGTCACCCGGTCTTCCGATGTTTTTGGAGAGATGGAATGCATTAGATTTTCATCCCGATGAGTGGAGGCCACCAGATCAAAGTTTGCTGTGTTAAGTAAAGAAAGTAAACATATGATAGTGTGGATTGTACTTGTGTTCATCTTATAATTTATTCATTCTTTTGTGTTTCACTTTTTCATGTAAAATGTGATCTTATTATAATTAAATTATTCAAATTTAAGCAGATGAGTGTTATTTGTTTGTAAAAATTCTTGCATAGGACAATACTGATTAATGTCATTTTTTCTTAACCTAACTATATTTAATTTTCAAGGGTCCCAGGTTTTTTGTGGAGAATGTGGAAAATGTTTTTATTGTATATTCATAACTGAGGCATGGCATTGCCGGCGCAAGGAGAATACTAGTCAATGGCGCAAATATTGTAATCATGGAAATAGCCGCAAATATTGTAATCATGGAAATAGCCGCCCCTTGTGGCTTGGGAGAAAGAGGTACATATCATATCTACACGCTTCTGCCCTCATCTCCCACCGTGGGAGGCCGGGACTCAGGATAGTTCAACGAGATCTACATTTTCTTAAAAAAAATAATACTATATTTAATTTTCTCTTGCAAATTTAACAAGGCATGATAAAATTTGTTGTTTAAAACCATCCTTTTACATGTCAAAAGAAGGTACAAGTTTTTTTAAACTCAAATATATAATTCTAACAATTGCATTAATTAAATTTTAGCAATTGCATTCAACCTGAACCCAAACTTGTTGAATTTGACCAAGTTAGGTTTGAGTTGAAGGATCTGAGTTACCCACATATAATCCGACCCGATGCGATGAGCAGTGATTTAAAGGTTCAAGTCAAAATGTCAAATCAAGATTGTGACTACTGCCAAACAAAAAAAGATTGTGACTACTGTCTTGCAAATAAACTGGATGAATTGCCAAAACAGCCAAACCCCCTATGAATTATTCATGTACCCCATCTTTTAAAAAAAACATTCAATTTTTTTTTATCTTCCTCCCTTTAATTTCCACAACTCACAAACTCAAAGTTTTATATTTTCCTCATGTAAGAACATATATGTTTTCTGTAACTTGAAGAACATAAAATGTAATTTCTGTAAATATTATCTATAAGTGCATTATTATGTTATATAAAAATGGTAACTTGCAAAACACTAGATAAACATATACTAATGCATAACATTAATGTATGTGTGGTTCTTATAATATCATAAAGTACACACTTGTTGTTGGTGTTTGATTTATTTGGGCGTTTGACTGATTATTGCATCTCCAATATAGTTTGGAATGCGTTTTCTTTCTAATGAAGTACATTTGCTGACTCGAATGTGTAACAATTGATTCAATTTCAGCCTAAAGGACATAAAGAGGATACGAGGGAAGACAACATATCAGTTCATTAGGGTAGGAAAAAAAACATCAAAATGCAAACATTTGATGAATTCAAATACTTTGATGGTATTTATTGTGATAAAATATTTTTAGTTGTTATGCATTAACGTATATTTTTCTAATATTTTACAAGTTATCATTTTTACATAACATGCATAATAATGCATTTATAGATAAATATTTACAGAAATTATATTTTATGTTTTACATGTTATAGAAAACATATATGCAATTACAAGAGGAAAAGTGCGATTTTGTGAGGCTGAGGGAATTAAAGGGAGGAGGGTTAAAAAAAAATTGGGTATTGCTGCATATACAGAAATTTTTTTTGAAAAAGTGGGGGCACAAGAATAATAAGGGGTTAGCTGTAGGGGTGTTTGGACAATTCACCCAAAAAAATTATATGAATCATCCAATTTGTTTACTTCAAAATCCATCCAAGTCATGGGCATCTCTAGTATTTATTTTTAAGGTGCGGTTATAGTCACCCACAAGTTTTCCTACCAACCCTTTTTATTTCCCCACCCAGACATATATTTATATTTTATAAGCCCATCCTTTTTTTATATACTCTACCCTAATCACTTCTACATAATAGAAAAACTTGTGGGGGTGACTATAACCTTATCAGTTCAAATAGTATAGAGTAACATCATGTTCAAAGCCAAATTCATACCCAAATCCAAACCAAAAAATCATACTAGACCCAGAGGTCAGGCTCGGTTAACAATCTAGTGTCACAAGGGCTGAGTGAGTTAGATTGTCCTCCTCGAACTTCAGGTTGGACTTGGATTAAGCTTCAATGCATCTCAATCAAACAAGAAAAAGATCTCCACAAATGCTATTTGGTAGTTGATAAGAAAAGAATATAGTACTTCCATAGGAGTTCGAATTACTTATCTATGTATGGCCTCGCTAAAGTTACACATAATCATCTAGCATACACATTAATGCACTACCCAACATACACTTTAATGCACCACGGTGAGGACAAAAATCACCCAACCGGCCATCTTCGAAATTTCAACATCGAGGGGTGTTTTTGTAATTTTGTCAAAAGGGTTCTAAATAAGCCCGCCAACGTAATGGATACGAATCGTATGCATATCCAAATTTGATATCTGAAAAAATATTTGTATCTAATATCTTATGGATATTGAAAGTATGTATCCATATCCGATCTGAAAATTCAGATTCATGTACAGATAATTAATCAAAATATATGAAAATTCAAATTGAATAGTGAAATAAATATCCAAAATCTAATATCCAAAAATAAAAATTATATATATAATATTTGAAATATGTAAAAATAAATTTAATAATAACCTAGTATAAAATATAAAATTATAAGTATATACATCAACATTACATGCTTTAAAGTAAAATAAAAATAAAAACTCATATTAATCCTAAAATTATAAATATATAATTAAATAAATAATAATATAATAATATTTTCAGGTACAAGTATTTTTTGGATTGGATATAGGCATATCTGTATCCGATTCGAACATTTTCTGATTTCGATAATTTTTTCAGATAATATAGATTTTTCAAATATCGGATATTTTTTAATTTTAGGATGCATATTCAAATATCGGATGTTTTTTCATATAATTGACAGGCTACTTGCAGTTGTTTGATTGTGTGATGAATGGGCTTGCAAGGTATCGAATGGGCTGACTTTGCGGGCTGAGAAGTAATTGCTGTTTTTTTTTTAAGTGCTGCTATACTCAGTTTTATTCTCAGTCTAAAACACATATTCTATATATCTCATTACATGCATTTTTTTTATCAAAGTATATACCTCATTAGATGATGTTTACTATTTTTTAAAAAATGAAAACACTTAAGGTCTGAGTTTTGGTTGGTGAATGTGACCGAGTGTATCATTTTCCTTTTTTTTAATGCTGCTACACTTAGTTTTTTTCTCAGTCTAAAACATAGACCAATATACCTCGTTACAGATTCAGTGAAGTATATACCTCGTTAGATGATATATATACCTCACTAAATTTTTTCTTACACTTACTAAAAATGCGTTCATTCAACTCGAAATGAAGCAATATACATTTTTTATCAAAGCATATGAGATAATGTTTACTATTTTTATAAAAGGGTTAAAGACATCCAAGTCTTTGCAAACATGGGTAACCTATATAAGTTCTTATCAAAGTTGTGGAAGATGTACAAATCCTTAAAAATTCACAAAAACCCATATACATCCTTGATTATAACAAAAGTTAATCTTAACTAAAATCCACCATTCTTAACTTTAACCTATTATCATGAAATGATTCAATTATCCTCAAATTATTAACTATTTTCAAACAATACCTCAATAGATATGAAGAAACATAAAAAGTTTTACAAAGATAATTTGATATTCGCATGGACTATTTTATTTTTATAATTATTCATGGAGACTACAATGCATACACAATTATATGGTGATAAAATATTCTGTAAAATTTGAATGAAATTTTAACCTGAGAATAATATTTAAGTTTTTGTGAGTTTTCAAGGACCTGCGTGTCTACCTTAACTTTCATAGAGACTTATATGGAATTACCCATGTTTGCAGGGATGTAAATGTCTTTAACCCTTTATAAAAATGAAAACATGTGATTTTCGAGTTTGAGTTGGTTAATATGACTAAGTGTATCATTTTATTTTTTTTATTTTTTATTTTTTTGCTCTAAATGGGCTTGCAGGCTGAGAAATAATTGTTGTGTAAGACTCCGACACTTTTACCGAGAAAGAGGAAGATCACGTGTATTTATTTAAAAATAAAATAGTAAATATATATTTGATAAAAATTATATATAACTTTATTTCAAATTGAATGAACTAATTTTTAATAAGTATAAAAAAATATTTAATGTATATACATCATCCAAGTGTAAAAAAAATTCTAATTTGAATTAAATGGAATAGTTTTTTTTAGGAATGTCATTTTTTTAGGAAAAAATTAAATAACCCCCTGTAAACCGCCTAAAATCCAAAATCCATTTAACCTTCTGACTTTTCATAAAATCCATATAACCTCCTAAAAATATATATGAAAATCTAAATAACCCCGTAAGTTAAATTTTTGTTGATAGATTATGATTATTATACAAAGTATACCAAAAACTATCTACAATGTTTTAAAAATACAAAAATCCCCCATCCCTTAACCCTCCAAAAAGGGATTTATAATTTATCCGATTAGATAAAATCATCATACATAAAAGGTTTTTCGTATTTTTAATAAGATTTTTTTATTTTTAAGTACTCATAAACCATAAGATTTAGTATACTGTGTTTCTGAGTCAAAAAAAAATATCTGCATAATATTCCTCATTTGACAATGAAAGTTTAACTCAAGGGGTAATTTGAATTTACATAAATGTTTTTAAGGGATTATATAGACTTTAAGAAAAGCCAGAGGGTTACATATATTCTAGCTTTTCTCAAAAGAAATATATTAATGCAACTAGAAGCATTACGTTAAATGATCAATTCTTCACATTGGCGCACATTGCGTGTACAGTTACACTATTTATAAAAGCAAATGGAACTTTTAGGACCACAAAAACAGGGACTTTTATAAACATGTAAAGAAGCACCTCCCAAGGCAATTATGACTATTTTTTCCATTGCTTTCCTTCCAAGCAAATTTCAAAACCATAGCATATATTTCAAATGCAAGCTCATATAAATGAAATGTGAAGCGCCTCACCTTAGCCCCTGTGCCCCAACAGCCCTGCCAAAAAAGAAGGATAATTGTTTCAGCTTTGAATTATTTAAAATGGCAGCAAAAGAGGAGATAGTAAAAATCTAAAGACAATGTAATCTTGAATTTATACCTTCTATAGAAACAACAGTTCCCAACCATAACCCCACAAAGATATTCCTTAAAGAATCATCAAATGAGAGCTGGTGATGACACTAATCATTCAGCCAACCCCCCGTGCCAGACCCAGGCCCCGGGTACCGGTGCTGACCATGCATGTACCCACCCATCACATCCGGTGGAAGGTAGCTGCCGCCGCCACCGCTGCCACCACCAACCGAACGTCCAGCCAGGTCATACATATCAGCCCAGCCCGCCATACCCAACGGTGCAAAATTCGTCTCCTCGAGTCGTGGAGCATATCGCTGCGTTGCAGGCATCCCGTACGATGGAGGAGGTGCCCGTGACACCGAGGAGGGAAAGGGATACAGAGGTAATGACTGCGGTGGGGCCATCCGGTTGAAACCCATGTTGCCTAAGTCGTCCATCCCTCCAAAACCGGCCCTGCCTATCCCATCGATGCCACCACCACCACTGCCTCCATAGCGAGGGAACCACTCATCCATGGCGATCGGGCTCATCGACCTCATATCTCCTAAGGGACCACCGCCAGATGACGACCAGTTATGACGGTCATTTCTCAGCCCGCTCAAATAAGGGTCCTCAGTGAAGTGCGAAGGACCTGTGAAACCACTATGGGTCAAGTGACTGGAGGGTTGTTCTTCGTTGTCTGTTGCTCTCTTCTGTGGAGTGATGCTCATGTCCAATGATGCCGGAGCTACTGGAGGTGGCTCTCGCCTGCTGTCATCTGGCCTTCGTACCACCTTAGGTTTCTTGGACTTTTTGCTTCTCGCCGGATGCCGCTTCTTGAGATCCTCTGCAGGTCTCTTCTTCTGTTTACTACTACCACTCTCAACACGCACGTTTTGATCAGAGTGGCTGATAGGCTTAGCAGGTATCGTTTGTTCTTCAGCACCAGGAATATCATCTAAGATACTTGGGAGATCACCAAAAACATCCTGGTCTTCCTCCTTGTGCTGATCAGGGTTTTGCGGGCAAGTTTTTTCTTCGATGGCCAGACATGACTCCTTTATCTGTCTTGATGTATGGCCGTGCCGCTCGGCTATGGTCCAATGCCTCTGGGTCCAGTTTCTGTGGCTCCAGAGATAGAGTACGGGAGGCTTCACATTCCATTGCTCCATTTGTTTGTCTTTCACGTCAACGGAGCCCGGCAAGTAAAAGGACTGGCCAAGATGTTCATAAGGTCAAATCTTCCAAATATAATATAACGAAAGGTTAAAAGATGATAAAATTTTAGAAATTGTATAATGTTTACAACCCACACCTTTCCAGAGAGGCTTGTGCAGTCTTCCCAGATCAGATCGTACTCTGGTCGATTTTTCTTGTCCAGCCTGATGACTAGCCAACCAAATGTGAGTTCGTGCATGCGTGAGTGTGTACGTGTGATAGAGATAAGAGTGGGTGCTTAACCTTTCAGTTTCCTCTGGTACAATAAGAATTAGAAGTTTTGGTTTGAACTGAAGAGCTTTATCAATGAACCTGTTCGCTAGACAAGCTTTTACCCCAAATGGAGGATTGAGCCCCATGATCTATATCGATGATAGCAGTAAATAAGAAAAAGAAATAACATACAGGATCTAGATATCTTGCTATGTTTAATAAATAAAAATTTCGGTGGATCAAAATGGAATATCCAGCTCTTACCAATTCGGCCCCTCTAGGTAATTCATTTCTCTTCACTTTCATCCAATCCTTCTTTACAAAATTAAAATCATTCTGTAGGAAAATAAAAGAAAAGGACCATCTAAATATTTCTGCTCAACAGTAAAATATAAAACAAGTTAAGGATATATCAACTTGACCACATACAATTCAACTGTCCCTACAACAAGTTATAGATAATCAAACAGATCATAACTTATTTTGAACTGGGGCCACACAAAATGGTTTTGTGTTAATTATTTTTAAAATTTACATTCCAATTAGTTCAGTATTTTTCTTTATATAGACACCCATGAATGTTTTATTAATTATTATTGAACGCTAAGTGCATCCAGTAGAAATCAAACCTAAGAGGATAAGCAATTGTCAGATAATTTAGGTATGGAATATAATCCATGGTACTTTGTTCCACGAAAGTGAAATTTGAGCATAGAGACTATTTGAACATCGTGATGAATTGCGGCTACGATATCTATACGATAGGTGTCAGCTCTTCCACATCCTTCACCCTTTGGCTCCATCCATAACAGAAAGATAATACTCTTTTTGCCTTTTCTTTAAAACAAAAAAAGGGATACGAGATGCCCCTGAACAAAGGAAACGAGGGATATTTGAACAAAGTACTAAAAGAAAAAGGAAGAGTAAAGAAGAAAAACAACACTTTGGAATTGGGAGCCCCATTCCAACCTTCCACTCCTGTTTGTTGCTGTTCATAACAGGCTCGCTTCGCTCCCTCACTTCTCTCACATCACTCCAGATGAGGGTTGCTAGGAGTCGATCACTTTAGCTTATTTATAATATATACCCTTACATTAATTAGTAAGCTCACTTTGCAGATTAGAGCTTTCTTCTCTCTCAATGATCTCCTTCGCTCCCCAGTCACTGTGGTCATATATAGATTATAAGTCAAGTTTAAGATTATATTTTGACTAAGCTCTACTCTAATCCTGTTTGTTTGCTCCTACCTTTGCCTTGATGGTTGCGGAAATCTATATGGTTTAGAAAGCTCAGAGATAAAAGGAGCATTCATTGGCCCGACCCTGTAAGCTCACCTCTTCGTTGGTGCTCTACACTTCGATACCAGATTGTACAAACTAAAGGTGCATTAGGGTGAAGAAATTAATCAGTCTTATGAGACATCATAACTTCAATCTGCTCTTGCTCTTCTTGCCCTATCTTCCCTTCATCTACGCTAACACATTCCAAGACAAAAGTGGCTAGGGCAAGGATGAACCACGATGTAAGTATGAACTATGAATGAATGTATAGTGTCCATGGTCTTGTTGATTTGGAATCTCATTAACTCAAATCAAAGCAGAGGCTAAGACAGCGAAGACTGTAAGAACTGCCTCTCATCTAGCCTTCTTCAATCTCATCTTAGGCGCTAGCCAGCCAACAGACAGTGAAATACATGGATGGATGAAAGACAGAGAGAATTATGAATATCATAAAATTTTGGAATTCCCCCATTCTGCTTCACTTCCCCACACGATGAGATCGTAACTCTGGTGAGAAGACAAACCCACCCCTCACCCACACCCACCAAGTCTTGATCACTGATTTTCAACAACTTTATGACAACACTCCACAACTCAAATATATCTATGGGTTGGAATCAAAGCATGATCTCACATTTTTATGTACATTACTGGTAGTTCCCAAGATGATATGCCAATTTTTTTTGTGTGTGTGTATTATTATTGTTATATATATATATGGATTAGAATCAGCATTCCAGTTTCACACTGCTTCATCCATTAACTTTGCAACCAACATTATCAGATGAATTGAACTCCAAATCAACTGAACTCTATATCATGAAACAACATTCCAAAAAGAATTTCCTGTTTCAATACACGGGGCCCTAACAGGCTACAAAGGCAATTTAGGCACGCAACCCATTACATTCTTTTCCGGGCCTAACTGCCCATTTCTAAATTTGGCCCATTAAATCTCAAGAACATTCGGTAAATCTTGCTCCTGGGAAAATTGCAATCTTCACCCATAGAATTTATTAATTAGTAACTAAATGAGTAGAAATTAAAAAAAATGAAATTTATCCATTACAATTTTTTCTGCCCTAACAGGCTACAAAGGCAATTTAGGCATGGACCGCAATCCGTTACAATTTTTTCTGGGACTAACTACCCATTTCTATATTTGGCCATTAAATCTCAAGAGCATTCCGTAAATCTTGCTTCTGGGAAAATTGCAATCTTCAACCATAGAATTTATTAATTAGCAACTAAATGAGTAGAAATGAAAAAAATGAAAATTATCCACTTCTATGACTATTTTTGTAACTATTGTAAGATCTACTAGATCAAGGGGTGGATACATAGATCACTTTATTCAAGAGTTCATTGCTTCAACAATTTTAAAAGGTGAAAATTCTCTAAAGAAAATAGCAATGAATTTCACATTTGTTTTCACAGAACACATCATGATACTGAAGAACATTTTCACATGGAACTTTAGAAATTGGCAAAATACCTTAGTGAAGGAAAAAGACTTACCTTGGGTTGTATGAGATCATAGTTCCTGAATAAGCACTTCTTCCCAGTTTCATCAAGCTTTTGTTTCATGAAGCAGCTGAAATCATTTGCACCACAGCAGAAATCCACTATCTGGCAGAAAGAAAAGGTATTCATAAGCCTTGAAACGGAAGTAAAACAACAAAAAAAACCGTATGTAATTAAATATGCAGTGCACCACCAAAGTAGGAACAGTATATACCTCAACAAAAGAAACGAAAGTTTAATATGATTTTATCATGCAAAACAACTGTAGTTGAACATCAGATTCAATACGATTCTTAGTTGGTTGTGAAATGGATTGTCAAGGGCAGATGTAACTTCTAAAAAGGTGAGGTTCCTTATATTTCAGTTACTGCAGGAGAGGTGGACTTGTTTGTAAAGAAAGATGAAATGCTTAGGGATGAATCCCAACAAACATTGCTTAGGGCTGCTGCTCTGAGCCTCCATTTATTACTATAATTATTCATCACTGCTCCATTCTTCACCTCCCATATAGTAGCATCAAATCATGAAAAACAAGTTTCAGAATTACCAGACACCAAGATCTAAGAAAACCATTGTAATATCATGCTCTTCTTTTACTTTTTTTTTGAGGAAATATCATGCTCTTCTTAGAAGCTAGTTCACTTCAAATGGTCCATTCAATTATCTTCTCTCAAAAATGGCATATTCAAATTGAGGAGCGAATTTGATAATCCAATATATATGAAAATGTATATCACTAGGCAGCATTCTTGCCATCCATAAGCGCAAACACTAACAGCACCATCTCCAATATGTGTACTCAACTATAATTCATCATTATTTATAAAATTCCATTCTAGTTTATTCTTTTCTTTTATAATCCTTACCATATCACCCTCGCGAACATACCAATGGAGTTTTTCAACAATCTGCACATGAGAAATTTTCTCATCAATATTTTGAGGAATAAATATTTTATTCACAAAAATACAAAGAGAGGTTCAAACTACTAGACAACAGTACCAATAATGATGATAATCATGCTGCTTCCAAAATTCCAAAGTAGTCGATAAAACGAGATGCATAGAACTTAACCAAGGCAAAGAAAAAAACAATAGAAAAGAATAGCATACTAGTCATAGGCTAATAGGATTAATCGCATTTAAAGGCAGTCCTTTTCACTCTTTAAAAAACAAAGGTGCATAAATCCATTTTTGAGAAATGGACTTATGAGATTAGGACTGATAACTCCTGTTCTCTGAAGTTACAGAAGGATAGGTGTGTATGTACCAGGTGTATACATGTCAGCATGCAAAATAATATCTAAACCTAAATCCTCATAAATGGTGAGTATCCTCCTCAACTACCTACCCAAGAGTTTGTACCAATTTTAACATTATTGTACCGACTAGAATTTTAGACAGACAAACGCTTATCTGGGTACACCAGCCAAAAAGTAAAACCAAACAAAGAAACAACATGCATAGACATCCAGATAAAAATATGTGCTTCCCTACTTAAATTTTCCAACTTCATGATAAAACAACAAACAAGTCTCGGTCATCCGAAGCAGGGGAATAAACCCAGCAATAATATAACTATCTGATTCTATCTACTTGGTTGAGAAATATAAATCACATTGAATCACTCATACCTATTTTATGCCATCTCCTTGGGCATGCATAAATTCTTTATGTCCTTCTCAACACTTTTATTTAAGTCCTTCCATGTTTCCCCAATCTTTTTGGCCCCTCCACTTGAACTTGTGGTTCTTTCATACTGAACCATCCACTAATCTGCATATAACTAGACCATAAAATCTTAAGCATGTACTCTTCTATTTGATTGGATTTATTATCTCTGGTGTGTCCTTCTCTAAGCTAGTGTGTCCATTTGTAAGAGCATCAATTAAAATTCTACCACTTGTCCACCTCGGCACTCTTATCTCTACAACATTCAAAAACTTTCTAGAGACTTCTATATGATAGTAGAACCCACCTTAAACACTATATAAACCCCTAATTTAGTGTTTTCGTCATCTGAGAATTTGTAAAACTTCTTGAGTACTTGAGTAACACCAGTACTCTTTAATTTAAGTTTATATTGTTATTAGAAATCTCCTTTTTAGTATTTAGTCTTCCTCTTTTTATTTTCAAGTTTTTTCATTTGTCCTTTAGTCTATAAGGGTGGTGTTCACCAAATCCTCAGTGCTGTTTAAAGCCCCAAATATCTATGTAGTGAGTGAAAGTTCGAAAGAAATGACCAAGGAGACAGACTCAAATTCTTCTTCAAAATGAATTATAACTCACCGTGTCAAAAAGCTGATCAAGAAATAACATATTAAAGTATGCTGACCAATTTTATTTGAATAGCCAATAAAAAAGGGAGAACACAAATGGCATTACTAAGAAACACTGAAAGAAAACCCAAAGGACAATTGACACTACTTTTACCCAACAGCACATGACAGTCTTTACTACAAAACCAAGGTGAAATTTTCATACCTCTTGAAGCTTCTCTTTTTTCGTAAAGTGGCGACCAAAAGATGTATAGCGCATGCCATGAAGAAACGGTGCAAGGTAAACTTTGAGCCTATTCTGAGACATCAAAAGGTAAAACCGGTATTAGATACCCCCCAAAAGTATAAGAAATAAAATCAATAACATGCAAGTCAGTCCAATCTTTCTCAAAGAATATTTAATTATTCCTTAATGAGTCTGCCTTCAGCTCGCTGTCCTTGCTTCACTGCATTCACATTTCATCCTGGTAAAGAGATGGATTGCTAACCATTCACTTCAATCTTTGGGAGGGGGAATTGGTTTGCATAAGCATCAATGTGGCATGGCAGCTATCTCACAACAAATGCTTCTTCCAAAGGAAAATAATTTATGTGGAAAATACTTGGATGGCAATCACGGCTCTCCTAAGATCCTGGGTTTCTACACTTCTAGTGGAGGAGGGGTCTTCCACTATTACGAATCTAATAGGAGTGGACCGTGAGATATCAATGTTAAAAAGCAAAGCCACTCTCGAGCCACTCTCGAATTAGGGTTGGTTCTTCCTTTCTATGCTTTTATATTGCTTCCTTTCTCACTTTTTAATTTTCCCTGTAGCAGATCCTTTGTCACCATTTTTATTCAAGGGGTATCATTCCATAATATCAATGCTCAAATCTTCTTCTCAAAATAAATAAATAAAATAAGGCTATGTTTTATCCTTAATAATGTGAAAGGTAAATAACCAAACAAAAATCAGGCATGTAAAAAGGTTTTACAAGTATCACAAGAAAGTGACAATAATAACCTAGGAATTAAACTCGGCCAAACATGTCTCACAATAATTTTTCAAAAGTAAAAACCATGATATCTAAAATCCAACACAAACAATCCCATAAAAAGAGAAAACTGGTATTCCAGGTCTCTCGTGAGTCTGAACTCTGAACATGGTAAAGAGTGGAGTGTCATAAAGTCATTGGTCTATTAAAGATTGCACATTTCAATGGGGTCCAAGTAAGTATTTCTGCTAGTTGCAACAGAGAGAACTAAAATAATGTATCAGAAGACGCAGATGAAGTATACATGAATTGTAATGCTGATCAGAATTTCCTATTAGACTGGGGGAATATAGAACATCATCTGGAAAGGATTGATTGATAGAAAGGATGAATCTTCCTTTCCAAGAATCAATGCCATGAACTTCTAAGGGAACTCGGCATCAATATCCCAGAACAATTCTTTAGCTTAAGTCAAAATTATCAAGATCTATGGGGATTACTTCATGATACCTTTTTTTCATTATACCCGGAAGTTCCATAACAATAAGGCTTATAAATAGTTATAATTTTAGAATACTTGTATACTCAGTAGTAAACTTTACCAAACAAGAAAATGCTGGGGTCTGGAATATCATTAGAACAGTTTTTAAGATATATTAGGATTTTATGAATCGTAAACAGTTTCCTTGTTAAAGTGATATCTTTATGGACATCCAACCCTAGAAGTTGAGTAAATGCAACCATCTTGCCCCACAAAACTTATGAAGAAATTTATTACGGTTCCACAAATAATTAAGCATTTTTTATACCTGGGCAGAGATAAGAAGATAGACAAAGAGAGAATGAGAAGGTACCAGGTAATCCTTAAACAATTGAAAATTCCATAGATTCAACAGAATTCTTTTTCCAAATTGGTAAGTCAGTCATCCACAAATCAATTATTATATCCAGCAAGTTGCAGTCAAGAGAACACAGAAATAAGAAAGTTCCTTTAAATTATTAGATAAATTAACTTCCAATTCATTAATAACAATGAATAGAAGAATAAATGTCATCACCTTCCACTTGATTATCTGGTTCACAATCTCAGGTTCACAAACAGCCTTGGCATCTTCAATGCTGCAACCATCATCCAACTTCTGCAAAGCTGTTCGAACAGCCTGTGTATAACTAATGTCAAATGAACAGTGGAACAACCAGGATATTCCTAGGTAATCTTCACATTACACTATCACAATATTACAGGATAAATACCTCAATAGAACCGTCCACTTTTCCCATGGTGATGGTTTTGTCAACAGGTCTTGAAAAACATGCATGCGTAGATGGCACGTCATGCCTCTTGACTATGTCTTCCAGTGTTAATGAAGATGAAGTCTGCATTAGATCCCTAATCCTGCTTTTGCAATGTAGCGTTCAAAAGAGAGAGAAAATGAGGCACAAAAACAATTAAGGAATAGAAAGGATAGTAATATCATGACGAATTGAGAATAATCTCATAATCAGTTGAAAATATAGCATTATAGCGACATGCCCTACTTCTTTTCCATTTTACTATCCACCAGATGTACTGAATGACTCTTCTTCGAGGCAGAAGTAGGTGATGCAGCAGATCCAATTTTACAAGGTACATGCTCCTTAAGTTTGCCTGGATCCAACCCCTTGCCTGACACAAATTGTTTCACCCTGTCCTCTCCTACAGAAGTCTTATTCTCTACTGAAACTGAATTTCTTTCATTTTTAGTTGAAACGGGTTGTCCAAAGTCTTCTGAACACTTTTTGGTACTATCAGATGACTTTCGTTTATTGGGAAGATCAATTGCTTGGCCAGATATGAGCCTTGCTTTTCTCACAGAGCTATCATTCTCTATCACACGAGTTGAGCCCTTGAGTTTTTCAGTGTCTTAATCTGGACGATTCCCTTTGGCATCACTTCAGACACAGCTTTCTTCTTCTTTGCTAATACATTTTTTGGTAATTCCTGAAGACGTGCCTTTTTCTTCTGAGGGACATCAGGAAATTTTATGTGATCTCTGATTGGCGTACCAAGCTCTTCATCAATCTGGTGCTTCCTGGTCAAAATATAGATACCATAAGTAATGTGATAAATGCCATGAAATTTTAGTTCATAATTGAACATGATAGTTACAGGCAATATATCAGAATGCGATTTGGAAGTAGACCATCCCAGGCCCTAGCTGTTATGTCTTTTTCGTTGTCAGAATCTTCAAAAATAATGTCCCTGGTATTTAAAGAGTTAGGAGTTAGGCCACGGGTAAGAAAAGGAAAATATATATACTGAAGCATGTCCATCACCACTACTTGAATCACAGATAGTCAGAGAAAAATTACTTGGGTAAGCACTTCCTATGATATGACTTTGGACAGCGCCTACAGATTGCAAATTGCAACTCCTTAACCTCTTTATTTTCTCCTTGCTTACAAACAACACATTTGTGGACAGGACAAGTAAATGATTCCCCAGAAGCAATCTTTTTCTGATGCTGCGCTGCTTCATCTTCATTTCCTGGGTGAAGCAACTTTGCGACACACGCTGGATGATAGAAATATCCACATGTCGCAGAAACACACCGAAAGACCTGGATATCAAGAGTTTTATTAGGAATAAGAAATATCCAGCAGAAAGTTGAAGCAAAAAATCCTGAGTTATATGCAGTTAAAAAAGTAAGTCTTACAAGCACATGAAATATTATTAATAATAGATGCCCGTGGCCCTAAACAAAAGGAGACAAGGGATCTCCATACAAAGGAGCAGCAATGGTTATAAAATTAAAGGGTTAAAGAAGCAGCAATGGATATAAATTCTCAGACTGCCATGGAAAATGTTAGAAAGATTGGCATAAAAATTACAGATACTGTGACTTTACGCTGAAGGAGCCAAACTCACCACCATTATGATCACAAGGACTTAAAGAGTATATTTATAAGCCTAATAAATTGCTTGTACTAACAATAAAACTTATACAACACACTACAGAATTTGGTGTGAAACTAATTTCCTGAGTGGAATTCTCCATGGTTTTGAATTTTTTCCCATTCTGTCTTCAATGCATAGGATACGGATTTTGTACCATGGCCATCAAGCAATCAAAGGCCAACTCTTAAGAGGCTTCTGAAAAAAATTGAAAAAAATCGGTCATCATTCATTATCGTGCATGTGTGCGATTTGGTTGCAGGAGCAATGTTTAGTGTTAAGTCCCCTTCCTGATTCTCTACTCTGGCAAATAACTCATCCGCTCTCAAAGAGCTGTAGTGTTAATGATATCTTGGACAAAATAGTTATGAATCAAGCTGTACCAACATCCTAAGATATCTTTCACAAAGTAATTCAATAGATGCCCTTTCACCTATTCATTCACAAGTAAATAAAAATCAATTAACTGAATTCATAACTGACACAAAAAGAGGAACAATAAACTTGACAAGAGATTTAACTAACCGTCACTGACTTCATAGAAAGATTCTAACTTCACTATGGTAGATATGAAAAACTAAGACCTATTCCACTACATAAAAACAACACATAACAAAGATGAGTGGATTAAATAACTCTGACATGCATGAAATTGTGACACGATACACTACAGGAGAGTTCAGTCCTTATTTACTTTTCGGGAAAATGAAAAATGAGATGACAAAGATAGCGGAGAAGAATTTTCAGCTTCACTTACACAACATCCTCTTCAACCACATATATGGATATTATAGGAGATTCTACATACAATGAAGTTTTGGATTTGAAATGTTCAAAATGTATTCTTATCATTTGTGCTGATGGGTTAACCCCTATAGAGCATGGACACGGGACACTGGCATAACAAGATACAGACACGGTGACATGGTAAAGAGACGTCAATGGATAAATAATAAATAATATGTATGTTATATTATGATTATAAAGAAAAATGGAGCACACCCCCATAAACTATAAAAATTTGATAATAGTGAGTCAAAAATTTAAGATTTTAAACATTATTTAATTTTATGTAAGCATGAACCTTAGTAAGAGAAAAGTTAAAATGTTGTATTGCATAAGCATCGTGTGTCCACGCCGTTCCCATCGTGTGTCCAATGCATGTCCAAAATTCAGAGTGTTGTTCTTAAAATTTGCACACACAGGATTTGTCTGACACGTGACAGTCGCGTCACGTGTTCAATACATGTCGACAATTACTAGGCACATTCGTTGAAGTGTTCATGCTTCTTGGGTTAAACCGATACAATGCCCCAAATAAAACTAAATAGAATATTTTACCTGATTTACATTGTTGACCCTAATGTTGTAAAAAGCATTAGGCGCTAGTTGGGAGATTGGTGACCAACTAGTAATTAATTGGCTAGGCGGGGATTAATCGGGGATTACTCGATCATTTTTTTAAATAATAAATAATGCATACATATGCTATATATATATATATACTATATATATATATATATATATATAACATCAAAATAAAATTGACAATATCAACATATCAGGGATAGCATACAAAATTAATTAACATAATTTACAATAACATAGCTTATTAATCAACTAGGGTTCAATCGCTGCCGATTTTTATAACAGTGCAGTGTTTAAAGAATCAGCTGCTGCATATTGAAAACTTCTAAAATCAAAACTATAATTTTATATGTATCATTACATACTCGTATCAGTTATATTCAGCCCAAAGCCTCTAGATATATCCCAATGCAAATAAGATAAAATATATGTTCCTTGCTTTTGTTCCATAAAGAGAAGGGAGAATGGAAGATGATTAAACAAAAAATTATACAAACCTCAGCACCAACAGATTTGTCAGAAGAACCAAGCTTTCCACAGACATAACACTGGTGCTTTCTGAACTGACAATTCAAGCACAAGAAATTTTGGATCGCCTGCACAAAATCAATGATAATTGTAAGTGGACCATTTATGAAGTTAGATCTGCAAAGGCACAGATACAGCAAGGAAAGGTATCATGTTAAGATAAAATACCTTGACTTCAGTATCAGTATAGCCAAGGGATATACAATCTGAATCTTCTCCTGCTTCCTCGGTTGGATGAAATGATCGCATGCATATTCCTTCACAACTGCATTGCAAAGTATTAGAGATGTTATTTTCACAAAATTATAACAGTGTACAGAAAGCAAAATAGACATTGAAGAAAGGGAATAGCAATCTTGTGTTATGACAGTAGTGTTTTGCAATCCTTTAGAACCTAATCAGACTTTGAATGCACAAAATAAAATCTTCAACAGAAGATAGGCCAGAAATTGATAAAAGCGTTGACAGAAACGCTAATAACAGCTATTGACTCAGGCAAGATTTAACTACTACACAAAGCTAACCACCATCACTAGTGTCATAACACGAGAGAAGCCATCTAGGATTGTGTTTTCAAATAAAGTTGTATAGTGATATTAATTTAACAAAATTACCATTTTCATGTCCTTTACCTTAAAGACTGCTCAATAAACAAAACTCAATTACAATCAAATGGCTCACTCAAAAACCCTATGATAAAAAAGGGTGGTTACAGCATGATTTCTTAAAGAAAAAAAAGTGGTCATAGAATTGTTCCAACTCAAGAGATGGAGTCAATAATTTTTCTGATATATATAAAGGATGCAAGCAGGATGATAGAGATGCTTGTTGCCTGGCAGTTAGATGGGCTACTGCTTTTGGGTGATTATTGGTGTCTGATAGCAGGTCACTCATTTGTTACTTTCAAGAATTTTATCTCTAATTTTTTGTAGAAGTACAGTGGTGAACTCTCACCTCACATCAAAAGAAAAAATGAAAAGATAATGGCTAATCAAAATGATCTCCACACATAAAAGAACATATGCGGAGAATACTTGGTGGCCATTATGGCCAACCTTTATTCATGGGTGAAAGTGCTTCTAAGGAAGACTCACCCTCAAGAATTATGGTTTGTAATTGGAAAGGAGAGTAGGGTATAAGTGAATTTGGGGGCTGTTGTAGGGCTTTGAAGGCCTGATCGATGATTGTTCTGCTCTTTTTTATCTTTGTTCAAAGGACAATTTTCTCTTGATGAAGTGTTCCAATCTTCAATCCCAAAAAACGAGAAAGGAAAAATGAAGAGATGCACAGCATTTTTATCACGTTGGCCACAGGGTTTACACAACAAAGATCCCCCTGCCTTAGTAGCTCTAACGGTCTCAGAGTGTGTCATCCAAACATACCATCAACATGAAGGTCTGAACCTTTAAAGGTGTCTTTGCCCTCCATACCTCCCTTAGTCTTCTAACATTTACCCCAAGAAGCAAGTCCACTGCTATCAACTAGCCTGAGCTAGTATTTTATAGAGAGATTTTGACGGAGAAACCTAACAAACACCTCCCCAACTTTATTTCATCATCCTTATGGAGGTTTATAGAGGTTTCATTTAGCTGCCCCAGCAGCTGCAAAACTTATTTCATTTTCTCTTCATAAAGCTTCTCCTTAACCTTGGACACCAGATTGTATTCCCCTCAGCCACCTGAAATGTCATATGAACAGCATCATCCTTGGAAGCAGCCATCCTAACCCAATTTGGGAAACTTTCCGTGAGAAGGCTCTAATTCAACAGCAACCAGTCCAACAAAACTGGGCTATTACTACATCCAATTGTTCTTCTTATGAGCAGAAAATTATGCCTGAATCATCGGCTCAGTCAACTTACATCCCCAAGTCATACGAGCATCACTTCACATTTACATAGCATTTTAGTCAAATTGGTCCCATTAGATATATCAATATCCAAAATCCAAACAGTTTATGGGAAAAAAAATGATATCAATTCCAGAATCCAGAAAATATTTAGTCCAATACTAACCACACATCTAGATACAAATTTGGGTTGGATCCTAATAACACCCAACTTTACTCAGTCAGTTGCAACTATAGACTGACCAGAATAATATACCAATCAGACAGATTAAAAGGAAATAATGAAAATATTCCAAGAGAAAAGAAAGGGGAAAAATCATTGGATACTAGAAGGGAAAATGTACAAAAAAAATTAGGAAATAGTTATGCTTATCATGTTCATTACATGTCCAGGTACACGCCTATAAATAAAGCATATATGATTACTTATCATGTTTATTACATGTGAAGATACATGCCTATCAACAAAGCATAAAGGGAAATCAGATTTAAATGTCATCCTGGGGGTGAAAATGATAATCTAAATTAGCATACCACAACAGTTCACCACCATTGTCACATAAGGCACAAACAGTATCAAACAAATCAGACTCTTCATCATCATCATCAATTCCCTCCATATCACTTGGGCCTTCATCTTCAGCATCATCAACAATAAACCCATCCAAATCAGCTTGAGAACACTGCTAAGGCAACAAATTGTTTGAGCATTGAATAAGCAAATCTGTTAAAATAAATTCAGCTTATAAGAAATAAAGGAGACGCGATGAAAATGTATACTAGAAAATGAAAGCGAAACACTGACCTCAGCAGAAGCTTTCCTCTTTTTTGGCTTGTCCTCAAGAAGCCCAACCAGTACCTAAGCAAGAGTAATTATTTTCACCATAAATGTGTGCTGAAGCAAAACTACCATCACTGGCTAGAAAGGGAAATGATGTAGACTGACAGAATAAAATTTAGGTAGTCCATTTATCTTGTTAATTTTCTAAACACACAATAAGCAAACCTTATTAACTAGAGTTTTAACATATGGGATCATTACAACAAAGAAAGCATGAAAGTTAATTATTTTCCATCTGCCCTAGAAATGAATTTGGTCAAAAGATAGCTCCAGGTTTACCATATAACTGGCAAATATATATATATGGAAGTTTGACATAGCAGTAACTCACCATCTTGTTTGTTTTGATTGATAACCTCAATTATATATTCAACTGATCTCTGCAGTCAGATTTTTACAAAAACAATTCTCTATAAAATGATGTATGTAAGATCATCTACAAAACTTCCAAAATATGCTAACTAGAGGCTAGCAGATGCATTTCCAACTGAAAGCAGCACATACAATGCAAAGCATTCTCACAATAGATCGATAACATATGCAGTGAAAACATAAATTCAACATACCCAATGCATTAAATGGAACAGAATATATTTGCTTCGTAAAATAGAAATTACAGTCTGTTTATATATCAAATATCAATTCATAAAATCAGTCAAACAAGAATATTCTTTCCCGATCACAGAAGTTATCACTATTGTACAGAAGGTTCGACACACCCAGGCATGAAAAGAACATGCACAGAATAACACGCCAAATCGAACTGAAACCCCTCTAGTTGGTTGTCAATTTTGCTTCTCGTGCTTAATTCATTCCCTTTTCTTTGAAGATAATATAGGAGAATCATATTACAAGAAACCCCCAAATGAGGAGACGAGGGATCTCCCTACATCAAAAGTAAGAAAATAAAAATTACAAAAGATCAGAACCGGCCCCGGCCCCTATACAAAATTCTGCTTCGCATGCTTAGTTCATTCCCAATGTACTTCAGGCTTGTTGGGCTATCTGTCTTACCAGAAAAGAGAAATTGTTCAAGGGCATATCATGTTAAGGTAGCGTTTGGTAACGCAATTGCAAAACTGATTTTCTGCAATCGTTGGGTTTAAAACTGATCTACAAGAAGCTGTCTCCCCCCAACTTTCTCAAATCGCAGCTTTGAGCATTATTTGCCTAAAATCTGTTTGCAGGAAGCTACGATTGTAAATTGTTTGGTTGCACGATTGCAGAATCAGCTTCTGTAATCATAAACGCTGCGCAATCGCGCAACCAAACGCTGCGCAATCGCGCAACCAAACGCTACCTAAGTCAAAAGGCATCATGGATAGTACAGTATGTTTACTAAGGGACCAATTCTCCCATATCCTTAAAGCAGGGATGTACCAATTAAAAGGTTGGGGATTCATAGTCGAGTGAGGCTATACTGTGGGTGAAGGGCTCTTTTATTTCTCCTGAACATGTGAGTGATTTGTATTTTATTTTTCTTTTTTTGTTTGGGGGGGAGGGTGCTGATGGTATCCAGCCCATTTCTGATTTTTCCTTTTTTTTCCTCTGGATTTTTCTTTCCTTCAAGAATCTATCTGTTTTACATAACAACAAAAATATTGAGACATTATCTTCCCTTCAAAACATTAAGTTGATTGCATTGATATCTATGACGATTTGCCTTTGTATGATAAACTTCTCAATCTAAAACATAACAATCAGTGGATAAAGAGAAAGGGTAACAGTCAATATACAAAAAAATGATGAAAGGAATACAATGAAAAGAAGTTGAGCATCATCATATTTTTTTTCACATTCCAACTCCGAAGTACCTTAGATGTTGCTAGCACCTCATCTCTCTTCATGATCGTGTCAATCAAACGCAAGTGATCCACTACATCCGCCTCAGAAGGTCTGATCTCATACGTGCTGAAAATTGCACACACCAATTAAAGAAATCCATCAATTGTTTTTTTTTAAGAAATATGCACATCAAGACTTCTAATTCAGCTATAAAAATTAAAAATCTAAGAAGGCAGAAAGAAAAAAAATCATCAAACCTAAAAACTTTCTGTACATGTTCCCACAGTGACTTTGCCTGTGCTTCCGGGTTCCTCCTCAGGTAATGGAGGCACTGGACCACGATCGAGATCGTCCTGATCTCCTCCTCGAAGCTCTTCCTCGGTTTACGAGCTTTATCCACTTTTTATCCTTCGCGAGAACGAACACCTCCGGTGCCTCACCCGAGAGGTGCAGCCTCCATGCAGTGACCTGCCTGTGGATCTTATCGATCCCAGCCTCTCCGTGCAAGAAGACTGATTTCTTCGGCGTCAGAGGTCCATCTCCATCCGCATCATCGCTCCACCAAAGCGGCAGCACAAAATACGAGACGGGCTCATCTTTGTTGTCCACGAAGTGGTAATTCGTGACAGAGTCGGGGGTGATCTCTTCGTCGTCATCCGAAAGAGATTTCATTTTCGCCAAAACTTAATAGCACAATATGTCATACAATTTGGAAACACTAAATCATTATTAATGTTTATCACACAACAAGCATTAAAAAATCTAACTTCTCACAAAAATTTTCACTAAATGAATTAATGGTCCGGATGTGACTTCATTTCGCCAAAACGTAGCACAACACAATATTTCATACGGACACAATAAATCATTTTAAGATTTATCAACTGATAATTCTTTTTTAAATCCCAAATTTTCACAAAATTCTCACGAAATGAAGTCATAGTCCCACTGAACTTCCTTTTCACCAAATTTTTCTTAATGAATCATTAATACGATATTTCATACAGACTGCGAACAATAAACCATTGTTAACGTTTATAACACAATGGGTTAAAAATTCCCAAAATTTTCGCAAAATGAGACCACTTTGGCCAAAACTTTTCTTAATCAGTCGTTAACACAATATTTCATACGATCTGCAAACAATAAATCATTATTAACGTTCGTCACACAATGAATACAGGAAAAGAAAATCCCCAAAATTCAGAGTGCGTGAAAGATAAAACATTTCTGATGATCAACAAGAACAAGTTTTTTATTTCAATCGAGACACGAAAATTCGATAAAGAATGGAAAGAAACGGAAAATATGAAGATCAAGAGACCGACCTCGTCAGCTCGGAAGGGATCGGCGATGAGAAACCCTAAATTTTTGGGGGAAATCGGTAGAGAGAACGAGAAGAAGAGCTGATCGATTCGTGTTCCGAGAGACCGAAACGACACAATAACACTCGATCGATTTGTGGCGATCGGTTCGGTTGGCTGCAGTCGGTTCGGATCAGGTTTTAAGTGGTCTCACTCGTAGGATTCTAGACTCCCCATTCAAATCAATTTAAACTCATATCAATATTCATTAAATTTTGTTTGATTTGTACCTTCTTCACTCATGACTCACCTTTTTAATCTTTTGCGCTTGATCTTCAGCGTTACAAAACGCGTTAAAAAAGTATGATTTTAAATAAATTTGATTTTTAAAAAACTTATTTTCTATACTTCTAACAAACGTATTTGAAACGTATAAGTAATTATTTAATTAAAGGGTTGTTTGATTGCATTTATGATCTATGATTATTCAACTTAAAGCTAAAAATCTGCCTTAAGCTCGTTTGATTGGACTTCAAATAAGCACCGATTAAAAACCTCATTGATCATTTTAATTCAAAAATTTTCAACCCACGTTACCCCACTGAAAAACTTGACAAACGCATTCAGAGATTCTTCTGTCTCTGAAAAAATGAGAATGCCCCTGTAAAAGTTTGGTATTTACATAGGGTATTTAAACCCTCTTTCACCGAAGACAACCTTCTCTCTCCTCCTTTTTTCTACACGGCCCTCTTTGAACCCAAAACACAGACGATAGAGATACCTATTCACCAAACCTGTTCGAACTACCAAAAACCCAAAACACAGATGACTAAATCCAGATCACAAATCTCCTTCGAGAATATCATGATGTCGTCGACTGATTCTACACTTCGATCTAATTTCTTCTCATAAAACGTGAGGTTACACTCTGATCTCCCTCTCACTGTCTCTAACAAACCGTCCGACACTCCGATATGCTTCATAGCATCTTTGAATCTCCCCCCAGCAACAATCTAGGTAAAAACCACCAAATCTCATCCGTTCATGTATTTCTTCAGATCTGTAGATGAAATATGTTTAGGGTTTCATGAAAATACTATAGGGAGCGTCAGCTGAAATATGTGTTTTTTTTCTATTGTGGGTATATCAGATTTGGAAGTAGGTGATTTATTGTTTTTTTAGTGCAAAATCTAATTTTTTGAAGTAAAATTGTCTGTGGATCATGGAGATGAATCTATTGCTTTTTCTTTTAAAAATATGATATTGTTTACTGATCTTTAAAGAAGTTGATCTTCATTAGAAATTCCAGTACAATCTACAAAGGAGGTTCAATCTCTATATTTCTCCCTCTATTTATAAAGCTCCTTTTCAAAATGTAAAGCATTTCCCGTATAGTATTAATGATTCAAACTCAATCTTTAGTATTTATGTATATTGTATGCTTTAATAGGATTATTAAATGTACATATCAAGTTCTATTTATATGATATCTTTTTAGGATACAAAAATTAACTTTTAAAATATCTCTTGAATGACAATAGACAATCAACCACGATAACCAGACATGAGAGGAGACTCTTATAAAACATGTGATGAAAAATTTGACCTGTATTTGAACCCAACGCATTTGTGTTAAATATGTATTTGACATATGTTTTGTAGCCCTTTTATAGCTGGATAAATAGTTACAAAAAGCCTAAAAAGTGTTATTTATAGGCAACCCAAAGTAATGCTTAAAGAAGTATTTAAATAAAGGACATTCTCTGAGAAACTCAATCCCAAGGAAGTTCCTCAGCCTCAATTGACATCAAATTTACAAGCAATGGGCCCTCACCTCTTCTACTTTTTCATATTTACAATCAATAAAAATTTGCTGAATTACCTAGCAAAAAAATTAGATGTTTAGTTGAATTTTTGGATTCTTTAATCTACTGTACCAAATGAGAGAGGTTGGGAGAAGTTGGAATAGGGTCAGGGATATACTAGGTGCTCCTAATGACTTGGGTAGAAGGGCTTGAGCTAGACTTGACCAGCCACCTCACAAGGGTGGTTGGTTAAACCACCTCTACATAATTTCAAGTTCTTAATCATATGGGTTCGTTATATTATTGTGTAGCATGTGAGCATGATATATCATTATAGTTATGGCATTTTCAGCACTTAAATGTATGAATGAAACCCATGCACCAAAAAAAAGAGTTATGGCATTGTTTATGTTGTTAGCCCAAAGTATATGGCATGTTGTAAAGAGCTTGTAATGTGTCAAAGGAAATTTACATGATTGCATAGTATTTTTTTTAGGATTGATATGCAGCTTTACCACTATGAGGTTAGACTTGTCAAAAAATTCAAGTCATTCGAGCTATGGATGTATATGATTACAAGGTTTTCAAATATGGTAGTTGTAGATTGCATATTTACCGCGGCATAAAAAAGCACATATGTCCCATGTTATTATTTTAAAATCTATATATGCTTCCATCTAATTCTCCTAAGTAATCAAAGTGCAGTATCTTTTTTTTATATTATTAAATAGACATATACCAAAGTATCTTTTTAATAAATAGAAAAATAAGCAAATCTTCATGTTTTTAATCAAACATCAAATTACATTCAACACTTATTAAATGGACCAAAATACTCTTCTAATAAGCTCTACTATTCAGTGGTGAACCAAACACACTTATTTTCACAAATGTTTATAATTTTCGCTGAACCAAACACTCTTTTTTTCTTCTGAAATAATTAAAACTTGTCAGAACTTATATAATCTGCACTTATGAATTAACACTTAAAATCAATATTCCACTGAATCAGCACTTTCATAAGTTTGCTTTTGTAGAAACATTTGGAAACTTGGTTGTGCTTTTCAGTTTTTAAAAAGAAAAATCGCATTAAAATGAGTTTTCAAATGCTCTAAAAAAACTTACACAAAATTCATAATTGAGGGATGCATAAAATTTCACGGAGACATAAAAGATGACTTGAAATATCATTAGTCTTAACACCGGTGTAGTGTTTGTTATGTGAACTTGAACAATTAAGTCAGATGAGATCACTATATTTCAATTTCCAACTAACAATAAATGTAATTACCGTTTAAGCACACCTAAGCGGCTAGGCAGTTAGCCACCGCCTAGACTGGCCTAGCCGCCCAAACAACTATGATTCCACTAAGTCTCATCAAATCAAGAATATAAAAAATGTTTGGAAAAAGTCATATACCCGATTTCACATGAATACTCCTATTAATAGGCAAAAATAGCACCGTGGAGGATATTTCCACGTGATCTTTTGTGTCAGCCACGTTAAGCTCTTTTGATTTTGTTTGATTTGATCGATTGTCTAGCAGTAATTTCAATCAAGTCAGGACCTTCCACGACAAGTGATCGTTCTCGGACATGCTCTATCTTTCAAATGACCAAATTAGGTGAACATCCTCAGCTCTCCAATGCCATAGCAAAAATAGTTGAAGATCAGACAAATACATTACACAAGAAAACAAAATCAAATCAAATCAAATATAAAGATGTCCTACAGCCGCTTATTCAAAAAATATGTTTAGCCCTGTTTGGGTAGATGAATAAACATGAAATAGGATGACATAAACCCAAAAAAAATCTATTTGTTATAATGAATAGGTGATTATAACTATCCCAAAATAAGTTGGTATAGATATTTGAAGTCCCTCTGAATTGTATTATTTCACTCATTCAATTCCACAGGCATCAAAGAGGCACATATATCGTATCATTTTTCACATCTTATAAGTAACGATCATTTAATCAATGTTTAACCAAACAAATTATCACAATATCACATTCCCAAAGAACTTACATCCACACACCCAAAAGGGGAAAAAAACCACCACCAACATCAAACAACAATTCACACTGCAATCTCAGGCTACATCACCATGAACATGAACAACTTCCCCCGCTTCCCGTTCTGCGACGCGCAAAAGCATCTCAAGCCGCTCATCAAACATGGCCGCGCTCTCGTCCCTCTCGTCGAGCTCTGCGCCTTCGGCCTGGAGCCACTTCTCACGCAGGTCATCAAGCACATTGCCCTGGTCGGTGTTCACACCGGTCCCCGGGGCACTCGGACGTGTTGTGCGCGACGAGTCGTCCCCGGAGGGTGGTGGGAGCATCAGAAGCATCGCCCGGAACCTGGGCGTGTCCGCGAATGTCTCGAAATTGCAGGCCATCGCGTCTAGACAATACTCCCTTATTTTCACAACGCCATACCTGCAACCAAAGGCTTTTCAGTCAGTGCAGCTTCTGAAAACAACTTTATCAGAAGCACAATGACGTTAGATTCTGGAAGATCTGTTTTTCATAAATGTAAAAGTTGTTTTTTCACTTTTTTTATTTCATCAAAAGATAGGATCGCTAGGAGCATTTAGAAATGAGTTTTGATTGATATGATTGTGCAAAATTAGAATCTTCAAAAGCTGTAAAAACCAATGACACAAGCGGCATGATGTTTTCATGTCAATCTAACAAAGGGCAGTGCTACGTGCAGTCTTTATTTAAAGCCCAGTGCGCAGTCCCATTTTGTCAAGGAGCATGTAAGTTTTTTTTCCATGAGTATGTACAGTTCAATGGAGCATGTATATTTCATTTTAATGAAGGTTGTTACATGAAATGTATGCTTACAAGAAAAAGGGCCTGTGAAGACTTGCACAGGGGACTGTATGTGAACATCATCCATCTGATAAATAGAAATTGATGCAGTGACATTTAATATGCAATGTTATTTTTATCATATAAGTTGGTGCTGATTGTAACAGTTCAGGGTGCGATTTTTGGGAAGCAATGCACATATGAGAGAGGTTGAGATAGAGATAGAATTGTATATAAAATAAAAACAGTGACATGTGAGTTTCAGTCGTACAAAAAGATGGCTAACAGCATCTCCACTGGAGGCCTGGGGGGTCTCTATATTAGAGACTCCAAATATATTAAAAAACTAAAAAGTGTTTTTAGAGCATCACCTCAAATCTGAACCCCAACCCAGCATCTCTATCTTTATCCCTATTTTAAAATACTAAAAAATTTATAATGTATGTTCTCCTTCCTTGAAAAAATAGTGTGTTTCTCAATCAACATAAAGAAATAATGCAATTAAACATCGATGAACCAAATCAGTATTAATAAAAGATATGCAAATGTTAATTAATAATGTCTTAAAAGTGACTATTTTTAATATATTCTAAACATATTTAATATAGTCTCATTTTAAAGGCATCAATGATATCTTCCAAACAGTACCAATTTTGTAAGAATTGGGTTAATATGATAAAAAATTTACAATTAAAAAAAAAACTAAAAAAAAGGTTAAAAAATGTGAATCTCTATGATAGAGATCTCATTTTGGAGTATGCTAGAGCCGAACCATGCTATATAATGAAGTTATAGAGCACGGCTGGAGATGCTCTAATTTCTAATAATAATAAGAAAAAAAAGGGGAAGAAGGGGAAAACATACATGTCCGACAACAGAAGCCAGTTGCACAGATCCGCAGGAGAGGCCATTTCTAGATGAGGCAACAGCGCATCAGCTACAGCACGCTTGAAAGGAAACACAAGATATCTTGAAGCAACATCGAACATTTCCTCCGCCTGGGCAAATCAAAAGGCCATCTTAATTTATTTTATTTTTTAAAATTTAAAAAGATCCAAAAGAAATGTAGACATTTATGTTACTGGCCATGAGTGATTCTGGCTAAACACAAGATACCTGATCTGGGTCTATATCCTTCAGACCATCAGTGTACCTGTATACCGAGAAGTCTCAGACAAAATTGTAGACACAGGATGATTCATTAGTCATTCATTTATTTACTTTGAGCAAACGAGTGAACAAACACTTACATATACTCCATCATCTTCTCAAATGTTTCCGGGCTTATATCATGCTCTTCAAAAAATGGTAAAGAACGAATACACATCCCATATTTCCCTTCAAGAAAACCATTCATACGAGACAACCTTGCTTTCAAGTACTCCGAGCGTGAGCCAAGATCACTTGATGGCAATAAAAAATCTTCTCGTCAACCCTTACGCAAACATCTGCAAGATCGTCGCAAGACAGGTTCTCATTTGAACTGAGCAATGTGTCACCAGTCTCTGAATTTTCCCTAAAAGAGTTGGCAAGAACTGTTTGAAGGATGCGATGCATAGCGGCTGGTAGCCGGTCTTCTTCAGGGAGGGCCAACCCTTGCAAGATGAATCGTTTTTGGGAGTTGTCGATGTCATTCAGGGACTTGTAATCAGCGTATTTTTGATGGATGAGTTCTTTTTCAAGGAATCTTTGTAGGCTCTCGCACTTGCAGACTTTGCATATCCGTACTAGATCTTCCATGTCATCAACGGCAACCTCGAGTCTGTCACAATAGAAGAAATGCAGAAGGTTGTACAGCGCAGGATATGATAACTTCTCCTTTGAGAATCTCACTTCCTTGCGATCCTTCCAGTTTGTCTCAAATTTCTTCTTGAAGAAGGGAGATCGGGCACTTAAAATGGCTCTATGTGCTTCAATTGCCCTTCCATGGACATAAAATGTCACATCTGGAGGGAAGGAGTTGAAACTAGATCCATCATTTGCCGAAGAACCATCTGATCATGCATCTTACACGCATTAGTTAAGAGACATATAATGCTAGAAAAAAAATGTTGTGAGACTATTTTCAGTAAGGACAGACAAAAACCATGTACAAGACAAACATGAACCCCCTTACACCATATACAATTAAGAGGCTAAGAAAATAGAGTGGCATGCTACACAAAAAGAATATCATGAACAGTAACCATTTTGAATCCACATGAAACTGATAGATCAGAGTCATATTAGCAATTTCAAAAAAACTGGGGTGGATATAAGAAAATTTTCATAGATTTAAGGATATCTTTCACCTCATAATTGAAAATAGAAACCACCTGAAGAACCAATTAAATTCATTGAGAACCAAAGAATATATGACATGAAGACCAACAGTACATTAAAATATGTGTAGGTCCTTAATATAGAAATATCCAAAGCAAAATCCAATTTTCCAAAAAGAACACCTGATAAAGTTAACAATTTTGCAGCTTAATAATTGCTAGGATGATTTACATTTGTTGGCTGACAAGTATGGAACTGTGACACAGAAATAGACCTCAAATCCCAATGAAAACTAACGATACAAGAATCTAATTAATAGTCAAACATTGAATGATGAATTAAGAACACATATTCTATCCAAAAGCATCCTTGAAACAATTCCTTGCATACAACAATTATATTTAAAAAACTGTAATTAAAGGGAAACAAAAATCAACAAACCCCTTCTTCAATCTTAGAGAACATTAAGCAATCTTATAGAGAATTACCAATGTTTCCATTTTAAAAAACTTCAACCCTCTTTTTTTATTCCAATACTTGTAAAGCATAATCCCACCTTCAGTCCAATCTAAACATGGCCAAAACACTAATCCGCTACATCAAAGCATCAATTTTAGAACACCATATGTTTTGTTCAAATAATAAATTTTCATTCATCCCAACCAGTGCTTTCACTTCCCTTCTCCCAACCTCTCCAAAATCCCCTCTATGAACCAAACTCTCCTTATATCCAAAGCACCAACTTTGAGAGCAAAACATGAAATTTTCAAAGCAAAACTACCTTTTTTAACTAAAAAAAAAAAGGAAGGCCCATAACAGCGAACCTGGCGCGACGAACCCGCCGGACTGTTCAAGGAAGGCCCGGTTCGCCTCGCATCCCAGGAAGGTCTCCCTGAGAGCCGCCTGCAGCGGCGCGAGCGGCGGCGGCCGCGCCTCGAACGACTTCAGGAGCCTCCGCACCCTCAGATTGAGCGCCGCGTAGTGGCACCGATCGCCATCGAAGGTGCGCTCGGCGCAGACGGCGCCGGACTCGAGGAGGAGCTGCGCGGCCGCCACGTGACCGGCCAGGCAGGCGTAGTAGAGAGGGGTGGAGTCCCAGGCGTCGCGTGCGTTGGCGTTGGCGCCGCCGCCGGAGGGGTCGAGGAGGAGGCGGATGCGGTCGACGTCGCCGGCGCGGGAGGCCTCGAAGAGGTCGCCGTGGGGGACCCTCTTGAGGGGGATCGACGGGTGGAGGTCATCCGGGTCGACGTCGAAGGCTTCCAGGTCGGGGTCCACCCACCACGACCGGTGAATCGCCGAAGACGACGACATTGGTTGATTAGGGTTCGTGATGTCCGTTTGGGGCGTGGCATCTCTCTAGGACCTAAAAAAATTCTGACGATAAGGGTGACTCATGAAATATGAATATTATAGGGTTCTTATTGTAATTATTTTATCGTCACCATTAATTCGTCAATTTAACATGGAATTTTTAGAGGAAAATATTAACACACTGTTTTTGTTATTTCTGAATTAAATATTTGATTAATGAATTATATTTTATAAAACTGAAACACATGTTTTTATGAATTAAACGCATATTTTATATATAAGTTTATAATAATAGAATGCAATAATAGATGGTACGATCTATTATCATATGTTGGGAATTTATGGCCCATTAAACTACCAAACAAATCTTTAAATTCATCAACTCTGAAGAAAATGTGGGAGCTAGTAAATCCTTTACAAGTATTATAGGTTTATTTTGTAATTTTTTTTCCTATCACCATTGTCATTTATGGCAGTTTAACATGTACTTCTTATAAAGAAAATTATAAAATGGACCAACTAATTACAATTTACCAAAAAAAACGTGTGATCTTCAATATTTTTCGTGTAAAAACTATATACAATATTTATGAAAACACATGCAATATACATCTTTAAAAAAATCACATGAGGACTAACTGTATATAAATGAAAAAATGGGCAGCTCAGATTATTAGAACTGTTAGGTAACAGTAACATGTCAAAGAATAAGCTACTAACAATAAAAGAACCTGTACTAAACTAAACATGGAAAAAAATCCTATAATTCTCTACATCACTCCCCACTATTCCCCCCACTTTCATTTTTACTATTAGAACAAATGCAAGACAAAACTGTAACGTATTCCACCTGAAACACAATCACAAACTTTGAACATACGATCTGCTCTTTGCATTCCTGTCCGTATCACTCTGAAACGCCTAAAGTGCGAATATGAACAACCAGTTCTAAATTTTCCTTTACAACTCTGGAAGGTCTTCAAGATACTACTGTCATTCTCCTGGAGAAATGTGACCATTTTCAACACCATCAGCATTCGCGACGACTGGAGGCGTGTCAGCCTCAACAATCTCAACTTGAGGCGTGTTGGAGACAGGGTCATCTAAGTTGAGGTTAGAAACGCCATCTGTGGTGCTCCCATTTTCGCTCTCCGGAGAGGGCTGTTGTTCCTCCTCCAGGGCGGCGGCTTTCAGAGGTGGCTCTGACTCCACGGGTTGTTGCAGGCTCCAGTACATGATGCTGGCTGTGAGGGTGAGAATCATCTTCTGGTTCACCTGCCATGTGATAATGTACATTAAGTACCATTCCATGGCTGGTCTGGAGAATATCTTAGCAAAATTATAATATATTCCTTTACCCAGCTTTGGAACCATCACAAAGCTATCCAATAACTATATTGGGATAGATAACAATCTATGGAATATTCATTAGAAAAAAATCTATGTGAAATAAGTGATTTATAGTTTGGTTGCCTTTTTTTGTTATTTTCATTCGAAAACATAGGCAATATTTGGGCAACCTCTTTCTTTTTATAAAATTAAGGGCGTATGCTTACCGTTTCTTCAAAAAAAAAAAAACATGAGCAATCTTTTTAGTGTTTATTCTCACCTTGAATAAATCGAAGATAAGTTGTGGATGAGAGAGTGATAATTCTAACCATACATTAGTTGGTTGTGTGGGAATGTGTGTTAGAGGTGTGTAAGAGATGTGTCATGTTTTCAAAATGTCGATTAGCACCTCCCTCATGACCAAGATCAAATCCTGGGAGCACCAATTTTCAAAAAGAAGAGATGTGTCATGTTGAGGGATGCGTGGAGTGTCATATAAGATAAAAAAGAAAAACTTTAAAATGACGTGGAAGAGTATTTTAATATAGCAATATTGACATAGATAAGCTGTCACCAGCAATTCCAACACCCCACCCCACCCCACCCCACCCCAATAATTGCTAGGGTTTATCCTAAATTATCAAGGTGTCGCTATCAGGCTTTGTATGACATAACGAGCAGTTTTTTTGTTATCAAGATTTATCAAGGATGTCCGGTACTATGCAGACCGAGGTTTGGGGAAATGAAAGAAAAAAGAAAAAAAATTATAAGGTTACCTCCATGATGTCCTCGGGCAATAAGAAAATGGAACACCCAAGCTTGCGCGCAACACTGATGATATATGTAGCATTCAGCTTTTTTCTTCATCTGTTTGCCATTAAAGAGCGCATTGAAATGGTTAGAATAGACATACTTTGGTGGATAGTGACATGATATGGAATTATGGTAAGAGAACTAGTCCATTTATCCAAGTTAGTTGACAACCAGCAAGAATGTAAAAAAAAACAGGGTGAACATAATGGAATCATATGATTGCTTAAACATGCCAAGAGATCGCCTTGAGCAGTCAACACATACAATTTACACCAACCCAAACAGACCCCTATCTATATTTACTTGAATATGGATTAGGTAGTTTTGGAAACATGATTAAATGATTCTGTTTCCGTATGAATCATACTTAATATAAATGTTTTTCCAAATGCCCCAGGTGCCAGCTTTTGAAGGGAAAAAAAAGCTTTTAGTTATAGACAGTGAAAAAGAGAGCTTTCATAATGTAACAAAGTATGCTTTCTGATAATCATATTTTTAAAATAAGTTTCAAATGGAAAAACTCCTTATCAAACTAGTTTCCAGACACTGCCATAATCATGAGTATTGGATACTCATTTTTCAAAAATCATCATTTTCTTTTGCCTTTTTAGTATCTGAAATTTAACAATTTCCTTTTGTATTGGCCCCAACAAGAAAAAAGAAACAAAGCTTTTTCACATTAGAGATGGGGAAAATTAATTCCAGATAAAAAAAATACCACTTTCACCCTTCGTAACAAGGTTCCAGTTGACAACCCTTGGTTCCACAGCACTAAGTAGCTCAAGGAAAAATATCCCATTTGATAGATTCTTATCCTGAAGCAGATATTTATCCATAAAAACCTTAGAAAAATGTAGTATATATAATCACCACTTATACAGGTAAAAGAAGATGCATTTACCTTGAAGTTTTCCATTTGAGAAGTTCTTCCCGAGCTCTTCACTTTGTTATTTGCCCAACTCAAGATATCAGCATCTGTCATCTCTTTACCTTGTGAGTGAAATCTCAAGTTCTTTAAGAGTTGGAGAATGTTGAATCTCATCAACTGCCAAAGAAAAGCTGAAACAGGAGAACATAAGGATGGATAAAGCCAATCATATCAGAAACTGCAATCAGTAAATTGTAAATTTAGAAGCTGGCCCATGATGTTTAGTACAAGAGAAAAAGACATAAAAAGCCGGGTGTCCAACCCGAACCCAACGGGCTAAACAAAATTTTCGGGTGGCTAGTAAAATTGGGTTTGAGTTCGGGTTGAGGGGTTAAAGTTGGACGGATTTTTGGGATGGGTTTGGGTTGATGTCTCATCCAGCCAAACCCAACTTGAACCTGATCATTGTAACATATGCAGTTATGTACTACATTTTTAATAAATTAATAGCAAATTTTACTTGCATCATATTTTTAGACATCTTGCTCGGGTAAAAAAATAAATAAATCAGATCACATGAATTTTCTGTTCTTTAACTTACTATGGTTTCATACATGTATTAATTGTGTTCAATCTGAACTTGAAATTCGAGTTTTTCGTGTTGGATTCAGATTGTGAGATTTTACCATGGGGTTGAGCACGGGGTGGGATCACTGGGTTAATAGTTGGGTTCGGTTGGATTCGGGTGGAACACCTCCAACCTCTGGTAGAGTTTGGGTTGAAGCCAACCCAAACCAGTCAGAGTTGCAGCCCCAACAATAACATCAAATACATACTGAGATGTGAAAAGGGCAAAATCGGATCACTGCTCAGCTTCTAGATTTAAGTTGCCTTGCACAATGTTTTACAGCAGCTAACAACACATTTTCCAAGTCCATTGTATGTAAGCTATAGACGTCTCAAGAGACACCAACAAGCCAAATTTTCATATACTGCATTGTATCTTGATAACTTATGTGATTAAATCAAGAGGCAACAAATTTCAGAACCACGGGGAAGTCTTGACAGAAAGAAGACTTTCTTCAACTAGGAGAGGGCATGCACCCAGAATCTCTAAAAACTTAAGTTGGTAGGAAGAAAATGCTGAGAAGGAGTGTTGATATCATTCTGCAAATGATAATTCTAGACAGCAGACTGTAAAGTTTTAAGTGGAGCTCAACTTGAAAGAAAGGCATGAAGACAGATTTTCCAATCCTTCAAATGGATAAGGCGATACAACTGCTTTCATAAAATTATCTTAAATTTCTAAAATCCTTTGTCTGCATGAAATACTAATTGTTATTTTATAATTTATATGCTCATAAGGATTACAGGGAAAATGAGAAGCATCTGCTTCCTTCTTTAGCTTCTTCTTTAGCTTCCTCATTATGCAACCAAAAAAAAAAACTTTCCAAAATTATTTTTTTAACAGATCAAAGAAAACATCCACGAATGACAACTCTACAAAATAATTTCAAATACGGAAAGTTCATATATTGAACTTGGGAGCCAATTTCACAGACGACAGGAAGGTTGAGGTTTGTTTTCATACACACAATGAGCAATTGATGGAGAGATCATGCATTTTGTAAGCAACTGGTTGTGCAAGATTAGATCATGTCCAGTTCTGTAGGCAAAATGTTAAAATTTCACAAAGAAGGTAGATTGTCTCTTCAAATCTCGCTCAGTTGGGGGTGACAGAGAAAAAACCTACCTTATCTACCATGTTATTTTTTCCTAAGCTGATTCCAAATAAACAATACAAAATGTGACAGGGCAGTTTTAACACTTAACAAGACATGTAACAAACAAAGAAATAAATATGCATAAGCCCTCAAAATGGCCACGTATGAGCTCTTACCTAGTATGAGTTTCTTATTTCCTTGTACAATATCATTCCCAGCCACATTAACCAGAGAAAATTTCAATTGCTTTCCAATCCTTATGACTTGATTGCAATTTTCAACTTTTCTAAAAGGCATTTTTATGGGAGGTTTCGATGCCTGCTTCCAATTAACTGACTCTGGAGACACTTTGTCAAGCGCTTCTAGAAGGACCCAACTGCACATATTCATTGAATATATTCAGCTCAATGAAGAAGACTATTACCTTGAGCCAACTACAAGCTTACCCATTTCGGACATCCTCAAATACGTTATTTACATAGATAACAGTTCCAAGACTGTTGATCCACAATCGAAAAGCTCTTTCTTCTCTTGATACCTGCACATCATCTGACATCATCTCTGCAAAAGATATCTGTTTGCTGTCTGTTGATAAACCATTTCTGCAGGAAGATAACCATAAGTAATCATAATTAGAACAATTTGCTTCACAAACAAAGCATCTACTACTATCTTGAAAAAACAACTTAAATGAATGATGTATGTAGGGCTGAGAGTAACACATGCATGGTGATTGAGAGCAAAGAACAATTTTGCTTTATAATACCGTAAAAGAGGGTAAGCAAAAAAAATCTTATGCCAAAACAAATGCCAAAGACGAACCCCATAAAAAATCACATACCTAAATTTCCACCAAGTAAAAAGGGAATGCGCAGCAAGAATACCAAGCATAATCCTAACAATTTATTTTACTTTTGAAGACAAGCATGTCAAAGAATGCATGAAAAACACCAAGTGGAAAAAAGGATGCATGAAACATCCAAATGGAACCAGAAGAGCTACCTTACAAAAACAATATACAACCCATTATGGCATTTAATGATTAATTGCAATTAGAACAAGACATAATAAGAATGTTTCCCAAAAACAAGGTAAAAGAAGCCCGAGCTCCACAAAGTGTCGCTTAAAAATTCAATAAAAATACTCTGGAAAACTCATAAGGTGCATTCTACCTCATCCTTAAGGTGGGATCTGATTGATAAAAAGATGGGTAGTGTACACTTAAAATGAACTATGTCCTTCATACGACATCTAAAAACAAAAGGCCAGTGCCTCACTTCAAGCCGCATATTATGCCTAGAGCATCTCTCAAACTAGTAATAGAAGAAAGGGAAAGTATTTGGTAATTCTCACCTATGATGGAATATGTGCGCAACAAATGCAAGATTTAAATTTGGAGAGCCTTCAACTATGTCATTCGGAGTCAAGTATCTTTTACAGTCCATTTTTTCTGCATGTTCAAGGATCAGCTCTGCCCTTTCTGAAGGATCCTTCATGTCCAAAGTGTTGGGACTACAATGTTCAGGTGCAAGGACATTAAGAAGGTAAGCATAAGCCTCACCATCCTGCAAGTCCATAGTTCATGAGATACTAATAGGAACATGAGAAAGGATCAATTTAACAAACATTACAAATGAATAGGCCATGTACTTCAATTATGAAGTTATGGCAAAAAATCTCATAGTGCCACCACTAAATGTAGATGAGAACTTGTCCAGTTTCAGAGAGACTGTTATTTTACCTTCACATCAGATGAGAAATTTGTTACAGTTTTCTTGTAGCCTGCTTTCTTAAGATGGAAATTCATCCATCGAAGTAAAACCTTCTCTGGCGCAAGACTCATGAGCTCCTCCACATCCTGCGAAACAGTGCATGGATACATGAAAATGAATGGTATTCTCATCAATAATAATAAAGAAAAAAAGTAAACGGACAAAAAAGAAAATTCTCCTGACCTTGCCATCATCTACCAACTCCACCAGTTGGGGGGTCTTCTTCAGGTTGAGATCCGCTAGCAGTTGTATCTAGGATTAGAGTAAATAAAGTATGAGGAGGCAACCTTGTTAACAATATAAAACAAAAAAGAATACTTCTTTTTCCTAAAAATCAGAAGAAAAAAAAAAAGGCATACATATAAGGCAATAGAAGGCTCTCATCAATCTATCTCTCAGAACTTGAAAGACTTTAATGTTTACCTTTATAATTTGAGATATCAAACCTAGCACAAGATGTGGCTGCAAAGAGGATAAAAGTGAATAATCTCAGTCTCAGTAAAAATAATAATAAGTGCTATAAACAAAATGCATCCACTAATCTTTGACTAGATTAACTATTAAAGAAACTCAGATAGCGCTTGTAAATCATAGTATCGCCAGAGCCAAAAAAATTCCAAGCAATGGTGGCAAAAAAAGTTTCTGTTCAATGAAAAGAAAAGCTCGTACAAAATCGACATGTTGTGGCCATGCAAACTGGAAGAACTATGGATCTCCCTTGAATAAAAAAGGAATGACTTTAAACAAAAGCAACGCCCCAAATATGTTAATTGCATAGGAAAACGTGAATTGTATATCTTAAAGCAAGATCATAAGGAATGGCCTCGAGGAGGAACATGGAAGCAGTTATCATGTTTGGAAAAATGGGAAATCAAACATTCAAATGCCAAAATCATATACTCAATGAAACGCGATCGAGTAGAACTAAGAACTCTTTGACATGCACTCCATAGAATATGAGGCAATGGCCAAAACAAAATTTTGACTGAAATGAAATAACTCAAAACCAGTGCCTATTTAACAATAACCTACCAAGAAATTTGAAGTTTTGCATATGAATTCAAAAATAGGAAAAGTACATCACAGATAATCCATAGACTGTTCATATACAAAACCAATCAAAGAATTCGACATTCATCGACCTCTTAATGCCCTATGAATGTGAAACAAATTTTATAATAATGTGTGTGACTAAGCCATGTTGAAACAAATAAATGATATTTAGCTTACCCTCCCTTCAATCAAATCCTGCGTACCGATGTTAACAACAGTGCACCCAATCGCCTTAGCCGAATTGAGGCAAAGTGTGTGGTTTTCATTCCTCTCCCACGGGTTAAGTACTTGTTTGGTGTTGATTGCTCTCTCGTCTATAGTGCCCGGAACTGCAACATTGATGAGCTTACTGCATGCAGGTTAACAGATCAGTATACATTTTTCATGTCTATCTCAAAAATATGCATTGAAGAGATTCGAACCTATGACATTAACTAGAATACCATAGCAGCACGCCGTTCTTGGCGAGTTCAAAGAGATCATTTTTTGCAGGATCCAGGGGCAGATATTTCTTCAAGAATGGGTCCTCTCCGAGATAGCTATTGATGTGTGCAACATAAGAGGACTTCTCTGATTCATCAATGGTGTGTAAGAGCGTAGTTGTGGTGGCCTTGAGGAATGCTGAAGAGTTCTTCGCACCACTGCCCAGTTTAGCTGCTGCACGTGCTTGCAGGTTCAAATAAACCTACCCAAATTACATTTGCTCAGTTTTCAAACAAAACCATGTTGCACAATGAGTTCTCTATCACTAAAGTACATGAAGCATAGATACTAGATGTTTGAAGCCTAAATATGAAGAGAAATGGTTTACAGACGGGGAAATGAAACTACATTCAAACCCCCTGAGAGTGAGAGATTTCAAATGAAAAAATGTTACGATATGCTTTTTCCATCTCTCTTATAGGGTTCAAATGATCGTTCATATGTTGTCTATTTAGCATTACTAAAACAAATCAACAACCTGTACTTTCTAGGTACTCTTTGGACGTGAAAAAAATAATATTTCATGTATCTGTACCTTACCATGGGCCATCCACACTGTTTTCCAGGGTTTTATTAAAGATTAGAGCGAGACTAAATTGAAAGAAAGGGCATGGTCCATACACTTGGAGGGGGAAAAACAGAGTCTGTAATATGTTCAAATTAATATCATAAACCTGACTCTAATACAATTGTGCAAATAATGAATCACAAATTATATAATTACGCACCAATATGATGAAAATGACAAAGCAGATATAGAGATAAGTCAATACTTGCATGTCAATGTCTAATAGACCAAACCTGATGACATGTATCAACCAATCACATATTTAAGTCCATTAACACAAACCCATCAGCAATCCGAACCAAGTTTGGAAGATTATGCTTTTGCATGAATCATACTTAACAAGCTTCATAAGAATCTAATTTCAAAAGCAGCTTTAAGTGAAGAGCTCCTTCACAAACCCATTTCCAAACGCTATAAATCACAAAATTCACGGTAGTTAAATTAAAGAGCCTCACCCGGAGGAATGACTCAAAATCAACATCTATGTCCACGTCGGAATACGACTCGCCAAGGATGGCCGTGATCTCCTCCTCAGAGAGCCTCTCTGCCAATCCGTTCAGCTTTGCCATCAGCCTGGGCAGGTCTCCAACTGTTGCATGACCCGATTCCCGCTTCATCGATAGGTACTGATAGAACAAAATAACAACATTTGTGTCCAACATAAAAAATGGGTAAAAAAAAAAATGAATGTATGAAAATGAAGCCAGACTTACGGTCGATTTGAGGCCGCGAAGCTCGACCTGAGTGAACTGGCTCTGAAGCCATGGATCAGAGACCAAAACACCAACGAAACCCGACATTCTACTATTCAAAATCAAACGAAAAACTCGAATTCCCACGGAAAGGAAGAATGGGTATTCAAAATAACAATAACCCAAATCCGGGCTTCCAAGACGGAAAAGACCCTCCTTTCAATCCAAATAATCTGTTCTACACGAGACGCAAAACCACCGGTCTCTCCCCCATTTTATCTTCCTGATGAAAACAACACACCAACATTAACAAACCCAAACAACAAAGAATTTAATTAAAAAAACAGAGAGAGAGAGACCTGTTTGTTTGAGCTTCAAGAATCAGAACCAAATGGGTATTCTTTTTGTGATGTAATCCTTTCAATTCTCAATTGGGTTTTGTTTCTTTTGTTCTTCCTTTTGAGGCCCCGTGTTTGGAGAGAAGAAGAAAGAATATAAAATAAAAAAGCTTGTTCTTTTCCTTACGTCGGGGGAGAGGGAGGGAGGGAGGGAGGGAGGGAGAGAGAGAGATTTGATTGTGAGGACCCGCGAAGAGTGGGGAAGGGATTGAGGAATTGAGGGAGGGAGCGGGGTCCAGCCGAGAGATTGGTGTGTTCCCGTGTATGGTGGGGCTTATGCAGTTCTAATTGATTTTGACGGGTGTTCTGTGATCATCATTTACAAGAGTCCGGATCCGTGGGTCTGTTACCATGTATAGAACTGTACAATCTAGAATTATACAGGATATAAATTGAACTGCATAGAAAATAATAGTTTATTGGTAGCATTACACAACTTATGAATTGAACTGTACAGATAATGACATTGTACATAATTAATTGTGTATTTCTATTCATAGGCTGTGTAGTTTAATTGATAAATTGTACAGTCTGATGATACTCAATCCTAACTAGATCCGAATCCTATTTATAAATGGTTACATACATATTATTTTTTTTTATGGATAATCCTAAAAGGAGTGTTGATACACTTTTTGCAACATGTCTACGATCCACAAACGTTACCATAATCATCTCAGTGATGCATTTGTATATTATACTATCACAGTATATAAAAATTAAAATAAAAATTATCTTTATTTTAAAAATATATTAGTGATGTACATATATGTGTGCATTTTAATATATGAGTAAATGTTTTCTTAAAAAAAATCAATGATGATGATTGATTGTGCACATGACTTAATATATCATTTTTCTATTTTAATTTATACTTCTATGCATTTTATTCGTTGAGTACATATGTTTTCTTATAAATTAGTTAAAACAGTATTTAGATTCACCTTTGACATTTACATTTGGATCAATTTTGTGTTTCAAAAATGAAAAATTCATAAATGTAAATCCAAATATATTTTTTCTTATAAATTTATGCTTTTCAAACACCATTTCGCATTAGAAAATATTAAACTCGGTCATTTTTACCAACCAAAACTAAAACCGCACATGTTTTCATTTTAAAAAAATATATATTAAACATCATTTAATGATGTATGTGTTTTGATAAAAAGTGTATACCGCTCCATTTCAAATTGAATGAACACATTTTTCGTAAGTGTAAGAAAATATTTAATGAGTTATATACATCGTCTAACGAAGTATATGCTTTACTAGATTTTCAACGAGTATTTTAAACGTATTGCAAAATAAATTGAGTGTAACAGCGCCCTTTTGCATTTTCTTTGTAAAATTTTATGAGTTTTAAATATGTGGAAACACCACTTATTATAAGCGTAATTTCAATGGTGGGGTTATTTTTCTCTCCTAAAATTAAGATATTTATACAATAAATTGTGCTTATTAAAACAATCAATCTGCATGTTCCTTTTTATCAAAATTGGGATTAAAAGAAAAAATTATTTTTTGGACCACTAAGATATCCATAAAATTACAAAATATAAATATTTTAGTCACATTAATAAATACAAAAATTACAAATGCAATCAGACTCATTTAAGCCTATAAAATTATTAATGGATGCATTGCTTTTGAATTTAAAATTTATACTATTTTTTATTTTATTTTTATTGATTTTAGATCTATATGTATCAATTTTTCTTTAGATGTAAAAATATATAGCCCTGAGCCAGCCACTGCTTGTGAAGTATGGAAAGAAATCAATTTTGATTTCGAACCAGTAGTCTCGTCGTATTAATCAGTTTCGGATTAATCATTTTTTCAAAAGATCTAGCATATTCTAGAGTGAATTATTTGATCTAGTCTAGCATAAGTATTTTTTTAGTTTTTTAGAGCAGTCTTTTTTTTCATATAACTTTGAGTGGATATTCATTTAATGTTAGATATAGTCCCAAATACAACTCTAAATGCAGTAATTAGATGTTTTAATTTTTAAAAATACTAAACATTGCATTATTTCAATTCAATATACTTATTTTAGTAAATGTTAAAAAAAATTAACAAGTCATATATCTCACCTATGGAGATATATACATCGGAAGATGACTATTAAATTATTAAAGAGGTATATGAAGATGTATTTCGAATTGTGAAAGGAAATGTTAAATGAAAAATAAGTATATGTTAAAATACAATAATATATTTTTTATTTCAAAAATATTAAATATACATAATAAAACCCCAGTTATCAAACATTTTTTTCGTTATAGAATAATTGCTTATAATAATATGGACTCTTGTTTATCTTTCAATTATAATATAAAGTAGTTTATATAATTCAATAACGCGTACATTCAAAAAATTAACAAGGTATATATATGACCTACAAAAGTATATACATCATAAAATGACTATTAAATGAATAAATATGTATATGAGAATGTATTTCGATTTGTAAAATGAACTGTTATCTGAAAAATAGGTATATGCTGAAATATAATAATATATTCTTTATTTCAAAAATAAAAAATATACATAATAGAATCTCAGTTATCAAATATTGTTTTTGTTTTAGAAGAATTGTTTATAATAATATGGACTCTTGTTTATCTTTCAATTATAATATAAAATAACTTATATAATTCAATTACGCGTGGGTGCGTGTACATCCAACTAGCAGAGTTATTTGCAATTTCTTGGGGATCATATTTATCTGAACTTTAATGTTTTTTCACACTTATTTCATTAGCATAATTTTCATGGAATTCGGTACCACACACAAAGCGCGTACGCCAAATTAGTCTATATCATCATGGCCATTGCAATGGAAATATAATTGTATTTGACAAATGAGACTAGATGTATCGCAGTCAAGTTATTTTTCTTCTTCTTTTTTTATTTGGAAAGGTAAGCATATGCCCTCTCATTATATTTCAATGGATACCTAATAAAAAAAACATAAATATAAAAGGACCCACCTAGGAGATAAGAGTAGAAAGGATGTCTACTCTATCTCCAAATCAAAAGAAAAAAAAACTCAGTACAAACTACTAAGTTCTTTTAAGTTAGAAAGAAAAAAACTCAGTACAAACTACTCAGTTCTTTTAAGTGACAAAATTCACTTCTCATCCATTAATTACATTTCCTGTACTTGTTTTGGTTGACTGAATTTGACAATTCTCATTTCATTAAGATTCTATGTAATGAGTCAACTCGTTTGAATTGATGAATTTGGACACACCCCTCTAACAAAGGCCATTTAAATATAATGATGTAAAATTAAATCCCAAATTATCCAAACATCAGTACCACATTTTCAATCAATTCCATGCTCCAAGTAATGCACAGTCAGTTCAGTATAAACCAGCAAAAGATATCTTCTTTCAACATCAACAACAATGATTAGAACAATCAACCATAAATAACCAATGGTGACACTACCAACCCAAATAACCAATAACAATCAAACTCAACATCACCAATGCAACAACAGACATGAATCACCAAATGCAGTCCTCTCAAAGCAATAGCATCAGACCACCTGAAGCAGCCAAAACCATGCAGTACCCCAACCTATGTAAAGGGGCGCTGTTCGCAGTATCCGAACCATTTGGAGAAGAAGCCGAGGTGTCGTCATGGCTAGACGGGCCCATGACTGGAGCAGGGGGCACCTCAGGAACCACAGCAGGAGGTGGAGGTGGAGGAGGCAGAGGTGGAGATGGTGCTTGGGGCGGGGCGACACCAAATATCGCAACTGGAAGCAGAACCTGGTCAACCTGATAAATCGCGACCGGATCAGTTGAGTAAACACTGCTGCTAAGCCTTGCGTTCGACCAGCCCGAGCTGATGCTTATAGAGCCAGAGTTGTCAGTGAAGTTCAGCTAGTACTGCCCGCCTGCGAAGGTGGTCACCGGGCTCGAGCTGCTCAGGTTGGTGAACTCGGAGAGCTTGTAGTATTGAGGGAGGGCGTGGAAGAGGAGGAGTGACCTGAGTTGGTCTGATGTGAGGTTGGAAAGTGAAGGCTTTTTCAATGAAGAGAAGGATAAGTCTTGGGGGACAAAGATTGTTATGCGTTGGTTGGTGTTGTTGGCTTGGTTTTGGAAGGTTTGGATGACTTGGGTTTGTTGGAGGAGTTGGAGGAAGTTGTGGAATGGGCCTGCGACGGTGAAGAGGTGGGTTAGGTTGGCGAATGCGAGGGGGCAGGGGCAGGGGCCGGGGTGGGGGAAGGGGTTGGAGATTTGGAGGCAGCGGCGGCAGTGGTGGTAGCGGAGAGTACGAGTAGAGTGGTTACTATGAGGATCTTGGGGATTGCCATTGTTGGGAATCCTGTAAGAGATGTTGGAGAATCACCAATATTAAATCATGACATGCAGAATCAGTAGTATAAAATCAAGTCCATGATCTCTAGATGATGTTACAACATTGAAATATTAGACTTTCGACTTTTGATTATGCGATTGGTATATATTTGAATATTGAATACGTGAAATATTTAATGAGCTGTGAATTGAACAAGAATTAAACTTTGAATGAAAATTGAACATTTAGTATGTGAATTAATCAATAATTCAAAAGACTTTTAGTAACAAGGAGTTATCCATTATGAATAAGTGATCCTTTCAACTGAAGAGATCAGCAAAGAAAGGTGGTCCAAAATGAATCTTTCCAAAGAGAATACAAGCTTGGAAAATGTTTGTCACAAGTAAACATGTTTCATGTTTTTTGTTTGCTTTCAAGTACAGATTGAGCTGAAAAGAAATATACACCACGGTCTAACAAACAATTGATTTTTTTACTGCATTGGATTTTAGAAACAAATAAAACATAATACCCGAAACTCATTTGTCATGAAATGATTGAAAAAAGAATAACAAAATGCAGGTAAGATCTGTGAAACCAAGAACATCGAAGAGTAAGAGATTACAGATCAGGAAGACATAATGATGCCAGACTCAAAATATATGCATTCAACAAGAAGAAGCAAGAACAGAACACCCAAAATACCTTCCACCATAAAATCCACAACACCAAAACAAAAGCCAAACAGATATCTAAACATCATTTTAAAATCTTGCGACAGTAAAATGTCCAGGGTAAGACCATGTGATGCCCCAACTACATTTGATATACAGGGAGGCATCAAAGGTTTCAAATCCTCTGTGGTATAGATAAATCCTTGTAAGATAAACCAATGAGCATTGTCCTCATTGATTTATATGTATTCCAATGAACTAAGCAGTTCCTTTATAGCAGTGGTTCATGAAGAAATTTATTAAGATATTTAGGTGACATTTTCATTGGGATAAATTTAAGTTAGTCTCCCGTGTTACCTCGTAATCCCAATATGTTTTGATTTTTTATGTATAGTGTTGTCTTTATAAAGAAATATAAAATAATTGAATAGTATATAACTCACAAAAAGGACATGAAGGTGCAATTTAATTATACATGGAAAATTCAATCACAAATAATATAATGTGCCACTGAATAAAATTATCTTGTGTTTACAACCAAAACTAACAGGAATGACAATTCAGACATAAGGTTACATAATGACAGTCTTCCCTGAAAAAAATCATGCATTGCTTATCTTAAACTGATGTATAAAATCTGACCCCACCCTGTGATCTTCTTTAACAAACATGTCACCACTTCAGACACTTTTTTTAAAACTGATAAAACCACCCCCCAAAAAAAACACATTGCCTTATTAATCCCAAATAGTTGTAGATCATTCATTGTTCAATTTTTATTTATTTTTTAATCCAAAGTGAAAAATAATCAGCATATCCATATGCTTTTGAGTTGAGTTTTATGTGTTTCTTTGACAGTAGATAAGTTGTGGGGTAAGAATTAATTATGAGGATAAGTGAGTGAAAGGACAATTTATCATTATTTATATAAAAAATAATCAAAATAAACTGTGTTCGAATTTTGAAATGAAAATGAGAATATTTTATTTTACTTGAAGATAGCATTTATCTCAACTTTTTATTTCAATTTTGACAATGTAAATATGAATAAATTTGATGGATTTCTTATCCTTTAAAATTAAGACAATTTATTCCCAAAACTTTAATCCATTGTCAAATTAGCTCCTAGGGTTTTGTTAACCAACCGTTAAGAAACCATGTGATGATCACGGATAGAGGATATGTCTTTGTATAGTCAATATTAATGTTGTTATCATACGATATGTACAATCCTACATGCAATCCCCTACGACCTTCATGGCCCTCACCGATTTTTTTTAGATAAAAAATCATAGAAAGAAATTATGCATTGAAATATAATAGTATATTTTTTTATAAAAATAATTTTTTTTATACATTGTGAAATTATAGTATATACATAGTGTAGTATATACAGGAGATTAAAAGATAAAAAAATATTTTCATTAAAAAAATATATATGCGAAGTAAATGAAGTAAAATGATATGATAATCTAAAATATAATCAAATATTGATCCCAATCAATAGAAAGTAGAAACACTACAATCATTCATTCCAAACATCATAAAAAAATGATAAGATGTCTCGTAATCTTTTCATTGATGTTAAATGTGTTGGATTAAAAAAATTGCGAAAACTATTTGTCACGGCATCAGAAAAACCACAAAACCGAGGCGCATTCAATGGAAAATTTACATCCACCACAGAATCCAAAAATCACGGCCCACGATGCACCTCGAGAACAGCAAAATCAGACTTCAATGGAATCCCTCCAAACAAAAACCCCATCGAATGAACGGCCCAGATTCGTTTTGCCTGCAAAACATAAAAAGACACCAACAAAGGCCTCTATAAAGAGCTCCACTTTCACTCTCAAACCCAACCAACTAATAACATGGAAAGGCATTCCAATTACACAAGCATGTTGTTCATGCTCGTCCTGATGATCCCTTTGTCCTTGTTCTCCTCCTCCTGCATCGCGTGTCCGTCAGAATCCGCGAAACGCGAATGCAGGGAGTGCATAGCGAAACGATTCGAGTGCGCGTGCCCGGGTTGTCGGCCCGTGCTTCGGTGCCTCGCCGTGTGCCTGTGGAACGGGGTGGCCGAGTCGAGGTGCGTCAAGGCGTGCGATGGGGACCGGCCGAGGCTCAGCGAGTGTAAGAAGTGCATGGGGGACTGTCGGTGCAGCTGTGCTGCCATGCGTGGTGGCGGCGCCGTACGTTATGGTGTGTGATGGGGGGGAGGGTTTGAGGACTTGTGGTTGTGTGTGTGTTATGAGAAGAAATGGAATAATAGTTGGTGTTATTTAATTTGTATTTAAATGCATGTTATAAAACTAAGATGGTTTTCTTCCCTGGTTTGGTCTCTGTTTGCGAAGAGGATTGATACGCTGATTCTTTTTTTTTAACGAAAATATACAGTCTTATATGCATCATTTAAAAACAATGGAGCATATTTTTTTATATATCTCATTAATTTTTTTTAATATTTAGTAAAAATGAGTTCATTCAACTCGAAATAGAGTGATACATTTTTTTTTATCAAAACACATACTTCGTTAAATGATGTTTAATATTTTTGTAAAATATGAAAACATGTGTGGTCTAATTGTAAAAATTAATTGATTAAATTTAACATTTTTATGCAAAATTAAAATCTAGCACAATTGAGAGAATGTTAGTTAAGGGTCTGATCACTAATTGTTCATATTAGGTGGGATTGTATTATGTGAAGTGTTCATATTAGGTTATTATGTGAAGTGTGTTAATGTTAATTTTCAAAACATGTGTGGACAGGTGGGATTGTACAAATGAACGTCTAATAGTTTCTTTTCCTTCTATCCGTTTGGATTCACGTTTAAACAGTTTTGTGTTTGAAAATTCGAATCTCATATGTAGATCCAAACACGTGTTCCATGTTCGTTTTTTTTGTACAAATTTGTTAGCATTTGAAAAGGCTATAGAAACAGTTTGGAACATAATATTATATGAGAATATTCAGGCCTTCCAAACTGACATCCAAGGAAAAATGATATGTCTAACCTTACGTGCAATCATGTCCACAGTCTAAGCGAAGTATACGCTGAAATACAATAATTTATTTTCTTTTAAAAATATTTCTTTTAACCTTTGAACACTATGATAAAGCTGATAGACTATGATAGCGTGTATGCTACACATAATTTTAAAATAGGTCAAGTGTATCAGTGCCCCAAATCTAAATGCAACCTTAGACTATACCATCTCAATGTTCACTTTAAAAGTTGGGCTTCTAATTTAAAAAATCAAAGAAAAATGATATATCCAGCCTCCATTGCAATCCCAATTGTAGTGTATACCATTTTTTTTAAATCATACACTCTTTAAATGAAATGAATGATATTACATGAAATGAAATATATACTGAGATGCATTAGTATAACTTTTTTCAAGTTAAAAAATAAAATAAAAATTTACGTTATATATTATGATAGAACCATGTAAATTATGATAAAAATGATAAACACAATATATACTATGTTATCATTGTTTAGGAGACCAAAATATGCTGCTTGTATTAGCGCTCGAAATCAAATCCAGTCCTGGCCCATACACTACAGAAAAGGAGACTGTTCGGATTAATACATTGCACTCACGTGCATGCCACGTGCTTGAATCTCGCGCTCCACAAACGGGAAAAGAAAATGGATTTGTTTTATATATACCCCCAGACAATCTTATATTGGCAAAACACGCCTATAGAAATTATTGAATTGAATACTTTTTATAATATAAATATTTTATTAGATTGATCAGTATTTTTTTTTGACAAAATGTATCTTTTCAGGGGTATACGCAACAAATCTTGAAAAAATCAACAGACACACATTTGCGAAACACCCCCCAAGAAAATATTATCAGTATTTGATGATCGACAGGAAAAATCAAAGCCCACTATTACTGTACACTCTGTTCTTCCATAGAGAGAGAGAGAGGGAAAGATGGGTTCGGATTTGGACAGGCAGATAGAGCAGCTGAAGAAATGCGAGACACTGAGCGAGTCAGAGGTGAAGGTCCTCTGCCACAAGGCCATGGAGATCCTCGTCGAGGAAAGCAACGTTCAGAGGGTCGACGCCCCCGTCACTGTATCTTCTCTTCTCTGTTCTTCGTTCTTTGTTTCTATTTTTTTGGCTTGACAACCGAAAGAGAAGGTTTTGATTGGAAACAATGGATGCCCATTTGTCCTTTTTAGCTTTATTTTGCTTAAGGGTTTTGGTTCTTGTTGGGGTTTTGTCACCGTGTCTTCTTCTCTACATTCTTTGTTTTTTTTTTCTTTGGTTTTACTACTAAAAGAGAAGGTTTTGATTGGATATTATGGGTTCCCAGGTGTCTTTCTTGGATTTATTTACATTATTCATGTGAGTTTTGGTTCTTGTTGAGGTTTTGTCACTGAATCTTCTTTTCTCTTAATTATTTATTTTACTCAACTACTAAAAGAGAAGGTTTTGATTAGAAATAAAGGGAGCCCTTTTATTTTTTGCTTCAATTTGTTTAAACTGTGTGGGGTTTGGTTCTTGTTGAGGTTTTGACTTTTGATTGGTGGGTCGGCTATGTTTTTCTTGGTGTTTGGGTTTCTGGTGTTTCTTGGTATAGATTATGTAATGGTTGCAGTGCTACGTAGAGCTACTGTGTTTGTTGTGTTTTTAGAGTGTACATTATGTTTTTGCCACACAGGATGGAAAATTGCTTCTTTTCTTGAGTTGGTTGTTGTGGCTAAATAATGGATGCCTTTGTTCTTTATGACTTTTTGGTTAATTTTTGTGGGTTTTGGTTCTTGTTGAAGCTTCGATGGGTCGGTATTGTTTCTTGGGGTAGTTGATTGTTGAATCAGTTGTAGCCTTGTAGGTGTTATGAATGTGTGTGCTGAGTTTGTCGTGTTTCTGGTGTGTACATTATGTTCTAGCTGCATGTATATGTTAGAATTTTTATTTGTATCATGAGCTGGTTGGAGTGTAAATTATATTCTTGCCTTATGTATATGTTAGAATCCTTTATCCCTGATATGTATCTTAATCTTACCTCTACTTTATAATTTTTGTTGGGAAAAAGTGTCCCCCATTTCAAAATCTTATGTCTTTATCCAGTGTTCCCTTAAGAGGATATTTCTCACTCTTCTGTTCTGGATTTTTTCCGGCAAAAAAATCTGGTGGACATCCTACCTTTTCTCAAAAAATAAAAAGGATACCCCAGAAATTTTGGCTATTTTTGTAGTAATCTAACCATAACTATTAATGTTATATAGAACCTTTTGATGCTTGTTGATTTCATAGTCTGTTATTTAATTTTATAGAAATATTCATGTAGTTTCTTTGAATGATTTTTTTAAGGTTTTACAATTCTGGACCACGATCACTGTACTTGTTTTGCTGGGATTTCACTAATGGAGTTGTATTTGTTTTTTTCTTAAATGATTAGAGCTGGACTAGAATCCGAATCCTTTTAGTTGCAGAGGCACTTTTGATTACATTTTCTTATAAGCAGACTTGATAATGAATGATTGACATGTCTAGGCTTTTTTAGTGGAACTGAAATTTTAGAATTACTCGGTGAAGGTGGGGATGTCACTGTTGTTAATTCTAAAATTCTAAATACAGCTTTTGTTCATGATATAATGATATTGTCTTTATTTTTTGCCCTTTTTTTAAGCTTCTTCAACTTTATATTTTAAAGAAGAAAATAGAATATAATATTTTACTATAGTCAGACATAAACCCATCATGAACATATGGTTTTTGATGATTATGGAAATTTATTTCTTTTCAGTACAATTTAAAATTGTCAACTTGGGATCGTGTTTTTTTAATGTTAAATACTGTGATGTGGGTCATTTATATTCTATTGACTGAGCTGGCATTGTTTTATGATTTTTCATAGATATGTGGGGATATCCATGGACAATTTTATGACATAAAGGAGCTATTCAAAGTGGGACGTGACTGTCCAAAAACCAATTACTTGTTCTTGGGGGATTTTGTTGATCGGGGATTCCATTCTGTTGAAACTTTTCTCCTCCTCCTAGCCCTGAAGGTAGCTTTTTTTTTTTTGTTATTTTAAAAGAAAGGATATCAAGTTCTTATATATATGATTTGCTCTGGTATATTTTTCTTTTGAGAGTGGTTTTCTCTCGTATATTTATGTATCTTATAGTTTGATTTTCTGCTATACATTGTGATCAAGACATATTGCATCGGCCTATTATGACAAACAGGATAGGGACTATGTTTGTTTTTTTTTAATGTGTTATTTGTTTTTGGGAATAATAGACTTCCATTTATATTTTTATTTTTTGACTTGGTGAATAAACGGTTACATATCAACTCATTCTCAGTAATCAGACCCAATGAAGGAATAGGCTTCATTTCTATTGATAACCATTACCGTTTATATTATTCTCCACTATATTGGCTTGTTATAAGTATCACAGACTACTACACATTTATTTTCTAAAGAATTCTTTCTTTCTGAAGTTCTCAAACTGATGGACCCTCACATATGCATGATATTGATTAACTCTTTTCCTTTTCATCACATATTTGCATTATTCAAACTTGGAAGGATTTCAGGGACAGTATGTTTTGTTCTTGTTGTGCGTGGCAAAACTCACTAAATTTCCTTCTAAGTAACTGGCTGATCTTTATTTCGCTATGCATTCAATTTCTTTATACTCTTTTCACTATGGATTGAATTTTGGCAATGTTGTCACTCATTGATTGTGACAACAGTGTTCATATTCAGTGGGACAAATACATAATCATATACTGTGATTCATTGGTAGCTGTTAATACTGAGCTTATATGCACTTTAGGTTAGGTATCCAGATCGGATAACCCTTGTGCGAGGAAATCATGAGTCCCGGCAAGTTACACAGGTTTGAGATTTTAAATGCTTTTATATCCTTATTCTTTAATCTTTTATTTTTTTGAAAATAAAAAAATACTATTCTGTGTTTCTATGGCCAGTGTAGAATTCTTGCCACTAGTTAACTTATTCTCTAATGTTTACAATCCCCCAGACCTTAATCTCCCATTTTTACCAGGTTTATGGATTTTATGATGAGTGCATTAAAAAATATGGCAATGTCAATGTCTGGAGATACTGCACAGAGATATTTGACTATTTAAGGTACATGCAACTTTATGTTCTTGGCTTGTTAGCAACTTAGCATTCACTCATCCGATGAAATCATGTTATGACTTGGATTTACTATCAAAATCTTGAAGCAGTCTGTCAGCACTCATTGAAAACAAGATTTTTAGTGTTCATGGTGGCCTCTCTCCTGCAATACAAACGATAGACCAGGTCAGATATACATTCAAGTTATTATATAAAACTTTGCTACATTTGTTTGGTTGTTACTAATATCCAAACGACCAAACCAACAGCTTAGAGTGATTGACCGAAAAAAGGAAGTTTCAAGTGATGGAGCCATGTGTGATCTCCTATGGTCGGATCCCCAAGACGACATTGATGGTTGGGGTTTGAGTCCTCGAGGTGCAGGCTATTTGTTTGGTGGAAATGTGGTCACGATTTTCAATCACACGAATAACATTGATTACATATGCCGAGCGCATCAATTGGTGATGGAAGGATACAAGTGGATGTTTGACAAAAAGATTGTGACTGTATGGTCTGCTCCAAATTACTGTTACAGGTATCTATTTCTTTACTATGCAATCTTCAATCAGAACACGGCATCCTTTAGATAAGAAAAGTATTTATCGACCTAGCATACTTTTGTTCAAAACTGTGAGTTTATAACCTTGAAAATTTGGATATCCATTTAATTTGGATAATTAATCACATTCTTTGTAATTTAGAAAACTAATTATAATTATCATTGCTACTTTCATGCCTAAGGTAGAAGTTTTTGCATGCATTTCTCATACTAATGACAAAATAAATGAAGAAAATAGTTTAATAATCTTTGTATTTTACTGTAATTATCCCATATGATTTACAAATGTACATATTTCGTACCAAATGAAACCCTTGTTGAATATTTGACATACTCGAATTTTGTGACTATGGTTTAATAGGGTAGTTTCTTTTATACCCAATTACATTATTTTTTATGAAAATCAACTCATATATGATACCGTGTCAGATATTAATCCCAGAGGAACCTTTGTTTTACTTCAATTCAAACTCTTAGGAGATTTGGAGGGCTGCCATAATTAATCTTTCACTCACTCCATTCTCATACCCATGTTCATTTAACAGGATGACCATCAATTGCTGTATGATTGTTATAGGAATTGTTCCAGCTTCACAATTGAATTATTCAGTCTGGTGAATGAAAACTGCATTAATGATCCTTTTGGTATGATTAAATCTGAAGTTGGAATTTCACGATGACTTCTGAATTTTAGATGTGGCCCATTGATTTGGTAATTTGATAACGTGATGCAAAATAGCCTCTTCAGCTTGATATTACGATAACCTAACATAGCCATTCTGTCCTCGCTCTCTTATTTTCCCTTACAGTTAATTGGAGATGCTGAAATTTTTTGGTGGTTCACTTGAACATCAAATTGCTTGTTTGATTGTTTTTTAATTCATTACCTTGTTTTTTTCATACTTGAAAATCCAATTCTTTTTGGTGGTCCAGATGTGGAAATGTGGCTTCTATTCTTGAGGTGGATGAAAATTTGAACAGGCAGTTTTGCGTGTTTGAAGCTGCCCCACAGGTTTGCATACTCGGTCCACATTTTACAAATTGTTTTTAATATTACAACACATGCTATAATATTTGTATTTTATTATTATATAATGTACTATCATGTGCCGGAAAGATTTATATGAGTTATCAATTTATACATTGAAAAATCTTAAATTCAACATATCCAAGCGTTGAAATCGCTTTAAACATAACACACTCTAAATTCAATCTTCTTACTATGTTAATATATTGTTATGTTAATATATTCAATCTTTTGATTGATTTTCAGCTGGTTATGTTAAATAATAGATTCATGGAGCAAACAATAAAACCCTTTATTCTTAGCTCGACTTTAGATATTCTTGAGGACTTAAAATTATGATGCAGGATTCAAGAGGTGTTCCTGCTAGAAAACCGGCACCCGTTTATTTTCTATGATGCTCATTGCATGAAAATCATTTTTTTTACCTGCCCAATTGGCAAATATAGCCCATCAAACTCCAGGCGAGAGAGAAAGCTCGTGCAAAGGAAGATATGGTGATTCAAATATAGCTTCAAAATTATGTGAGAGCAGAAATACACATTTTCACTGAATGCGTGTCCAGTTTATATGGAAATCACAGGGATGTTGATACATGAAGAGTTGGTCCCCAGTTTTCAGCATAAACAATGCTTGTAATTCTTGGGATGATCATGTTGTATTGTTTTGGAGGGGTTTGTACTCACATTTTTGGCAATGAAAGAGTTTTTGATCATAACAGGTTATTGTTGTTTTGTTTGGATCATTACAGACTCAAGGTTTACAGTCATATTGAAAACCTGTCAAATATCTGATTTTTTTTATCAGCTTGAATTTGCAAAATAAGAAATTATCCGATATTTGAAAATCCTGAGTGTATACGAATGATGGGATGAATGTCATAACAATCACATAAAAGTATATCCTGTAAATTTTCTGTAGTTGAGTGTTTTTTTTCCTTTTGTTTTATTGAATTAAACTTTCTTTTGCCTATCAAGACCTAAATACATAATCCTTTAAGATCTCTGTCAATTTGCCAAGAAGTGACTCGGTAATGCATATGATCTATTTCAGTTTAATATTTTCCAATGCTTCTGACTCATGTTTCTGAATCAATCAGATGCTGGAAGAAAATATGGTGGCGATGATGCACAAGAAGCCAGCACATAACAGAATGTATTATCATTTGTTTATCTGATATGACTGTTTAAAAAAATGAAAGCCTTTTCATCTGCATTGAACGGTCAAACCTTGAGAGATGGAATATATGGAATATATTTATTTATATAAATTGTTAATAAAATAATAGATATACTTCTCTCCTTTTACATTGCTACACATTTATCTAGGTATAAAAATGGTATTTTCAAAATAATGTATAAATTATATCAAAGACCAATCAAAGATAAAATCTGTTTATATAACTAGTGTAATTTTTTTAGGGAATTTTAAAAGATAAAAAATGAATTAGGTATATATATGTTACAATATCTTATATTATAGATTGTGGTATACTTTGACAAATAATAATAAAGCAAACTTTCTTGGTTCTTTTGCTAGGTTGGCATGGGCTTTCTCCCCGCCCCCATTATTATATTCATAGAGAATAACTCTTGCGAACGGTACACACATTTTTTATTTTAAAAAAATAGTAAGCCATTTTTAACAAAATATTATTTTATGAAAATGTATACCTTTATATATAATTATCACATGATTAAAATAAAACCATGAAAGATTGTTAATAAAATATACATATCATATTTTGAGAGATATATATCTCAATAGATAACTATCAAGAAATATAGACGTCAGCGGTTATGTTTTCGTGGACTGCGTGTAATGACAGTAATTCACAAAACAATGTCTCTGCTAACTTATCACCTTTAAAGAGGGGAATTTATAACACCGCCCACTTTCAATAGGGCTTTACAATAATGTGAAGTTGCATTAAAGTGGCATAAAATGCCAGTGCTGAGCCATTGAATAAGTGTCTGTTACTCCATCCTGAAGTCTTCCATTGTAACCAAGCCAAAAAACGTGTTATATTGAATAAAGTTATCCAAAAAAAGTCTTCCATTATATATACACAAATGGTGTTATTACAAAACATGTAAAATTATATCTAACATTATTCATATAAAAAGGGTTTTTTGCATGTACATCATTAAAAAACATACTATTTATTTTTATGCCACTCCAAATAACATATTTATTTTTATAACAGTGGAATATGTAGAAGTTATGCATATTTGTCATCCTAGGTAACTTCCATCTAAAATTCTATTAAAACTGTTAAAGTATATGAGAAACGACTAATTTACCCTTATTTTTTATTTTGCATATTTTACTTTTACCAAATACAATATTTAAAAAATTAAAAAATATTAATTTTAACATAAAAATGATAAATTTAATCCAAAATCCAAACACAAAAATTAAACATACAAACTATTTATTAGTTATAGTATTTGGCAATATTTATTTTAGTAGAAATGAAATAAAATTATTTTGATAATAATTAATCATATATTTTACAAAATGACAATTTTTTTAAAAAAATCTGGATTTTGATTGGAAGAAAAGGAAAGAAGGGATAATGTTCAATGACTTACGATTGATTTGGAAAGAACAATAGATTAATTAGGTTATTATATTTTTAATTTATTTACATTATGACAAATATAATGCTCGTTATTTTTATCATTTTTACTTCTTTATTAAGAACTAACAATGGTTTACTTTAATTTTAGTTAAAAAAGATAAAAGAAGTGAACATTTTTTCATTAAGAAAAATCTAATAATATAAAAATAAACATATTATTTTAGGTGGTATAAAAATAATTTTTTTTTATGATATACATGAAAAAAAAAACCCTAAAAACTATCCCCATTCAAGTGACCCAAAATATGACATTTGACATGGACAAGTGATAAAAAGACAAAAAATCTCAATTGCTTTTAAGCCATGTTTGAATGTGCGATTGAAACGTTGAAATTCTTAAATTTTTATGTTTCAATCTTAATTTTTGAAAAACATTGTTTTGTTAGGTTTTTAATCGTCAGATTTTTTAATTGTAAAAATAAAATGGTGATTTAAAAATTAAATGCTAAAAATATGTTTGAACCTGCATTTGATAACTTTTTACTTTTAAAACACAAAATCTATTCAAATACCGATCGAAAAAGTCCACCAATGTTATTTTCTATACAAAATGCCACAAAATCATTGAAGTTCCTTTCTATCAGTGCCCACATCATATTGACATCATTCAAGCAGAATTAAAAAAATTGAAAAACCAAATCAATAATGACACCATGAAATGAGGCAAAGGCATGACAAGGGAGCACATATACACACAGAAAGGAATATGCATTGACCCCAGTGACAAGCAAAAATATAGATGGTGGACCCACCACCACCCCTAAGCCCACCCCATGTGACTGAAAAAAATAAAAAAGGGTCAGTACAGCTCTTCGAGGGTCTCAGACCTTCCATCTCTGCTTTATAGCTTCTTGAGAAGGGGAAAAAAAAAGAAGGCTTAAATCCAGCTCTAAAGCTCTGCCCACCATTAGCAACCAGCATGTGATAGTTTTCCACCAAAGCCATCACATTCTCCCCAACACCCATTATTTTTTGGCTCATAATTACTGGACCTCCTCATTCAGGTATAAAGGTTGTGTGTTCATTCAGCTTTTTAAGGTGTTTTGAGTGGCTGTTTTGGTGTATATGTAGGAACCCATTTGGAAAGTTGTTACCATTGAATGTGCATCCAATAGAGAATTCTTAAGTTCTGCCAAGTGGGTGGTGTTTGAGTGGAACCCAATTGAATGTTTTCGTAAGTTTTTGGTGTTTAAGGTGTTGTGTTTTTTACTCATTCGATTCTTCTTCTTTCTGTGTGGCTCTTGGTAAGAGTTCTTTTGTGTTTGAGGAATGGGTTGTAATTTGGGTTGCAAAAATGTCAACAAATTTAGCTTATACTTTTTGATGATTTTATGATGTTTATGAAACTGTGACTGTTTATGGAAGAAACAGATTTACAATTCTCATTGAATTTGAGATGTTTGAGTTATTGTGTATAGTGTGTTTTATATGAGACCGTTACCAGTGAGTGTGAATTGAAATAGAGAATTCTCAGTTTCAAGGTGTTGTGTTTTTGCCTCATTTGAATCTTCATTCTTTGTCGTTCTTAGTAAGAGATCTTTTGTGTTTGGGAAATGGTTTGTAATTGGGTTGAAAAATGTCAACAAATTTAGCTTTTACGTTCGAGGATTTTTTTATGGAATACTTTTGAGGATTTTGAAGACACAGATTTACCATTCTCATTGAAATTGCCATTAGTGGATGTGAATGCAATGGGGGATTCTCAGTTTCAGCCCACATGGGTGATGTTTAAGAGTCTTGGAATGTGATACACAGAACCTAATTGAATCTTTTCATCGGTTTTAGTGATTTAAGGAGTTTGTGTTTACCTCATTTGATATTTCTTCTTTGTAGTTCTTAGTATGATACTAGTTCATAGTAAGATATATCTTGTGTTTGGGAAATATATTGTTATGCCTAAGAAACTATGATTCCTTATAGAGGAAACAGATTTATAATTCTCATATTTTATTAATTCCATTACAGGATGGGCCTCACTGGGGAGCTGGTTAAGAGTGTCTTCTCCAGGAACAGATCTGTGGGTCCACATGAGCATGAGAAACATGTACGCCAATTTGGTTTTCATCTACTGCAATTCTCTAACTTGTGCAATGCTTGTGTTGTTCTTTTTGGTTTTACATATTCCGCTTGATTTTGTTCTTGTTCTTTATTCTTGAATTGCGATTCATTACTCGTTAGAAGGCGCTTCGTTTCTGAAATTGTTGAATTTATAGTTTGATTGAAACAAAATTGATCTATTTCCTTGTTGTTTTGGAATGTATCTATGCCTTTGTATGCCTATCTCTTTCTTTCGGTGTTGTGGCACTTGTTATATATTCATCATTCTTGTGCTTTTCTTTTTATCAATCATCTAATTACAAGATTATGTGGCCTTATGTGCTTTCCCTGTTTCTGTTTCTGTTTTTTTTTCTTCTCTAAATAACCTTAAAATGAAGAGTAATAATATGCTAAGATGTTATGTTTTGGGACCTGTTATGCCCTGGTTTTAAGATTGGCCATCTAATTTTTTTGATCTTGTTATATGACAAGTTTATGGAGATGGGATCCAGTGATCCAGTACTCGTCAATCTCCAATGAATGAAAATAACATAAATCTCACTGTTAAAATATGAGGTGACATGTTAGTCCCCCATTGGGGATTGACATGCACTTGAGATCTAGCACTGATCCCATCCCAAGTTTATTATTTTCTTCGCATAATGTTTTCCTTTCTTCCATACTATGGTAGCTTCATATAAAAATTTCATAATGGTTTGGTGCAGATGAATTGATTTTTTCCTATGTAGCAATTGGAGTAATGATCTTCAATGAATGCTAACTAGAATGCCTCTCTCTCTCTTAATTTTTTTCATGCATTTGTTTATCCGCCTAAAAAAATAATCATTTCATCACGCTTATTGCCTACTTGGAATCAACAGGCAAGGAATTTTGGGGCAGATAGGAGAGATGGAGAATAGTGAGATCCTATTTTTGTGCAGACGAATTCAATTCGGTTCTCGCAGAAGGTGATGATTCAACTTATGGTTGGAGCTCCCAAGCAACAATTACACATCCTGTGACAGAAGCTTCGGAGTATGGAACTGAAGAGTCTGAATGTCACTCAGCTCAAGAAGACATTTTATCTTCCAAATGCTTAGAGGAAGATGATGCAGCAATCGTTATCCAGTCTGCATTCAGAGGATTTCTGGTTTTACTTTTTAACTCTCTTATGTCTTTTATTATACTGATATTTCATCTGTACTAAATCAGTTATGATACATTATGTTTACAAATTAGACCATTAGATACATAAATCATCACTAGGGGTGTAGTTACACTCAGATACTTCTACAATCATTCCTGAGACGCCACATCACCCAATATTGGTAAATGAAATCACTTAATGCAGTATATACTTTACTATGTTGATATATACTCTATTACGAAAAATGTATTTATTCAATTCATCTTAGTATGTATCTATTAATTTTTTTAAAGTATAAATGTACTTTATTTGACGAGTATCTACTTCAAAAAAAAAATCAAACCGTGCGTGATCTACAAAAATGACTACAGGAATGACTAGATAAGTATAACATTTTACTCTGCAGAAATTGACAGTCACAAGTGCTAAATGATAACTCTACTATACAAGATGCAACTTATATGTTTGTTGATGGGGTCTGCTCTTAGTTATCCAACTTGTAGTAACCCGTGTTACATATCACAATGTATAACATTTTCCTCCACAGAAATTGACAGTCACAGGTGCTAATAGATAACTTTCTATTATACAAGATGCAACTTATATGTTTGTTGATGGGGCTATGCTCTTAGTTATCCAACTTTTAGTATCCTGTGTTACATATCACAAAATTTTATGATGAAAATTCATTTCTGGATCCTATTCACAAAATCCCAATTTTCTACAGTTCATTCATTGTGCTTTACAGTTATTTTTCTTGTGAAGCATGCAAGATATCCTAAACCATTATAACATCTAATATTCAATAGGCTCGGTGTCTATATGAGAAAATCAAGCAATCCAGTGGAAGAGACAGTATAGAAGATGTGGGTGATCAAAGCGAAGTTTCGGTTGACACCTCAATTGAGGTTCAAATGGGAGATTCTGTTTATAGTCTTCAAACACATGGAGAAGTGCCACTTTGAAACAGATGCAGCAAAATATCCGGAGACAGGTTTCCAAGCTAAAGGTAATATAAATTTAAACTTTACAACAGAACATGCACCCATTTTGTGGATATACCATTCTCTTTTGTAGTTCATGTTCATGTGCAAAAATTGATGAATGTAGAAAGACTATGGTTTGTTCAATCAATCTGTCACATATAGTATTGTCAGTTTCTGTGTACTGTTAAGGAATAGAGCAGCTGAAGATGTGTTGAGAGACATTTATGATGTTCATATAATATGTTGGATCAGATGAGAGAGATGCACTAAATCTTATTATAGCACAGAACCATTTAAATACTTGAGACAACTATTACTCATGAAAAGGAAGCCAGTATATTTGTGCTGGCAGATAGTCAGTAAATCCTTTCTTCTCAAATCAGCCGTTGAAGATCTTTCAGTTAAATGGGGGATACAGTGATCAGATTCCACTTTTATATATTTTTTCACGCATCCATTCAAAAGTTAGAGAAGTTTATAAATTGGCAGATAGTAAATCCTTTCTTCTCAAATCAGCTGTTGAAGATCTTTCAGTTAAATTGGGGATACAGTGATCAGATTCCACATATATTTTTTCATGCATTCATTCCAAAGTTAGAGAAGTTTATAAATTTCCCCACTGATAATGTAGACAGACTAGGGTGAATAGGTCTGATTCAATATTTTAATCTGAATATGCCCTTTCATATGTTATTCCATGTTATTATATCCATTTGTTGATCTAGCATGCACCTAGCTTAATCAGAATATAATTACAATTTAAGATTTGCAAAGTTTGCTGTACAGAGAATGGGAAAATGTCTCCTATGTTATCTTCTCGAGTTTTCGTATATTATTTTCTCGATTTTTAAGACAATAATAATTCATGATGTTCCGTAAGATGACAATGATATCACCACTTTGTATTCAGGAAGAATGGGATGACAGTACAGTGAGTAGCAACATATCCAAACTGAGACTTCAAAACAGACTCGAAGCCATGACGAGACGCGAGAGGGCTTTAGCATATGCATTTTCTCAACAGGTAAGGTCTGACACTTATCATCCAAAAACACGGTAAACATATACTCCAAAACTGAATGAGAGAAAGTTAATCTATGTTCTCTCCTTATCAGCTAAGAATCTGTTCAACAAAGAAAAAACAAATCGAATCCAGCTTCGCTGATTCCAACGCTGGGTGGAGTTGGCTCGAGCGTTGGATGGCGACTCGCATGCCAGAAAATCCATATGTGCAAGACCATAGATCTGCTGTCATCAAGAAAAAATTCTCTGTTTTGGGGGAATTGAAGGAGAGTTGTGGATCCAATGACGTGTCAGTTGGTTTCGATAGTCTTACGAAGCACGCACACACTGCTAAAGATTGCTTGAAAACCACGAAAAGTAGGCTGAAGCCTACAAGAAGTACATCACAGAGTAAAACGTCAGGAGGCGAGAAACGTAAACGACAGATGACAAAGGTGAGACACTGTTATTGCATGGTTTAATTTCATGTTCAAGTGTTTCTCTTATAGTCCATACATAAGGTTGCAGTTTCTCCTTTCAGAGTTCTCCAACCTGGTCCCCAATTGCTTATCATGACATAAAATAGTTACACGGGAAAAGAATAGAATTATACTATTTGATTGTTTGCATAACTTTTGCCTTTGTGATTGTCTTATTTAGAATATGGTTATTAGTGAGAGATGAATAAACAGGAGTAAACTATATCCGCCGCCTTTTACCAAGTTTTATTCTAACTTATAAAGATAACAATAGTTTACGCATACTAGGTAAACATGTTTTTTTCAGGGTCAAACTTATTCTTCCCTCATCCACCTTGTTATTCATCCCCCATTTGGATGGAGGAATTAGGTTATTATGGATAGATAATTATACCAGTATAAATAACAATTTCATATGAATAAGAGATTTTCTGTTTTAGTTATTCTGTTGGAGAATGTGATAAAGTTGAACAAATGAGGGCTTCAAGAACAACCATAACTGAATGTAGATTGATTCTAAACTTGCTCACAAAGAAAGTTTTTTTGTGTCCTCTAAGAACTTGCACAAAGTTTATGCTGTACAGGTGATGAATCATTCAGGGGGAACAGAGAAAGAAAAGAGAGAGAAGCAAATGCAGCCAAGATGCATGGAGGAGGAGATCAAATGCAAAGATGCCTCTGATAAACCATCTGACTCTGATTCCCCACATCTGTAAAAAGATCTTGAAAAGAGTATTCATGGAAGTTTTTAAGAGGTTTTCATTGCCATAAAGGGATTGTATATGTTTGTTCCTGTGTATTCTTTATAAAACATTATGATCGTGCATCATGTATACCAGCTATACCATGTTCTAACATGGAAAAAATTATATTCCTGTAACTTCCAGCACTTTATGGCCACATTAACTGGCTAGTATTTTATTTTCAATGGAAAGATTAATTCAAGCAATACTGTCATCTATGGATACTGGACACGACATGATACTAATATGGTGACAAGGAAAAATTTAATTAACTAGGATAAATTTGTTATATGATAAAAAAGGAATACACATCCATACATTATGAAAAGGTGATAACTACGATGGTGTGTCAATCTAACTCTATTGGGACATGAACATCATCATTTGGTTTCATATGAGTGTCATGTCCATGCTGTGTCCATCCAAGCATGTGTGGAATTTAATTTTGGACACATATAGGACGCATTTTTAACATGGGAATTTAATTTTATTTAATTTTGGACATATATAGGACGTATTTTAACACGTTGCCTGTGTTCAATGCATGTTGGACATGGACACATGTTCATTGAAGTGTCCATGTTTCCTAGACTAGTCATGAAATAGAAAATTAAGATTCACAGTTTTACGAAGAGTTTACAGAAAAAAAAGGAAAGTGATCAGCCTATCCACATTAACAATCATTAAGCAATAACTCTGTAAACAAATTTTCACATTGATACAAGAATCTCTGACCAGACTTCAATAATCTAAAATACAGTGTGGACAACTTGATAACAGAAAATAAACAAACTTTTTCCAACCAAAGATCATCCATCATCCACACTTCAATTATGTATAGCTATATTGCACTTCAACCTGTTTCCCTCATAGGGCTTACACAAAAGAATCATAAAATGAAACAATATATAAAACAAATGAAAAAAATACTCTGGTCTTCACACTTTCTCATAACAAGAAGAAACTATATTCTCGATCCTGAACATGGATGGCTAATATTTCTATTTGTTCCATTATTCGATATATATGAGAGTCTGCAAGACTGCTCAGTGATCAGTTTATATGTAGATGGATGATTCCATGCTATGAAAGCAAAGTCATCACTCTCTTCCTCCATACCTTCAAGGACTAATTGCCATATCAAGGCTCCTGCTCCTGCCTGCTTTTTCTTAGCTGACTTGTAAATTTTATCGTAAACCGTCTTCAAAAGCAGATCTCTATCATACATACCTCCGAGTTTCTCCCGCAAACGCGAACCAACTTCTGTGAAAAGAATTGGCTTTTTCAATACATTCTCTCCGTCGCTCAAATGTGAGTCCACCCATTTGGAGAGATACTTCACTTTTTCTTCCAAACTCGCCTTCGGGATCCTAGAATAGAATGGTCAGATGTAAAACACATGGAACAAGAATAGGCAGATTATTTGGAGAACTGTAACATTAGTTGAGTATGGACCAGGTATCAGGATACGCGTGGGCTGATGCAAAATCAATGTGGTCAATCGCTGAGTTCTGTATAAAATCTGATCCTAGAGAAGCTGCCCATACTCCAGGATTTGCTCCTAGTCTATCAGATCTTTTAGAACCATAGAAACCTTCTAGTCCCACAGTCACGAGATGATTCTGGTCCAAGCTTTTGACATAAGCAGCCATCTCTGTAATCCAAGCCTGTCAGTTACCAAGATTATGTTTTGAGATTCTTATTGAATATTATCAAATCTAATTAGACAACTTTATATAAAATTCAGACTATTAATTAGGGCCCAAAAGCAATATTATGAGAGAAGATGAATGAAGCTGTGTTGAGACCTGAAGAAGAGAAGCAGATGCATTGGATACACACCGAGGCTCATTCATGAGTTCCCATGCAAATATGGCAGGCTCATCAGAGTATCTAACCCCACTAAACGAGTTCTTCCTCGTCAGAATTGCCTGAGAAAATGTACATTATCATTCGCTTCCAATGCATTCAATCACAAAATTGCAAGAGGTTTTGGATTTACAAAACAAACACTGATCGAACAAGCCTCACCTTAACATAATCTTTATAGTAACCTTTTATAATCGGATGCGCGAAGAACGGATCTTCCATGGACGACGTGTTGACACCGGCCGACTCTGCCCACTTCACATACTGAGCCTTCCCTCCGAACGCATTCAGATCGTTCACGAGGCACAGTATCAGCCTTACCTGGTTCCTCCTCGCCTCATAGATCACATAATCCAATGCCTGAATCCAAACAAAAGCGGAAAAAACAACACTTTTCAGCATAAATAGAAGGACCAACCGTATTGCACGATCCCCGAGACGCCTCGGAATTCGTGCACCCACCGAAAGGGGGAAAGAAGAGAGGGGGTTGCCAACCGACCTGGAAGACGCGAAAATCGAGGCGACCGGGCGAGATCTGGAGAGCGCCGGACCCCCCGCCGTCGCTGAACGCCCATGTCCGGCAGACAGAGAGTCCCATCGCCCGCCCCCGCCGCAGCATCTCCTCTACCCGCCCCGCCCGACCCGTCGCCGCCTCCGACATCAGCCAGTACGAGTTCCAACCGTTGACGTAGACGTCGTCACCCGTGTCGGATGATACGAACCTGGTCCCGTTGCGGCGGAGGAAGGCCAAGTCGGGGAGTTTGGGCTGGAACGGCCACCACGACGGGGGGAGGTGCTGCCACGGAGGCTGGAATCCTCCGCCGCCGCCCCAATTGAAGTAGACGATGACGGCGAGCATCAGAACGCCGAGGACGGCGTGGCGTCTCGCCATCCTCGTCGGTCGTCGTCCACCGACGACGCGCTCGTGCTACTGACGGGTCTTCTCTCGGTGTCGGATGAGAGATGATGAGCTCCTCTTGTTGTCTTTTTGGATTGGCTGGTTAAGAATAAAATATTAACGCGTAACATTTGACCTGCGGTAGGATCCGCGGATCTTCATTTGTATAAACGGGTCGGACTTATAATAAAAGTTCATAATAAAATATCACTATTTTTTAAGGTTGTTTACAATGAAAATCAGCACACGCTTTTTAAGGTTGCAATTATAAAGTGACAAGTGCTTAGGACTATTACAACAATTTATTGGTTAACACATAATTTCTCACAAAGAAGATTTTATTACTCTATTTGGATGCTTCTTATACATGTTTTAACTTTTGAATGTTTAATTTACTAGGCTTAAATATATTTTTTTCCTAGTTTACACCATATATTAGATACAATCCATAGTACCAAAAAAAAAAAAAATACAATCTCATAGATAGTCAAAACATTTAAATATATTTTTCTTAAATAAAAATGTATGCTCCATTACATTACATTTTATTATTTTAAAAAAAATAAGTACTTATGAAAATTTGATATCCGAGTTGACACACTCCCCGAACCCTTCCCACCCAACACACACACACAAACAATAAGAAAAAAAAAAATGCGGATGTCCCTCCCACTCTCCCCAACCCAATTGCGTCCCTTATTCTCACCCGGAAGCACCACATCCTCCGCCCTATCCCCGCGCCTCCGCCCCATCTCCGCCGCCTCCGGAGGCGGCGGCGGTCACCGGAGTAGGACGACGCCGAGGCCCTCGCCCTCGCAGACCTCGGCGGGGTACCTGACGGCGATAGGTAGGGCGATAGAGGAGGAGGAGGAGTACAGGAGGGCTCGGGCGGAGGTCCACCGGAAGGGGGTGGTCGACGTGGAGGGGTACCTCGTCGAGGGGGTCTCGGTGGGCGGACACGAGACGTGCGTGGTGGTGCCGTCGCTCAACTGCGCGTTCGACATCGGGCGGTGCCCGGCGAAGGCGGTTCACCAGGATTTCTTGTTCATCTCGCACGCGCACCTCGATCATATTGTAAAAACCCTAGCTTTCTTTTTTTGGTTTGAATGTTTTATATTTTTTAATTTTTTGTTTGAATAGTTTTCGTCTTGTTGGTGTTTGTTAAAATGGGTGGTCGAGTTTGGTATCAAAATTAATAAGCTTTTGACATAAATTTTAGGAAAGAATGTGGGTTTGAATTTTATGTGGTGTTTGTTCTTGCACTAGTAGTTGCCGAAAGTTACAAAGTTCGTGTAGGACAAATATTTGACAATAAATTGTACTCGGATAAGTATTATGGAAATACCTAGATAATTAAGTTGGTTTCTAGATGTATTCTGATAATTAGTATGAGAAATGCACGCTAAAAGTTTTATGTTGGTTTGGAAGTGGTGGAGACAATTAGGATTAGTTTTTTAAGTAATTAGGAATGTGGTAAATCATCCAAAGTAATTGGATATCAGGATTCTCAAGTGGTTAGCTGGATGAACAATAATATGTTTGGCTGATGGGTATGGGAGGTAATTGTCATTGTAGAGTACTTTATGACCGTGGCAGTATGGTCTGCAAATAGAAGTGGACCCTTGTGTTATGTTGTCGTATGGTGTGTATTGTATTATTGTATCAAAATCTACTTTATAGAGTAACTCTGTACCTCCTCGCTATATCATGCATGGATATGATTATGAGTGTATTTTCTGTTGAATTCCCAGCCTTTCTTTCTTTATTTCCCATTGAAGAAGAGCTTTATGTCACATGAGGCAATGATTTCTTCTTACGATTTGTTTGAAGATGTGAAGAAAGGATTTTTTTTTTGCCTATTAATTTATTGGTATCATTATTCTATATTTGGAAATTTGCGATTGTAATGTTAATTTTGCACGAGTGGAAATTCAATCAACTAGAGAACCTTACCAATTGTACTGATTGTAGGGAGGACTTCCTATGTATGTGGCAACCCGTGGACTCTACAACTTAAAACCTCCAACAGTGTTTGTGCCACCATGCATTAAAGAAGATTTAGAGAAGCTGTTTGAGGTTCACAGATCCATGAGCAAGGATGAACTGAAGCTCGACATAGTGGCTTTGGATGTGGGTATGCATTGATTCTTGATATCATCACAACATTCTTTAAGATGCTCTTTCAAAGTACTAACTCATTGTGTATTTTGACTTCAGGAGAAACCTATGAAATTCGGAATGACCTTGTTGTAAGACCTTTTAAAACGCATCACGTTATACCCAGCCAGGTATGGTTCATCAAATGAAACAGGGGTCGATTTTTCTTGTATCAATCCTTAGTTAAGGTTTGAAACTTTAAATTTGACGTCTTCATTTTGACCAGGGATATGTCATATACTCAGTCAGAAACAAGTTGAAGAAACAGTATGCTCATCTAAAAGGACCACAAATCAAGAAGTTGAAGGATTCAGGCGTTGAGGTTTGTGGTCATATTGTCATGTTGGGAATTATGTTTATCCAGTAGTCATCTAGATCGTGATTGAGGTTTATGTTTGCTAGATTACAGACACAATACTGTCACCGGAAGTGGCATTTACCGGAGATACAAAGTCTGATTTTATGCTTGAGCCCCGCAATGCAGATGCCATGAGAGCAAAAGTTCTCATCACCGAGGTAGCCTTGGGTCTTTTTGTATTTGTGGAAGCTTTTCTTTATTCTAGCTTAAAAGGTAGTTAAACATTGATGCATTTTGATATAGTTCCCTCATTACAAGCATCTACATTTTAAAAAAAAAGTCCAATATTATTGTTTTTATTGACTAGAGAATCAAAAAAATCTTTGCATCATCATCTCACATACTGCATGCCTTTTGTTCATTGTCTCTCCCTTTTTCTTTCTTGAGCCAACGAGTTCTGAAATCTTGGGATAATATTTTACATCGGACAGGCAACTTTTCTGGATGATGAGTTTGGTGTTGAACACGCGCGACAGCATGGCCATATGCATCTATTTGAGGTACTTTGAATTTTAGTGTTCACTCCTACATTTCTATCATAAACTTTCTAGGTGAATGAAACATTTTTTTTCTTTTTTTTGTACATTAAGATTTTTGTGAATTCATGCTATATTTTGTTTAGAAGTATGCTGAGACCATACTAGTGCAAAATATCTACTCATAAATGTTTCCCTCTTTGGAAAATTGAAGATCATGGAAAATGCACAATGGATCCGGAACAAGGCCGTCCTACTTACGCATTTCTCATCTCGATACAAGATAGAGGTATAGCAAGATAAAACCCTCTCGTAGTATAGTCTTATGTTGCTGAATAGATCGATATCAAGTTGCATTTGGCTTTGATGGTCCTCCATTAATGCATTCACTGACCCCAGGATATTCGTCAAGCTGTATCAAAACTACAACCCAAGTTGTCGGCGAAAGTAATCCCTCTTACAGAAGGATTCAAATCAATATACACTTGATTTCCATAGAAAATCATGGGGTAGTAAATCTTTGTATCCAAAGCTAGTCTTCCTCAAGCAACATATGCAACCATCAAGTGAACATTTTGTGCAACAGATTCATTGAGAGGAGGGGGAGGACCTGCCATTTCTTGGAGCTTTCGGTGTTGGAAGTGTTGGATTTTTCATTTAGTGGACGTCCCATGTATTATTGTTGACAGTGTTAGATGGACATTGTTAGTTAAAAAGAACTAGAGACTAATTGCCTGAGATTCTATTAACTAAGGCTCCGTTTGGAAACACAGATTGAAAAGTAGATTTTGGAATAAAGCTGCTTTTTAAGATGATTTTAGACCTTGACTTTTTTGGAATGCTTTTTTTAAATTCAGGAATCAATATTTGAAAGGAGTTTAATGTTTGGTAGAAAAAGTTGTTTTTCAATTCAAAATATCGATTCTGACCAAAAAGCGTTGTTTTTGAGATTTTAAAAACACGGATTTCGAGGGAGAAATTAAAAGGAATCCAGCTTTTGATTCTGCCGGAATCCGACCCGTTTGGCAGCACGATTTTGGGATTTTAGCTTTTCAAAAAGTGGAATCCGACCCAATCGTGCTGCCAAACGGAGCCTAAAGCATTTCTGGATTATTGACATTTCTGGATGGTTTCCATATTTATTGCCTGAGATTCTATTTATTGCCTGAGATTCTATTCAATCTTTAAATGAAAATTTATTGTTTGAGCCATAAAATTTTATAATGTGTTGGAACCATGAAAATAAGGAAATGATATGTCCACCTGCTCTTCAGCTCTATTTACAATGCACGTCGTTTTTTTTATTTATAAAATTGTGGTTTTTTTTATTTATAAAATTATACATTTTTCAATTGAAGTACATGTTGTTAAGTATATACTGATATATAATAGTTTTTTTTTAAAAAAAAAGATTTTTTTTATATCATACACTATGATAGAACCCTATGCATTATAATAGCGTAATAAATAGCTACAAATGTGCTATAAAACAGATTAAGTATATCAGTGCATGAGTATCTTTAATCTATAGTCTCATTTTCATTCTCAATTTTAATTTACATGTGTTTTGAATTTATTAAAAATAGTTTATCTCATCAGATAAATGTTTTTATAAAACATATAATCCAATTAATTTGATACATTTATATAAAATATGAAAATTTTATCGAAACATATACTTCGTTAATGTGAGTATATGCTATGGTGATTTTTTATTAACGTATATGGGATTGAAATTGTGGTTGAAAGAAACCATGTGTGATAGTACTCTCCTTCGGGAGTACTCAGCTTTTTTTTTTACAATTTAAAATATAATCCTATATATCTTGTTAGAAATCCAATGAGACTTATATCTTGTTAGACAATTATATATACCCTATTAAATATTTTTTTACACTTATTGAAACTTGAAAGTGAATTCATTTAACTTAAAATAGAACAATATATATTTTTTCATTAAATATATACCTCATATTAGATGATATTTAATATTTTAAAAAAATAAAAATCCATATGACGTGAGTTTTGATTACTAAAAATGGTTGAGTTAACATTTTTCATTTTTTTTTCATTTTTTAAAAGTTTCTGACATTCGGGCTGAATTCTTTCTTGACGGGCCAGACCAAATTCGACCCAACCCGTCATGGCGCGACTCCAACGATCGGGACATTTTGCAATTTAACCCACATCCTTTCATATTCTCACGTTCCACTCCTCAGCATTGTTCCCGATGCCCGCCTTTTCAACATGCTAATCTGAATAAAAAAATTGGGTCCGTTTGGGGACAACGCCGCGTCGACGGAAGCGCCAAAAACCCCAAACAAAACCCTAAAAAGCGGTCTCCTCTCTCCCTCTCTCCCATCCATCAACAATGGCGAATGAGGAGGCGGACTTGTACCTGACGGAGCTCCGGAAGCTCCGTGGCGCGGCGAAGGATCCTGACGTCGTCCGCGCTCTCTCCGGCGAGATCGAGAAGCTCGAGAGGGCCAGGTCTCTCGCGGAGCTCCGGGAGATCCAATCGGTCGTGAAGAACCCCCACGTCCTCTCCCTCCTGTCGTCCGAGATCGAGAAGCTGGAGAAGGTGATTTCCCCCCTCTCTGTCTCTGTTGTTCCGTCTCTGATTTTCTTGGTTTCTGTGAATAATTGTGATTGGATTACAGAAACAGGAGGTGGTCTCGGGTTCGGTCCGCGGAGTGGAAGTGAAGAAAGAGATGCTGATGTCGGTGAGTAATCGTTTGAATGTGTGACATAGTATTCTTTTTTGTGGAATTGATTGATAATGATTTTTATTATATTGTATATCTTGCAATGAGTTTATTGAAAGCCTCTAGAAATAGATGACCAAAAGCAAATTTTGTTAGAGCCCAAATGTGATGGCTCTTTGGTTAGATGCATAGGTCTTGAGTTGGAATTCTCCCGGGCATGGTCCATGGGAATTGTGGTTTGCTATGTGCACTTGGGGGTTGTAAACTCGTGTTGGGGTTCCTCATCTACGAAGAAAGGTTAAAAGAGAACCAATTATTTTTTATTATCTTCAAACTTGCTTATCTGGTGCACATGGTTTGTGGGCTATTATGTGCACCCGGGGGGTTTTTTTTTTCTCTTCAGAAGAATCAATTTTTTTTATCATTATCATGAAACTTGGAGTGGCAGTGTCTCGAATTTTGAGTAGTGGATTGTAAATAGAGATGATTACGTAGCTACTGACCATGTACAATGATGAAGAGGATGGGTGGAAGAGTACTAAGGCACCTTTTGGATGCGACTTTCAGCAGCATTGGCGTTGTAAAATCAGAGAAAATGCGAAACGTGTACTAAATGACCTCTGGCATTCGTAAAGATGAAATCTCCCTCTCACGTTGAAGTGTTGAACGTGTAAATGAAGTATCAAACACCAAAAACACCGCTCAGAGAATCCGGAGTCACACCGCGGCCTCTTTGGACTGCAATTTGCCACCTCTCCCTCCACTTTTCCACAAATTCCAACCATTGTCCCTTGGAGCAAAAAATCCTAGTCACTTTTCATTCACCCATTCACTGCATCCTTATCACTCGTGAGGTTCCTCTAGGTGTCCCCGCCGAACATATTGAACACATTCGTGTTTCCCATTTGTTCAGGTGATTTTTTTAACCCACTCATTGTCTGTCCTCCACCTTTTGATTTCTTCTTTCTCTGTCATTTGATTTTCTTTGTTGTGATGGATTAATTTTTTACCTCATGCACTATTGGTAAACCATGCTTGTCTGCTGCCATTGTTTGTTGCGACTGTTGATGAATCCTTTCTACCTATCTGTAAGTTCTTTTTTTTTTTAATTTGGAAGGCACTGTTTTGCTGTGAATGAACTGATCTGATGTGGAGCCCCTTTTTTTGTAAAAAAAAATTGCAGTGGATTTCTTTTTTTTTTTACTCTTTGGAATGCATCTCTTGGATTTGTCCTTATTTGCATGTAAATATATTTGAGTGTCCTGGTTCTGTGTGTCATTGCATTTGCGCCTTTTGATTTGGTTTCTTTATAGTATACATCATATATGTTGGAATCATGGGCAGATGGATAACCAGTCACAGCCGCCCCTGCAAGGTAGGGTAAAAAAAGTGGCTATTAGGAATAAAGGGAAACGAAGGATTAATAAAAACCGAGCTAAAGCTTCCTGGGACACTCAGAAGCATGCTGTATTCGTGAACATCTGCTTGGAAGAAATGCAGGCAGGGAACAAGCCTGGGCAGTCGCTCAACAAAGAGGCGTATTCCAATTTGGCTAGGAAGTTTCTTGAAAGGACTGGGATTAGCTATGAAAGGGTCAATTTAAAAATCATTGGGACAACATGCGCAAAGATTGGAAAATTTGGAAGGCGCTCCAAAGCGAGACTGGTTTAGGGTTTAATGAAGAAAAAAAAACATATGAAATGCCTGATGATTGGTGGGATCAGTTTGCTCAGGTATTAAATTGTATTTTTTAGGTTTTCTTAGTTTAGTCCATTCACTGAGGAATAATAATATTACCACTGACACATGTACTTCATTGTATAGAGATATCCCGGAGGTGATAAATTTCGGAATTTTCCACTAGCTTTTGAGAATGAATTGGACACACTTTTCAGTAGTACCGCGGCAAGGGGTGAATCGGTTCATATGCCAAGATCTTCCACCCATGATGTTCATGAAGAAGACAATGCTAACATCAAGGTAGATGAAAGTCCTCGTGCTTTTGGGGAATCCTACGAGGGACCAGACAGTAGTCCCTCTCAGTCATACACTGCCGACCAGTCATTCACAGCCGGGAGCCAATACATGGGGACTGACATTGGGAGGGACACCTACAGCCCCTCACCAACTAGTGCAATGCCCCGACCATGTCTTACCATGAAGGGGATCAAATCTAGTGCGAACCAAAGGTGGGAGAAATCATTGGACAGGGTGTGTGAGCTGATTGAGTTGAGGACGAAACATGCAATGATGGTTTCAGCACAGGCGGAGAATATTCCAACCATTGCAGAGTCCATTGCGATGCTGCGTGATATGCAGATCATTCCTTGTCATGCCGAACAATGGTCCTTCGCTGCATCACTATTACGTGAGCCAGAAAACCGTGTGTTGTTTTTGGAGTTAGGGGATGAGGAGCACAGGTCCCGTTGGATATACTTGGAGTATCAAATGGCCATGGGTAATAGAGGCCATTAGGGATGATTATCAGATCTTTGGCTGTACATGTTGCCAGACCCTATGTGGTCTTGTATTTTGTTTTGTGATGTTGTGAAAAGTTTGTTTATTATCATACCCAATGTGGTCTTCTGTTTAACGGCCTTTGATGTTGTAAAAGTCTTTTATTTTAGTCAGACCCAATGTGGTCTTCTCTTTGGGTTTAGGAAGTGACTGTTTATTAAAGTTTGGTGCTAATGTAATATATTGCTGAGTGGTTTTGTTTTCACTGTGGGTGATATGTCATATATCTGTGGTGGTGTTTTCTGTTTTGTGGGTGTATATTTAGTGCTCTGTTTCTGTGTTATTAGTTACACATATGAGAAATCCTTCTTCCTTTTATTTTTAAACATTCAGTTTCTTTATTCCTTGATATTTTAGCCTCTGTTTGTCAGATTTTATGTTGGGTTTGCATGTGTGCTATTTCAGAAATCTGACATTCTGGTCATCCCTTGTGCATGATAAGATTTAAACCTGACAAACTCATCACTGAAAAACTTTATCACATTGAACAACAAACTCAGTTTGCACTTTGCACAAAGGACTACATCACTCTTCCCACTCTGCACTGTGCAAACCCATCACTGATACTCTCTCCACATTGTTTCCTGCTCACCTGCACCACTGTTTTTTTCCTTCAAATAACTCCACTTTATAAATATTACAATGTTCATCTCCTTTTTTAATAAGTAAGAACACACAGTTACATTGGGCATCTGCTTTGCCACACATGACATTTCTATATTAAAATGTGTTTCTTATATGTGTTTTAATTGGGAGTATACAATGGCGGATGTTAATTTTAAGTGCAGTTTCATAACAAACTGCCAGATTTTAATTATTACACTTAACATGATGAACTTGGCCCTGATTTGCATATGTTTATCAACATTGTAGTCAATCCATTGCAAACATGGCCTGAGAAGAACCTAACTGACAAGATTCATCCACTCCTTTGAAAACACTCAAGAAACAACATGGAAAAATCATTGCTGTTGAAGGGTGTGGTTTGCATGGCAATTGAAAGAGAAGCACGTACCTGTGCTTCTCACTGAAAAGAGCACGGGAGGAGATGCTATACGACTGGGAGGGGGGTGTGGTGCTTGAAGAAACTAGGTTTCTTTTGTTACCCCTTTTACAACTAATGTCAGAAGGGGCATTATCGTAATCTTCATATTTTGATAAGCCAACGTGCCACATTCGCCACCTGGTCTTCAAAAGCCATGTAACTGAAATCCGGAGTTGGAAAACTCACATCCAAACGGTGCCTTAGAAACTTGGATGGAAGCAGTGCAACAGAAATTTTTTTTGTTGGGGTAATGGAGGCACACTTAGCTTCAGAATGCTCACCCTAATCCATTGGAAATAGGCAATCAGTGCATATCCCTGGGATACACTTGGAAAATTCTTGCAATTATGTTAGGATTGTCATTGTACTCAGAGATTGATGCAGTTTTGATGTGTTGACTTGATTATCTCATAAACTCTTCAGACATGGACGACATTTGAATCAATATTTAGATATTTGATCTCTTATTAACATGAGCTGTCTTTACAAGCAGAGGGCTGTGTGTGTGTGTTTTGAAGAATCAGTATGCTCATCTAAAAGGACCACAAATCAAGAAGTTGAAGGATTCAAGCATTGAGGTTTGTGGTCATATTGTCGTGTTGGGAACCATATGTTTAGCTAGTAGTATTCTATATCGTGATTGAGGTTTATGTTTGCTAGATTACAGACACAATATTGTCGCTGGAAGTGGCCTTTACTGGAGACACAAAGTCTGATTTTATGCTCGAGCCTCCCAATGCAGATGCCATGAGAGCAAAGATTCTCATCACTGAGGTAGCCTTGTGCCCCTTTGTATCTGTGGAAGCTTTTCTTTATTCTAGCTTAGAAGGTAATGATACATTGATGTGTTTTATTACAGTGACCTCATTGCAAGCATCTACAATAAAAAAAATTGTCCAATATTATTGTTTTCATTGACTTGAAAATCAAGAATAAAATAAAATCTTTGCACCATCATCTCACAAACTACATGCCATATGTTTTTTATTTGCACAATGTTCATTTTCTTTCCTTTTTTTTCTTTAGCCAATGAGTTCCTTGGGATAATATTTTACATAGGACAGGCAATTTTTCTGAATGATGAGTTTGGCGTTGAACACGCCTGACAACATGGTCATATGCATCTATTTGAGGTACTTTGAATTTATGTTTTCACTTATACATTTCTATCATAAACTTTCTAGGACAATGAAAAAAACCTGCCAAATTTTTTTTAGTAGATTTTGATTTAGTGAATTCATGCTATATTTTGTTTGAGAAGTATGTTGAGGTCATACTTACGCAAAATATCTAATTACAACTGTTTCCCTCTTTGGAAAATTGAAGATCATGGAAATGCACAATTGATCCGGAACAAGGCTGTCCTACTTACACATTTCTCATTTCGATACAAGATAGAGGTATATAGCAAGATAAAAACCCCATAGTATAGTCTAATTTTGTTGAATTAATCAATATCGAGTTGCATTTGGCTTTGATGGCCCTCCATTAATACATTCACTGACCCCAGGATATTCGTCAAGCTGTATCAAAGCTACAACCCAAGTTGTCAGCGAAAGTAATCCATCTTACTGAAGGATTCAAATCAATAGACTTGATTTCCATAGAAATTCATGGGGTAGTAAATCTTTGTATCAAAATCTAGAGTTCCTCGAACAACATGTGCCACCATCAAGGTAAATTTTTTTGTGCAACAGATTCATTGAGAAGAGGGGGAGGACCTGCCATCTGTTGGAGATTTCAGTGTTGGAAGTGGTGGATTTTTTCATTTAATGGATGTCCCATTGATAAAAATGTTAGTATTATTGTTGATAATGTTAGATGGAAATTGTCAGTTAAAAAAAGAACTAGAGACTAATGGATTATCGACCTTTCTGGATGGTTACCATACTTGTTGCATGAGATTTTATAAGCTAAAAGAATGTCAACCATACTTGTTGGATTGTTTGCTCACAGCTACTTCTTGTATTGTTTGGTCACAGTGGTGGCCTATGAAGCATGGACACTTCAATATGCCATGTCCATTTCTATTGTCTCTGAATCTGACATGAGACACAAGAAGACGCATTTGAATTACAATCGTCCATTGAAACACATGCTGTTTTAAAATTGAAATATGCATTGATATATACTATGTATATTTTTTTTAATAAAAAAATTCATACACTGCGATAATGCAATATACAATGCGGTAGCACATTGTCTATCACAGAGTGTGTGTGTGTGTGTTGAGTGTATAAGTGTGTAGAGTGTTTCAATGTTCTTTTTTTTTAATGCGGTTCCAAACTAGATTTAAAAACTTGGGTTTTATTATACTCAATTTTTTTTACAATAATACAGTCAAATATATCTCATTAGAAATCTAATAAAATATGCATTGAATAAATTTTTTCTTACACTTATTAAAAATACGTTCACTCAATTCAAAATAAAACGATATATTTTTTTATTAAAGCGTGTACTTTATTAAAATGTGTGTACTATTTTAAATAAAAACAAAAACATATGTAATCGGAACAGTAAAAATGACTTGAGTGTACTATTGTTTTGAAAACCCATCTTTCGAACAAGAGATCGAGCTGAATCCATTCACGACGGGCCAGCCCAAATTCGACCCAGTCCGTCATGGCCTGCGGACCAACAATCGGGACTTTTTGCAATTTAACCCAGGTCCTTCCATCTTCTCACGTTCCAGTCCTCATCGTTGTTTCCGAGGCCCGATGCCCGCCTTTTCGAACAAGCTAATCTTAAAAAAAAAAAAAAAAAAAACTTCAATGACCCGCCAAAACCCCCAAACAAAACCCTAAAAGGCAGTCTCTTCTCTTTCTCTCTCTCCCCCATCCATCAACAATGGCGAATGAGGAGGCGGAGATGTACCTGACGGAGCTCCGGAAGCTCCGAGGCACAGCGAAGGACCCCGACGTCGTCCGCGCTCTCTCCGGCGAGATCGAGAAGCTCGAGAGGGCCAGGTCCCTCGCGGAGCTCCGGGAGCTCCAATCGGCCGCGAAGAACCCCCACGTCCTCTCCCTCCTGTTGTCCGAGATCGAGAAGCTCGAGAAGGTGATTTCCCCCCTCTCTCTGTTGGTCCGTCTCTGCTTTTATGAGATTTGTGATCGGATTACAGAAACAGGAGGTGGTGTCGGGTTCGGTTGGCGGTGCGGAAGTGAAAAAAGAGATGCTGATGTCGGTGAGCAATCCATAGAATAAAAGCTTTGATTTTTGTGGAAGATTTGGATGGAGAAACTAATGGTGATTTGATTCATTTGAATGTGTGGCATTGTGTTCTTTTTTGGTGGAATTGATTGATGATGATTGGTTTTTTGTTCTTGCAATGTGTTTATTATAAGCCTAGAGCAATAATTTAGAAATAGATGACGGAGAACCAAATTTTGTTAGAGCACAAATGGGGTGGCGCTTTGGCTAGATATGTGGGTTTGCTCTGCATAGGTCTCACATTTGAAATCTCCTAGGCATGGTGCACAGGGTTTGTGGGCTATTCTGTGCACTTGGGGTATTTCTACTCATGTTGGGTTTCCTCATCTACAAAAAAAAGGGAACCAATTTTTTTTTTTTTTATCTTCAAACTTATCTGGTGCACATGGTTTGTGGGTTATTCTGTGCATCTGGGGTTTTTTCATTTTGTTGGATTTCTCGTCAGAAGAATCAAATTTTCTTTTTATTATTAATATTTATTGTCCTGTAACTTGGTGTTGTAGTGTGTTGAATTTCAAGTAATGGATTGTAAATAGAGATGACTACGTAGCCATTGACCATATACAATGATGAAGAGGAGGATGGGTGGAAGAGTACTAAGGAATTTGGAAGCAGTGCAACAGATTTTTTTTTTGGGGTAATGGCGGCACACTTAAGTTTCAGAATGTTCACCCCAATCCATTGGGAAATAGGTAATCAGTGCATATTTCTGGTATACACTTGGAAAATTCTTGCAATTATATTAGAATTGTCATTGTACTCAGAGATTGATGCAGTTTTGATGCGTTGACTTTATTATCTCATAAACTCTTAAGACATGGACGACATGAATCAATATTGAGGTATTTGATATCTTATTAACATAGGCTGTCTTTACAAGCAGAGGGGTGTGTGTGTGTGTTGGGGGGGGGGGGGGGGTGTTGGGGTTGAGGGAGGGAATACATTCTTGCTGCTTCTACTGCTTTAAAAATGGTTCACCTGCTACTAGATAATCTTAATGGGGTTGGGCTGTTTGGATGTGACTCATCGACTGGATCCAATGACTTGATATTTAATTACTGTCGGACTAGATGAGACATCAGTAATCTCATTAATTCTTATAGTATGTGCATTACAATTCTAATTCAAGTAAACATGCTCTTCAATTATATTGATAACTAAGGTGAAACTGAACCAAATATATATCAATATTGACTTTTGGGAATTCCAATTATCATTGTGGTGATTCATCACCGAATGGTTACATATGGATACAGATGGACGAAGAACGTGGCAACAGTGATGCCTACATAACTGCAGCAAAAAAATTGCAAGTTGGGGAAAAACGGAAGAAAACAATGGAATTAGGCAAGGTGAAGGCTGTGTGGGACAGTGATAAACATGCAACTTTTGTTGGTATTTGTTTGAAGCAAGTGCAAGCATGTAACAAGCCCTGCCAAACACTAAATAAGCTGGGGTACATGAACTTGGAGAAAGAGTTTTATGAAAAGACAGGTCTTCGTTATTCATCTATGATTCACGGTCTAGTGCTAACTGTGCATATCATTATCAAAACTTGGTTTTGGTTGTACTTGTTATTATTGGATGCTTTTTAAACCATGAAGATGAATTAGAAATGGATCATCTTATCCTCATGCTTGTAACATGGATGGGAGACGATATGAAAAATTCATTACCGAACAACCTGTTCATGATGAAATGTTGCATGGAAACTGTGGTAAGAGCTTTGACCTGTATCATGATGCCTAATTTTTTCAATAAATTCTGGGCATCTGAGAAGGTGACTGATATTTTAATTGAAGAGCAAACGAGGAATTTTTTTTTGAAACATAATAGTCATTGTTTCACTCTGAGACCATAAGAGCATCTCCAATGCTGCTGTAAATTTGTGGAGGAAACAGACTCTCAAATATGAGGAGTCATTCGTTCCAGTGAGTGAAATTCACATCCTTTGAGAGGATCAATGGGGCTTGCTTTTTTTTTTTATGTCACACTTTTTTATGGTCTCACAATTTGAATCTGTGCATGTGACACCCCGATGATTATGAAATTCAACAAAACATTGTATGACAACTATAAAAGTTAGAAGCAACTCAGAAAAAATGATCCCATCACTGTAACACATTTGAATTTTTTCGACTGACAAAAATTGGCTATATAAACTCATGCCAATTCATAAACATTTTATTTTAAGACGAGGAACCCCAACATTAATTTAGTTCTTAATACTGGAAAACTGCGGATGCACTATCCACAAACCCAGAGAGGATTTTCCCTTGAGACCTATGGGAAGCAAACACATGGCTCCGGCCAAAATGCTAACCTTGTATGAGTTAATTCATAAATTTTCAGTCATATCATCCTTCAATCTACAAGCTATCCTTCCTCACAAATGATTTTTTTTTCTCTCACAGTGATTCACATTTTAACTTTTTGTTATTTATTTAGTTTTAAATATTATTTTCACTAAATTAATGCCATTGATTTTTGTTGTAGATGGATTCTCATGGTAATGAGGCTTATAGTAAGCTCCCCGCCAATGAATGTTCTCTTGATCTGTCGGATGAACATTCCAATCCACCCCCCGTACCATCTCAAATTCCTGTTCAACAAGAATCTCAAATTCCTGTTCAACAAGAATCCACCCAAAGGAAAATTCGACGAACAAAAAATTTTTCAACACAAGAAGACATGATGCTCATATCTGCATGGCTCAATGTTAGCATAGATCTGGTGCATGGAACGACTTATTGGGAAAGAGTTCATTCCTACTACCACAAGTACAAGAAATTTCAATCAGACCGTACTTCTAATTCTCTAATGCATCGTTGGTCTTCAATTCACCTCGCGGTGGGTAAGTTTCATGGCTATTTTATGCAGATTGAAGCAAGACAGCAAAGCGGTGTCAATGAGCAAGACAAGGTATAAACATTACAAAAAAAAATTGTAAGTTTTTCTCATTATAATTTTCAAGTTTATAATTAGTTTAGTTTGTATATTTTCAAAATCAGGTATGTCAAGCGATGGAAATGTACCACAGCCTTCACCATACAGCATTTCAATTTTTACATTGTTGGAGCGAATTGAAGAATGCGCCCAAATGGTGCACTGGAGGTTCCAAGAAAAAGTCTAAGAACACAAGAAATGCAAGTCCTGCAACTTCTTCTTCTTCAACTCCAGATTCAATCTCTAAAGGGGAAGATGATGTTGTTGGTGATACCATTGTCAGATTCGAGAGACCACTAGGTGGAGAGGACATAGAAGAACAAATAAATGAAGCAAAAGGCAAAAAAACAGTTGAAAATAGTACCAGTAATCCTGTCGCAAATTTTTTTGAAGAGTGCAAGGAAGAGCAAAAAGTTTGGATGCAGGAGAAGGCAGAGCAACTTGAAAGATTATACGCTCAAGAGCGAGACATGATTGTTATCAAGAGAGAAAAACTTCGGCTGAAAGAAATGATAGAGGAGGAGAGAATAATGGCAATCGACACCACCAAAATGCAGTCACCGCAAGCAGAATATTACAAGGCCCTCCAGATGAAGATCATGACAAAGATAGTGCTACGGTAATTTTAATTAGTAGTCGTCGATTGCATAATATATTGTATTGCACTTTGGAAAACTTATCTTGGTATTTTCGAGTGTGTCACCAAAGTACTTGATAGATACTTTTATGAAATATGATTGCACAAATTGAAAATGAGATGAATATGAAAATGGTTATGAGTCAAGTATAGTATTTGAAGAATGTAGATAATAGAAAAAATTTGAATTGAGACAGGAATGCATGAGAGGATATATGGAAAATGTTAGGCACAATCTTTCAATCACACATGTTTTTCATTTTTCAAAAAATAGTATACCTCATCTACTGAGGTACATACTTTTATAAAAAAAATGAAATATATGTTCTAATAAATTGTACGGATTCATTTATAAAAAATGTAAAATTATTAGAGGTATATACCTTGTTAATGTGAGTGCATGTTGCTAACGAAGCATACAAAAGAATAGAATTGAGGTTGAAAAAGGGACTGTGTGTAACAGTGCTAGAGGATATATTACGAGTGAAAAGACATAAATAGGTGATTTATCAATTATAAAATTATGAGCTCTGTTACACTATGATTTTCAGTCTTATACATCTCTATCCCTCTATACTCACACTGTAATGAGGTATACATCTAGTTAGAAATTTCATATTTTTATAAATGATATCATTGAATTCATTTTGAGTATATATTTACTTTTTATAAAAATATATATTCCATTAGAGATTTAGAGGAGTTATATGGTTTTAAAAAAAAAAAACCGGTATGTGTTGTGGACTGTAAAATAAATTTTTCTTTTGAGAAAAGCGATAGACAGTTTTATCTTGTTATTATATTATCGAAATTGTAGACTAGATTAAGTGTAACATTTTTCAAAAAATATAATTTCAATGAAAGGGGTGGTTATTCCCACCCCATAAGTTATTCACCCCCACCTTGTTTTCTTCCCCACCCCAAGAAATATTTAAAGTTTTCTAGCCCACTGCCAATATATACATGAAAATGCTCTTAACAACCCCACCCCATGTATTTTTTGGGGCCCTCTCTGGTCTCTCCCTCCCTCTTGTTCTTCTCCATCTCCCTCTTTGCTCCCCCTCCTGTTCCACCCGTTGTCAGTGCTCCCCTTCAGTTTGCCCTCTCGCAAGTGATCCCCTCTGGTCTCTCTCCATTTTCGTGCACAACACAATCATTTATCAAAATAGCGTGTTCATTTTGTTTTTCAATGTTAAGCTCTAAATGTTTCAATAGCTTTTATTTTAGATTTCAATGTTATTTCTTTATTTTTTTTATGTATTTCTTGAATCTTTGTTTCTTTATTTTAGCTAACTTAACCCTAGTTCTAGGTTTTATTTTATTTTTTAAAAGAAGTATAATTTTTTAGCAACTTAACCCTAGTTCTTCTTTTTGTTTTTTACTTTATTTTTACATACCCTAGGTTTTTATTTGAAATCTAGTTTAGTCATGGTTTGATGGAAAGTGTTTGGTAGAAAACGGTTTGTATTGTAATTGATATGAATTATTGATGAAAAATGTTTGTACATTGGTTCATATACATATATTTGTATTTGATGCATTGAATAAAAAAACCCTTATTCATTGATCATTTTTTGTTTTTGAGGATCATTGATAGCTCATTGTATCATTCGTCGATTGAGAATGTAAAATACATGTTTGTTGAATTATTGGTATGGATTATACATATTTATTGGACATTTTGTATTCAATGACTTGGATTGGTTGACTGAAAAAGAAAAACACTTGTATGATGAATATTGTCGATTGACTGATAATCATTTGTTAGTAAATTATGAATTAGATATGTTTATTGGACATTCTTGATTCAATTACATTTATTCATTGATGTCATTTGGAAAACACATGGTCGTTAATCTCTGTTGTTTGAACTAATGAGAATTATGATGGTAAGAATTGAATCACACATAGTTATTGAACATTCTTGTTTAAAAAACAATCATTGGTTGTTGTAATGTGGAAAACATGTGCATTGAATTTTTTTTAATTCAATGAATAAGGATCATTGGTTAACTGAGTATGAATTATTTATTTTTTTATTGGTCATTCTTGATTTAATCATTTGGTTGATATCGTGTGGAACACACATGTTTTCTAAACAATTTTTTATTAAGATAGAAAGTTGGTTGATTGAGTATGAAAAAGACTTTTTAATCAAACATTGTCGATTGATTGATAATCATTTGTTGGTAGAGAATTGTATGCATCATTAGTTGATTCAAACTATTGCTTTGTAGGCGTCAATCTGAATGCTATTTTGTTAAAAATAATGTGTCATTTTGGTATAACCAAAACAATGGTTAAAAGTGCATTGTAACTAAATTCTGGTTATTTGATCAATGTAACGATCTTTCAGTATTTTTTTACATAATGATGTACATGTGATTTTGAACAAAGAAATGATCTCCAATTACAAAAATAAATACAATAGATTTTGAACAGAGGAATGATCTGAAAGTGTTCTATGTTTTTGTCTGTTCGATAGCAATTGTCAACCTACTCAATCCAGGTCGACCTAACAGTTGTGGTAGCTATTGCCCAGTTCAACAGTAATGTTATCGAACGAGCAACAGAATAGGAGTAAAGATCTCTGGTTACCGTTCAACAATATCTCTGTCGAACACTTAAAAAAGTGACGACATCCCCTCGGTCGAATGGGAACCAAAATGGACTATGGTTCTCTGGTTCCAGTTCAACGCAACCCTCGTTGACCACTGCACACACAGGCTACATATGGTACGTCGAATTGGAATCAGAATGAGTCGAAGGACCTTTGGTACCCATTCGACAACATCCATGTCAAACCACTTTAAAAAACAACGATATCCAGTGTATCGAACTGGAACCAGAATGAACGGGGTGAGATAGAGATCTAGGTGGGATGTGTGGGGTGGATAATTTTCGGGTGGGTTTGACATGAAACAAAATGAAGTGAGACAGATTTTTAAATTAAATAAGCGGGGTGGGTAAAAATAACCAGTGAGGTGGCTTTAACCGTCCCTCAACGAGATTGCCATCATGTATTCATGAAAAAAAACGTGCATGCACAATTTATGAGTTTTGCATTGCCTATGTGGCATTCTATGATTGGTACACACCGGAGTTCCTTAAACAAACCCCTCGGACTGAAGCAGGCCCGGCCCGCCAGCCCATTGTCGAAAAAGATGCCTTTAAATAAATAAAAAATTCATCAATCAATGTCTGAACGTTCCAAAATCATTCGCGATTCAAAATTCCAGATCAAATTGAAACAATTCGAAAACCCTAACGCGTTTGATCTCCATCAATTCGACCGGTTCCTTCGTAGGTAGTGGAAGAGATGAACCCGAGGATGATGATGCACCCTCCGCCGCTGGCGCCCCAGCCCGCGCCGCCGCCACCGATGCCGTCGGCGGCGTCTGTGGATCTGGTTCTGAAGGGGTCGTGCGAGGGGTGCGGGTCGACGACGGACCTGTACGGGAGCAACTGCAAGCACATGACGCTCTGCCTCTCCTGCGGCAAAGCCATGGCCGCCGCCCGCTCCAAGTGCTACGCCTGCGGCTCCGTCATCTCCCGTCTCATCCGTGTCAGTCTCTCTCTCTCGATATGATCACCTTCTGTTGTGACGGAGCTTTTGTTCCTTTGATTTCGTCGTTCGGTTTGGGTTATAGGGTTTGGATTGCGCTTTTGATGGATTTTTTATTTGCGACCTCAAAAGATTTTCTTTTTCTTTTTCATATTGGTGTTCATGGTTTACTGTTTGGTATGGCTTATGGGTTTCCCTCTATTGATTTTCTTACTGTCAGCCGTTCCGGTTGTTCTCCCCATGGTGAAGCGTTTGTTCCTTTGATTTGGTTGTTCTTTGGTTCGCTATAAGGTCTGGGTTTGAGGTTTGGGTTGCGATTTTGATGGAGTTTGTATTTTACACCCCCAAAAGATTTTCTTTTTTTCATTGTGGTTCCCATTTTGATTTGCTGTTTGATATGGGTTTTGGGAAATTTTGTGTGGGGATTGGGTTTCATGATTTGGCATTTCTTTTTTGCAATCCTCTTTTGATGGTTGTTTTCAGAAGTGGGCGTTGTTTGGGTGGATCTTTTTTTTGGAGGGGAAAGGATTTAGTAACCAAACATGCAAAATTTGACCCAAAGGCAACTAGTCGAGTGGAGCATGAGCAAAGCGAGATAATAATGTTAGCACTGTAGCGGGAGAGTGGAGTTGTAGGAGCGAGATACCAAGGGAGCGAAGAGAGCTAAATAAAGGTGAATGAAGTGAGGCAAAGTAGTCTTTCTTTTCCATTTCCTACTGAAGAAAAAAGTGATAGGATGACATGTCGTATTGGCACTGATTTAAAAAGTGTTTGGTTAAAGAATTGGTCAACAATTTGGTATCATGATTTTTTTAAAAAAAATTTGCATCCTTGGAAGTGTTTGTATTTTCATTTTCTTCTTTGTGATGGGGTCTAAATTCAATTTTTTGATTGGTGAATGTGAAATATGTATATTTTTTTATGATGGACTGGGTTGAATTTCCATTTTTTCCTATAGTTTGGGTTGCATTTGGGGCTTTGATTAAATGGCTCACATTTACATGACATTTGGTGTTCATTTGGTCATTGTCTTTTGTGCCGCGCAGGAGTATAATGTTCGGGCAAGCTCTAGTGCAGATAAGATGTATTCTATCGGGAGATTCGCCACAGGTTTGCCGAGCTTCTCTAAGAAAAAGCATGCTGAGAACAAATGGTCCCTCCACAAAGAAGGCCTGCAGGGGCGTCAGTTAACCGACAGCTTGAGGGTACTTGCTTGACTTTGACAGCTGATGCAGTACTGTCCTTTTTTGTAATATCAATAATGCTTGATAAAGGTTATAAATCTGCATAAGGCACAGTTTCTGCATAACTCGCTGTTGGAAGTTCTGGGCTTATTGTTCTTATGTTCTATTGATTGACATCAAATGTTGTGATCTGAAATGAATTCACTTGAATGATCTTATGCCTCTAAGGGAAAAAAGGCCTCTTTCGATGTGCCAAAAATTTGTATCAATGATGAATCGTCGACCTATGGTTCCCATATTGTTGCAATATGCAAACTTAGACAACTTATCTGTTTATTTTATTTTATTTTATTATATATGTCTGGCTGATTGCTTTAAATTTTTGTAGTGATGCATTGATTTTCTTTTGCACATAGGAGAAGCTGAGGAACAAACCTTGGATTTTGGAGGATGAGACTGGTCAACATCAATACCAAGGTCAGGTTGAGGGTGCTCATTTAACTGCATATTATCTTTTAATGATGCATGGGCATGGGAAGGAGTTTGTAGCTGTGCCAGCAGGCTCCTGGTATGAATGACTTATGTTATCTTTTATTTGCCTATACAACCATTTTGCTATTTTTCCCTCATAGGGAAGTCTTGTTCTAGGAACATACTTCTTTATATTTCTAGTTAGTGAAAGTTTGTAGACTATTTTTTACATTATATAAACGGCTAATGATGGTCAACCAGTGATAATCTTGTGCAGAATGTAATTCATGCTTCAGTTCTATTATGATGTCATAATCAAGGAGTGATGCTTGTTCTTTTCATAGGTACAACTTTAATAAAATAGCTCAATATAAGCAACTTACATTAGAAGAAGCCGAAGACAAGATGAAAAACAGGAAGAGGACAGCAGATGGGTATGAAAGATGGATGATGAAGGCGGCGGCCAATGGAGCTGCGGCTTTTGGTGCTGTGGAGAAAGAAATTGTAAAGAGTGAAGTGCCTGATGGAAATCGGCGCAAGAAAGGAAAAGGTGACAGTGGTGAGGATGCTGCTGAGAAGGCTGAAGAAGATGAAGGAGAAGAGGAAATGAAGAAAAATAAACCAAGCTTGAACAAAAAAAGTGTTGATGATGATGAAAATCCTGCTGAAGATTTTGACTTGGATGATGATGACGTTGAAAAGGGTGAGTGCAGAGTGCTTTATATTTCTTTGCTGTAGACTGGGTTCATGAACTGCTCTCTTTATTATGTTTGTGCACATTTTTCTGTTTGATTGCATGAGAATTGCTGTCATCTTTGGAGTTTCATCTGTTAAACATTTCAGTTAATGTGCTCCCGCCTTTAGTTTTAAAAAACCGTTATTTTTAAATTTCTTTACGTAGAGTGGTGCAATTAGACTCAGTCAAATATGCATGCTTTTTTTAATTTTGCACAGTACCTGGCCTATGGAATTTGTTTGTTCTCCTGGACATGTTCTATTTTCCTGACACTCTGTATCACCCACTCTGCTAATTGTTGTATTCTTCAACATTTAAGTTAACACTAGTATACTGTACACGCAAATGCGTGTAAATAAAAAATTATATTTCACATTTGTAAAAACATGAACAAATTACCATAAATTCTACTTGTTATCATGAGAAAATATGTTCAAGATTGATAGTATTCTACCTTCAAAAAAGGTTGAAAAATGAGTCATGTCTTCCTTTTTTAATTCTAATGAGCCCCACCACATATAAAACACAATAGTACAAACACAGAGAATACAACATAACATTATTACAATTTATAAACTTTTGCAGTGCGTATATTTTGTTGCTCCTTTGCCTTTCAATATTTAAAAACCTACAAATAATAGGAGAAAATACATATTCGATTCTATTTTATTTCACTCATCTTCTCCACCACTCATTTTTCTTTCATCTCATTCAACACATTCATTAACACGCTCTAATTCTCTGTTTTTTTTTACTTGTCAGCCGTTATCTTTACCTATTTTTTCATCTCATTCAATTACAAGAATGAAAAAATCAACATGACCTGCTGCAAGAAAAACACCAGAAAAGCTCTCCCATTCATGGTATGCAAAAGTAAATACATAGAAACTAAGGAAACAATCAAACATTATAATATAATAGTGGCCAAGAATATACAACCACTTGGGAGGTCTACATATCATGGTGAATTAATTAAGTGCACAATTTTCTAACATCATTGTAACTGAAAGCCAAGCACAGCACTCTTTTCATAAAATAATAATTATGATAATAATAACCAAATAATATAAAAAATAAAATAAATATGAACCCTATAGCTACTTTTTTGTTTCATTTCTATAGCAAATTGAGATTAGCATCCAAAAGCCTGTCTTCTATAACAAAAGGAGTTCAGGTGCAGATATAAAAATACATATAATATTATTAATACAATGTAACAATCATATTAAGAAAAAAGAATGCATAAATATACATTGAATGGAAAAGAAAAAAAATTGCATACTTGGTACAGAGAGCGCACACTGAAATGACACGTTACTCACGCAACCTGCAATGCACCTTCAAATTAATTGTTTACCCCCACTAAATGACAAAATTACACACAGACTGGGATGGCAAAGTTTTGTCGTGATCGTACCGCTTTATAGTATGGTATAGATAAATCTGCACAGCGTGGTTTTTTGGTGTCTTAAATTGTATTATTGGCTTTTGTTTTTGTTATTTCATGCTGAAGAGATTTCAGCATGTTAAATCAGTAGATCAATATCAATGGAATTCGCATGCATGACTTGAAGATGGTACTGTTAAAAGTACCATCATTATTGGCATTATGTTAACTAGGTTCCTTTCAATCATAGATGGCTGTTATTTATAGGTTCATTTTTATGATCTTTTGAATCTATGGGTTCTGAAGGACATGAAGAAAATTAAACAGATCTGATTCCCCGTTATAAGTGAGTTTGGGAGTTCTGAACTTCTGATTGCCTGGTGCCATAGTAATAATACATGTTCTTTGATTCTCCTAATTTTCTTCTCAATTTGATTTTTTTCTTTGCTTTTTTACATATGTTTCTAGGTGATGATTGGGAGCATGAAGAAACCTTCACTGATGATGATGAAGCTGTGGGCAACGATCCGTTGGAACGCCTTGATTTGGAGCGTGAGCCCACTCCACCTAGAATCAAGGTTTGAGTGAGAATTGAAGAACTTATGTGCAAGTTTACTGTGAACATTTAGTTGTGCATGAGTAAAACAATGATTACTCTCTAAATACATGGCAGATGACGATTATGATTTTGATGCATGCTCATGAATATATACTTGGTTTTAGTATTGCCCTTGTCAATGTTCTGACTTGCAAAATATTTGCATCCTTATTACATCAGTGAATTTGGTCTTCTGAAGGTATTGTTATCTCAGTTAATAAGAGTAGATGTGTATGTTCATGATGTGTTATGGAAATGGAAGCTCATAACAACATTTAATGTTCCAGGATGATGAAGAAGATGAAGAGCATGAGGAGGAGGGTGGAGCGAAATTGACCGCTGCAGGAAAGGAATTGAAGAAGTTGCTTGGACGAGCAAATGGACTAAATGAATCAGATGCTGAGGAGGAGGAGGAAGAAGAAGATGTAAGTCCTTCTTTTACTTATTGAAATCTTTCATTTTTGACATCCTTGAGCTATGAGGAACTTTGTGATGGAAATTATCGCCAGTCTAGCCTGCCCTCAGAGTGTGATGTTAACTAGTAACTTTGTTGGATAAAGTTCTATGTTATGCGGAAGAAAAAGTTATTAGACGGGAATTTTATTTTATAATTTTTTTTTGAATTTGAGAAGATATGGCATAATTAACTAGATGAATAAAAAAATGCCTGCAAAACGCCCACAGAAAGCAAGGCTGTCAAATTTACCTCTCTATCTTTGACATTTTGGTCTCATTCATATTCCTCAAGCAGCCTCTCAGAATATCCCTTTGTATCCATCTTCAGGAATTAAGCTTAAACTTACATCACATAGTTGAATGTTGTTTTGATTGCCCCATCCGAATTGCAGTATAAATTCTGTATTTTCTTCCCGGAGGTGGTTTTAGTCGTGTTGGGTCAACATTAGGCTAGTCAACCTTTATAAGGGTTATGGTCTGGCACGTGCCTTTCCACTCTGCCAGTTAGTCGGTGTTGCTCTAAGGTACCTGCTGGCAGGAAGTGCAAACTTGTTAACATGTCTCCAATGCACTGAGCCCCTTGTTTTATAGGGTAAAAAAAAAAAAAAGATCTTACGTCAAGCTGGAGGTAGAGAGGGAGATTTATTGGTGTTCTGAGTTTTGAGGATAATGTTCTATGAGGTCAAAATTTCTATCAAGGCCAGCATTGGCCAGAAAGTGTTTCGATCTAGATCATTAGCTGAAAAAAAGGATTTGGGGGGGAGGGGGGGTGGGTTGTGCAGCTTTAGAACATCCTTTCCTAATTCTAACCCAACTTTCTGAGCTTTCTCACATCATATATGTGTCAATTGCCTCTCTTGGCATATACTCAATATTAAACGCTGGATGACCACCAATAAGTTCTCACCTCCTTAAAACACTATTTTTTTCTCAATTCCCTAGGTACCCCCTCCTATCCTATATATTAAACAGTCAATCCACCCAACTCCCATCTCCTAATCTCATCGCAAACCACCAGCTTGTGATGACTAATTAGCAAGTTTTAACCCTGGATGTGTTTGGATCTGGGGAATTGAGTTGTAATTAAATCTTTCAGCCTAACATATATGAGGTGGGCGACAATCACGACCATCAGATCATGGGTTATAATGCTCCTAGGGGTGGAATCACCGTTTGCAATCAATCATGGGTAACACATGGCTTGGGGTGTGAACCTTTTGGGTGAGGCTGCACAAGGGTGTTCATGATCCAGATTTCTTTCTTGCTTATTACTTTATTTTCTTGGATTCCCACCTAAATGGATTGTAATTCTAATTCTAAAAATTTCATCAGAATTGTAATTCTGATCGTTTCCAATTTCACTTTAATTCCAGAGGAATTGGATTTATAATATTTTAGTTCCAACCGATTTCCTAAATCCAAGACTCTCTGAATATTACAATTCCATCACCATCAGAATGCATCTAATCCTCACCTTCCACTCTCCTTCCAACCCTAAGATCCCTTTCCAGACATTATACTTCCACCTTAATTGTTTCTGTTCCCTCCTAATACTCTGCCAACTTTGCCGTCCTATCATAGCTAGACTTTTCCACCATGAATTTATGTTTTCTACGCCATATCCAACACAGCTGTAAAACCTAGCTTCCCCTTTTCATCCTACTTATATAGAATCTGGGTTTTGACAACTGGTACTATAGTGATATAGGTTTGTATCATATGCAAATTTTCCTTTGAACTTGGCACATTACACATTTTTGATATATGACCACTTAAGAATAGGTTTAAAATGCTTGTTTGGAATCTGATTTTTTGCCTGCCTCGTCATACTTGCACCGCACCCAGCATTGAGCTTTTGGATTTGATCGAGACAAAATGTCAGGTCAACAATCTGATTTTTTTTACCTTTGCAGGTGGAGGATGAGGCTGGCAATTCTCCTGTTCTTGCTCCAAAGCAAAAGGATGCTCCAAAAGAAGAGCCTTCTGATAACAGTCCTTCAAAAGCAGCACCCGGTGGATCTTCTCGTGGAACTCCATCCACATCCAAGTCAGGAAAGTCAAAAAGAAAACATGGTTCTGATGATGCAAAGTCTGGGAATGGTGGTTCTGTGAAGAAGGCTAAGACAGACAATGTATGCCATTCCTATATTGCACAAATGAAATTTAGATATAAATTTTAGAACCATTCTGTACCTTGTCTTCTTTGGTTGACTATTATGCTATATTATTCTTAAACAGGATTCAAAACCATCATCTGTTAAAGATGAGTCTGTTAGCAGTGCTCGAAATAGTGCATCTTCTAATGGACTAACTCAATCATCTTCGAAAACTGGATCAACATCCACTGTTGGTCCTGATATAGAAGAGGAGATAAGGACTGTTCTGCTCCAGATGGCTCCAGTGACAACCCAAGATCTTGTTGCAAGATTTAGGTCGAGACTAAGAACCAAGGAGGTATATCTTGATCGCCTAGATCCATATCCACCAACATTGCTACATTTTTCATTAATGGCCTGCATATGGTTATAGTTTTTCTGATAATGAAATGTCTTGGATTTTTTTGGATAGCGTGTGTAGACAATTAGATGCAGATTATATCAAAATTTACATGGTTTGCGTAATCTTAATGTCTTTTGATTGACATGTTTATTTAATCATTCTATGTGCGTCCCTGCTGGATCATATGTTTTATTTCCCAAGGAAGTTGACATATAAGTTTAATTCATATATCTTTCTGTTTTCATGAGGCATGCCCTTCCCTGGTTTACTGTTATAAACTAGTTAATCTATGAATGTATGGATTCTGCATGTCCCTAGTTTTGAATTTACTTACCTTTTTTTTTGCAGGATAAGGCGGCTTTTACAGAGATTCTGAGGAAAATGTCCAGAATCCAGAAGATCGATGGAGCAAGCTACGTTGTGCTGAGAGAGAAATGACCCTTATCACCTGTAAGCTCATCGCATAATTCCATTGAATCCATTCCATTGGTTGTTAAGTTTTATTTTAATTCTTTGATATGCAAATGTCAAAAGATTTTCATTCTTCTCATATGACAATCTGCACCGGTAATGCGGAATGTCTATATTTTTATTCTCATTCTGCCATTTATTGATAGATTGAAAACATGCTTTAAAGCACATGTGCCCTTCTGCTAAAAAATTCTCTTTTGCTCGACATGCAGGATGTCAAATTGTTTGTAAGAATCCACAGAACAACTTATTATATGGTGAGAATGCTAAGGTTTTTTCCCCAGAGACGATGGACTTCTAAAATTATCAATAGATTGTTTTAAAAAAAAACTCCTTTTTTTGTTTTATTGATTTCCTCCAGGTTGTGCTATATTTTGTAAACCATTATAGACCCAGTGTATGTATGATAAGATGAATAAGTTATTCCACATTATATTAGTACTAGTGTATTTGTACGCGCGTACGCGCGTTTAAATAAATAATATTTGTATATAAAAATACATTTTTAATATAAATCTTTATGGTATTGCTATTTGTAATATGTTTTTTTAGAATTTGAAATCTATATATTATGTATTATGTATGAAACTAAATTGCTCTTAGTATGAAACTGTTCTTAAAAATAAAAGTGTTCTATTAGCAGCAAAGAGAGGAGTATTTGTAGTTTTTTCAAAACACATATGGATAGAAGCTAGTAGTTTGTGGTAGTGGCAACACTTTCTTCTCCTTGTTCGATGCTCTCTTTGTTTCTCCTATTTTTCTAACAGAAGAATACAATTTTGATTAGACAATAGAACTTAAGGGAGCGTGACATGTAGTAAGTAAGCTAAATGTTTAAAGTTTTATTTTGTACTCTATAATTTAATTTTAAACAAAACTGAAGAAGTGAATAATGTATAAATGATTGAATTATAGAACTTATGTATTATAAATTTAGTAGTAACAAAGAAATAAAATAGTGTATGTAGAAAGAGTAAAATATGACTTTTCACATTGTTATGAGGTCATGAATTAGTAATTTTTAAAAAAGTAATGTTTGAAAGTTTGGTTATGAATATCTAAATATGAATAATATGTAAAGTATTGTATGATGGAATTCTTAACAAAATCAATTATGCTTTGTTGTAGCAAAACATTTTTTAAACTTAAATATTTTGGAAGAGAAATTTGTTGTTTGACATACCTGTAAAACATTAACGGGTTCGAACTCCAAGATACAAGGATACTTCACAGGCTGGAGTTCTTCAAAAAAATATTGACATGCTATTTTTACAACAGTGTGTACACCTGTACGTAAATTTTGGTAGAGACATTCAAGGCAAATAATTTGTGAAGATTATAAATATGGATATATGCATGTAAAATTCGAAGAAATAAATGTGATAGCCTGTGTGATGTACTGATAGATGAATTGTAAATTCTAAAATAAATTAATGTCTGAAAGTTTAGTTATGAATATTTGATTTGTTATCTAAAAATGAATAGTATATAAAGTATTTTACTATGGAATTCACAACAAAGTTAGTTATGCTTTATTGTAGCAAAACATTATTTAAACATAAATAGTTTGATAAAAAAAAAGGAATGAAAGTACATAAACTGAGTTAGTGTGGGTTAATGGAATAAAGTGTGATTTATGTAAGTGAAATATTATTTCTATGCAATTATACAGGCAGGTATAATTCTTCAAAATATATTGATATGTCATGTTGTTAAAAGTATGTACATTTGCATATTATTTGAGTTAAGTATGAGTTAACTTGAGCAGTATGAATTATTGATAGAGGAAGATATTATATTTCATATTACTGCAAACACATGACTTGATAACATGATTTGATACTTAACTATGATCAATATATAAAATACTGAATTATGGAGTGTCGCTATACTAATAGAACTATATAATTTAATTTAATTTTAAACATACCTCAAGAAGTGATTAATATATAAAGGAATAAATTGTGAAACTTTGGTACATAAATTTAGTTCCAAATTTTAAAAAAAGTAATGTTGGAAAGTTTGGTTATGGATATTTGATTTGTTATTTAAATATGAATAATACATAAAGTATTGTATTGTGGAATTTTTAACAAAATCAATTATGCTTTATTGTAGCAAAACATTATTTAAAGATAAATAGTTTAATAAAAAAAAATGAAAGTACGTAAATGTTCAATCAAAAAAGAAATTTGATTTTTGATATACCTGGAAAACTTTAATGTGTTTGAACTCTAGGATACAAGAAGGCTTCACAAAATGGACTTTATAAAAGGAAAAGTGAGAAACTTGATTTGAAAATACATAAATTTAGAAGAAATAAATGTGAGAGAGTGTGTAATATCTAAAAGTTTGGTTATGATTAGTACATAAAGTATTGTACAATGGAATTCAGAACAAAAAACATAAGTCGTTTGATTAAAAAAAAAGAATTAAAGTATAGAAATGTTCAATTGAAAGATAAATTTGATTTTTGACATACCTGCAAAATAGTAATGAGTTTGAACTCTAGGGTATGAGAAGGCTTCACAGAATAGAGTTCTTCAAAAAAAATATTCACACCTGCAATAGTAAATTTTGGTAGCGACATTAAATATAAATAATTTGAGAAGATTATAAACATGTATATATGTATCTAAGAGGAAAAGTGACATTAATTATAGCATAACATTAATTAAACATGAATACTTTGATAAAGGAAGAATGAAAGTATAGAAAACTTGAATTGAAATAGAAATTTGTTTTTTCACATACTTGCAAAACTTTAATGAGTTTGAACTCCTAGATAGGCTTTACGGAATGGAGTTCTTCAAAAAATATTCATACGCCATTTTTACAGAAGTTTGTACATCTGCATGTAAATTTTGGTAGCTATACTCAAAGATAAAAAATTTGTGAAGATTATAAACATGGATATATGTATGTAAGAGGAAAAGTGAAAGAAGTTATACGATGCATCTATTCCTCTTTACAAACGCGTGATATTTTAGATTTTCGTGGAGACAACAATACTTATTCAACAAAACGTACCTTCTCGTTCTAATGGATCATGAAAGGAAGAATATTTATTCAACAAACATTAAAAATACATGTACAAAAGTACCTTTTACTGACCTTCAAAGCAGGACCTTCTCGTCCTCTGCATCATGAAAGGAAGAATGAGAAACCCTATTAATGATTCTCGAACCAAAAAAAAAAAATAGAAGAAAATTTGAACCTATCGAAGCCATTTTACATTTTTTTTTTCAGATTGACCATCTCCTGAAGGATTCCAAACCGATCTAAAAACTGGAAAAAAAAATTCAAATTCTGAAACCTATCTTCAATGAACACCGTGCGGCGAAACAACTCATGCGGCGAGACAAATCGTCAAGGACACCGACATAGTGTTAAAAACGAAAATAAAAAAAAATAAAAAATAAAACAAACAAACGGGCACGTGTAAAGTATGTAACAGAAGTGGATGACGAGTCCCTTGCCTCTAAATTACGGAAATCACCTCTTCATTTTTTGAAATTCATAATATGTCCGAATGGATCTATTTGCGAATAAAAAATGGCACATGCAGTAGCAGTTAAAGTGTTTTAGGGATCTAATTAGAAATAAGAGATATTCACGGATCTATATGCAATTTTTGAGTTAAAGTGTTCCGCACTCATCTTCTCCGTCGTTAACGAGTGCGTCCGGGCGAAACCGATTTGTCTCCATTCGAACAGTCGTGCATTAGAATGTATGTTAGATAAGATGTGCGTCCTTACATGAACATTCGATGTGAGAAGAGCTTCGATTATTCTGTTGATGCCTTTTGTGGTGCCACACAATTAGCAGCCAATGCTAATGATAAACCCTGGTCCTTTGGTAACTGAATGGAATAAGGTGAACTGGAATATTATGTGATCAAAGATAATGTATTGTTCTACGGGGGGGAAAAAATAATTTATTTAGATTTTTAGATTAACCGTTTTTGTTGTGTTATATACCATTCATTGTATTATATATTTTGTGGAACTATAAAATACAATGCTGGAATGATTATCGCTCTAATTTTTTCAAAAATTGAATCATTCAATGAATCTGAAAAATCACCCGAGTCAATGGTTACTTGTTCATCCGTTGGGTTAATTGAATTTGAACTGTGATATAATTATAGTATATTGAATATATTAATTATCATCACTATGCATAAAATTTAATTAACATCATAACATGATTTTAGTATCTAAATTCTAAAAATTTTATAAGATTTCCATAGATAATCAAGTAATTAATAATAATAATTTCTATAAATAAAGAATCGATTGATAATCGATTTAATCAATCCGTGCTTGTTATAAAAACCCAACGGATGTGTTTTATTAGTGGACTGGTTGTGTTTTATTAAAAAAATTTATATCATGAGGTTTTAAGAGTAAACTGAACAGAAATTCAAAATCGGGTGAAAATTTAATCAGTTCAACCGATCCGGTTGGGTGAACACTAAGATTAAACCGCACAATACAGAAACCAACATGAATGATACTGATATAACATTGATATACCATAATATCATATCTTTAAACAAACTATAATCACTGTATAAATCAAAGTAGACATTACTGATAAGCTCACATTGGATTGCTCCCACATCAAACCACTCCCAAATCGAAGTAGAGCCAGAGCCCAATAGAGCCATTCATGCTCCTCCGAGTCCGATCAAGCCGGACAAGGAGTAACCCCTCAATGGTCCTGATTTGAACAATGTCAGACAACCACATTCAAAACAGATAACACTGATGTAATATTAATATGACATGTTATCTCTTTCTGTAAAGAAATAATAAAACAATACAAATCAAAATAACAAACAACATATAATCAATTTGTTCAACCAAAGCGATCTTCCGATCGAGCCCACGAGGAGAGACCATCAACAGTCCCAACTCGAACATCATAATGAATAATACTGATATAACATTGATATAACATGCAATCTTCTGTATTAAACAATACAAAATTCAAATATAAATCAAAGTAAACATCACTAACATAACACCAATACAACATATAATCAATCTCTTCAACCAAAACAACAACACTCACAATAACAAACTTTTCAAACAAGCATCGTAAACCCGCCTAAACATTTGAAAAAAAAAGAAAATCACACTTTCAAAAGTTAGAAAACAGGAGAACCAGAGCCAGACCCAACAGAGCCATAACAGGTGGCCATACGAGTCCGATTGATCCGGACGGGGCGGGACCTTGGGCGGCAGCCTCGATTCGATCAACATCGACGGTCTCTCCTTGAGAGGCCGGAAGGACCTCGACCCGCAATTTGAGGCCTCTCTTGCAGCTGATCGGCTTGGCACTCGTAAAGTACCGCTCGCCCTCGCCTTCGAGGGCGACACGGCTCAGACCGTCAGTGAACATCCGAATCGGGTTCGTGACGTTGCAGGCCTCGAATTCTTCTTTGCTCGTCAGTTCCGCGACCGTCTCATCCGCCGCAGAGTACGTGAACCCTGTGTGAAGATTCAGGTTGGGGAGAGATTGGTTGGTGAAGCAATGCCATTGGAAGGTAAGTAGTTCATTCAAATTTCTAAAAGTTGATGTTTTGATTGTTCTTTTGGTGGCATTTTTATCTTTAGTTATAAATTGGGGTGCATAAGATATAGATGGGCATGGTTTTATGGATTGAATTGTCTTAATTTTAAAATATAAAAAATCTACTAATTTTTTGTCATTAGTCACATTCGTCAAAATTGGAAGAGAAAATGGGGATAAATGTTATTTCAACTTTTAAGTGAAACAAAAAATTTCTATTTTCATTATACAATAGGGATAATGGTTTGTATGTTATTCTTTCACACCAAGTAGAATAAGTTGTTCTTCCCCCCTTACCCTCAAGCTTATCCCCTTATCTCAACACTGGTCACCTTATCAAAACAACCCTAAATGCTAGTTGAGCAAAGAGGTAAGAGTGGAAATAAGTGAATGGAGAATAATTTTTCCTGTTTAATATATAAAAAAATTGATAAAATATGGACATGCAATTATCCCATTTTTAAAATGAAAACGATAATTTTTTATCTCTTAAAAAATTAGAATAACTTAGCCTCAACCTTAACCCCTAGCAAACAAACCCTCAAAAATATATGTATGGATAAATTACTACACTTTGATCATTTTACCTTGGAGAGGCAGATATAATTATTCCTACTTATTTATTCAAAAATATAACAATAATAATATTAGAAAATAAAAAAAGACAAACATTTATGAAAACTGACTGAAAGATAAACAACCAGATAGTAGATCATCTAATTCAACTCCATCCCTTTATAATTATATTATATATCCGGATAAACTACTCACAAACCAAACGTGTATTCTAACTTGTCCAAACAAAATTATTTCATCTAGACAATTTGAAAACTATCTTTCACAAATAATAATAATGAGAGGTTATGCTAGTCTTATTGGCCATTTTATCTAGGTACGCAGCCTATGGTGAGCATTCTTTCTTGCTCTGTTTATTTGTTTTATTTTCTATGAAAAAAGAAATGCCTCCTTTTCTATCTCTTATCTTCAATGGATGAACAATCTAATCATCCTCTACATTTCCTTATAATATTTCTCTTTTCCTAATTGTTTATTTGAATATAAGTTTTAGTGGCAATCATTTGGTAAGCATTATTTATTTTATTTTATTTTTTGACAAACCAAACAAAAATAGAAGTGCCAGGATTCAGTCATCATTTCTCAAGAGTCCAGATCTTTGAGATATATAATCTTTGTGTGGGCCAATAAGAGTCACATAGACAGTAAAAAAAATTATATTTTTGTGAAAAAATTAAACATATTCACCTTAAACAATTTTATAACATCTACGTGACATATATTCTCATTGATCCACACACGATTTTTTGTCTTCAACAAAAGGATATGCATACCTTAAAGAATTTTATACCATCTCCCTGAGGTATTCTAATTGATTCACATGGGGATTTTTTGAGTCTTCAACATATAGGATCCCATGATCATTAAACATACAGTTAAATACTAGCACTAGCTCCTCCAAAAAATAAAAATAAAAACTCAAATATGGGGCATTTATAAATAAACCTCCTAATCATCCTGTTCTTCCAATTTCTAAAAAGCAGCAACAGATCACAGTAATCTCTCAATATACATATCAAATCATCAATCAATAAGATGCCTTCAAAAAGAAGAGTGTACATAACAAATCCAATAACCATCTACCCACCCAAAAAAAAGATCTAATCATTCTCTACATTTTCATATAAAAATATCTGTTATGCTAATTGTTTATTAAAAAAACTATAAATTCATGTCAATCATTTGGTGATCAATAGCTTTTCTATAACAAATCAAACAAAAAAGGAAGTGCGAGGATTACTTTCAAACATGAGTACATCATTTTCAACATACTGGCTCTATTCACCCCTTCCCACCTTCCCCAAAAAAAGTAAATAAATAAATAATTCTCAAACTCAAATCTAAATAAACCCTTCTAATAATCCTGCTTTGTCAAACTCAAAAACATATCAAAATATCCTAACAATCATATATATACAGTGAAGTAAAATGATAAGATGCAGACACCATTCATCCTAAACTGATGTGCGGATACCTTAAAAACCATTTGATTAAATGGATTTCTATCAGCCGGTTAAAAAAAAAAACTCACCCAACGAACCCCCTCTCTCCCCAATGAATCATGACCCCATTTCTCTCTTTAAAAACTAGGTGGTCTTTTTTCTTCTACACTGAAATGTCTAATGAAAATCCATTTACTCATATGATTTTTAAGAGTGTATTTATGCATGTTTGCATGAATGGTGTCCGCAGCTTATCATCCCTCTATGTATGTATGCATATATCATCCCATCAATCAATAAAATGCCTTCAAACAGAACAACATTAGATGTTAGAGATCTATTAGATTGATAATATCTATCAGGAAAGATTGTTTTAAGTAAAAAATATTAAAAAAAAACTACCAACAGACTCATCACAATTAAATATTTACTGAATAATATATTTAAAAACAGAAAAATAGGATATTTTGTTCTACATTAGAGAAAGACAGAGAGACTTACAGATGTTGTCACCAACCCTGAAGACCTTGTCAAGTGACCAGACCCCAATGTCTGAACCCAAATCCCAACCTCTGTCCCCTCCCACCACATGGTGCTGCCCAGCCTCAGCTAACCCACACCCTCCTAAAACACTCACCACTACCACCACCACCATCAAAACCAAGAAACACTTCCCCATCGCAGCCATGGAAGTCACACAGAAAAGAGAGGATGAGTGGAACTCAAGAAAAGTTGTAACTTCTAGTCCTTCCTTTTGTTGTTGTGCTTTCCCTCTTTTAAATGGGGGCATCAAAGCAACAGTACTGAGAGGTCACATGAGAGAAGGTAAAGTAGGGTTTCTTTTTTAACCCTACCAAGCATTCAAAGGAGGGCTTTAAAATTCTTCCTCCCCCTGTCATACCAAGTTACCAACCACTTCTATTGGTTTATGGTTTGAGTTTTGTACATTTGTACACAACCACCAATCTCATTTTTAGTTTTTTTTTAATAAAACAAATTGTCTCAAGGGGGTAATTATAGGTGTGTTGAATTGACTGACTGACCTCTTAGGTGGGGATTCAAAGTGTTCCTGCTATTTTGCAATGACCATGATTAAAAAGAGTGTTCTAGACAACAATAAAATACACTAGTGGGTAGTTTAGGCTGATAGACATTTTTTTAGCATTGGGAGTACATTGGGAAAAAAAAGGATAAAAGTAAGGTGATTTCTTTTTATTCCTTATTATTGTATTCATTCTTTTTTGCACGTAATTTCTCATGGCAGCGTGAAAAATAATTGAAAGAGAAGGTCGAGAATCCATCAACCTACCAATTGATTAAGTTTGACATAAGAATTTTCCTAAAAGTAAAGATGAGTTTAATAGGAGAAATGGGGGAGGGGTGAATATGGAACAAAATCTTTCTTGGCTATCTATTTTTAAGCTTTTTGTTCTCTTAAGATTAGCTCTTTGATCAAAATTTCAACAATCATATCATTATTTTATAATCAAATTTCTAATAATTACCTCCAGACATGTACGTAAACTTTGTTTGAAATCAAATCTAAAAATTAACTTTTCATAAAAAGCTGTTTTCCATCAATTTTTCCATAAAAATTGTTCTGTTGAATTTTAACGCATAAAAGTCGATATCAAAAACAAAAACTTTAATTTTAAGAAAAAACATTTAGAATTGATTATCTGAAAATTGAATCAGCAAAAACACAATGACTTTGAGAATTAGTTCCAAACATAACCTCAGTTAATCAAGGTCATAATTATAGAATCATCATATTCAATTAACCTACTGTCATCATTACAAAGGCCTTCTTAAATTAGATGGCATCTTTTTTTGATGCCTTAACATGAGCTTGTGATAAGAAACACCATAAAGATGCCAACATTTATTGATTGAAATCAACAACCATAAAATGGGTGAGACTTGTAAGATAGAAATATGAAACGGCTGGTTGGTTATATAAGTGGTGTAGGTCCTTTTGGCAATCAAAAGTTTCATAAATTAATGTAGGTTTATCTAATACTTTAATATGCTAGTTTAAGTCAAATTTGACACTCAACAGTCTCTAACACGAAGTCCAACCATCTGTCCAACCAAACAGTCTTTCCAACCGTGCAAGCCAAACACAGTCCCTAGCTTTTGTCTTGTTACATTCATATATGTTTTGAAGTCATTTATATACTTGTAAATTTGTTATGAGAAAAATAAAAATATATACATTCAATTAATTTGAGTTTGAGTATGTATGTTATTTTTCATGAAAATATGCATTTCAAGAAAAAAAGTTAAACTATGTTTGATTTGTAAAAGTAATTACAAGATTGATTGACCAATTTTTCTCTTGGGGGTGGCTCATCCATTATTAGCCCAAGTATATCAACAAACACGAATCTATGCATTTGAGATTGGAATAGGGACCGTGACTAACATTTTTTCATTATTTATTTTTAGGTATATACTTATTTAATTAAATGAATTTTCTAATCAAACATATAAAACACATACACTTATGAATTAGATGCATATTTTTAATGTTTTTATAATAAAACATAATAGTTTATACACTTGTCAAATGTATTTAGATTTAAATGTACAAGATGTAACTATAAAAATGATATGAATAGCATAATATGGACAAAAATATTTGTGAAATATTGACCCATCCAACAAACTAATTACATTTATATATAGGGTATTAAATTTGTATACAATGTAATGTATATTATTTCATATTATAATGAAAAAATATAACAAACCTTTATAAAATTCAATTGAGATCGATTTAATTAATATCTTTAATTTTTGAATTATTAATTTTTAATATATTGATAACATTCTTCAATTTAATTTTAAAACATATCTATGATTTATCTAAATATGATTTAAAATCTTAAATTTTGAATAAATCATATATGAGTAATTGCTAAATTTATGGGAGGATAAAAACGGGTCAATTTCTTTTTAATATATAAATTTAAGGGGCGTGTAAACATATTTAAAAGATACAAATAGAAGCATCAATTATAACTTTTTATGTCACAAGTGATGTCTCATATCTTTTATTAGTCATCAAGTGAAGTATATAACTCTTTAGATGAAAATATACCTCATTAAAAAAATTTCTTACACTGACTAAAAATGAGTTCACTTAACTCTAAATAAAGCGATATATATTTTTTGTCAAAACATATACATCATTAAAACATGTTTACTATTTTAAAAACACGAAAACATGTGTTACCTGCATGTAAAAAAAAATAAAAATAAAAATGAGTGTAACATTTTCCCTGTGACTTGCGGGCCGGTAACGGTGCAGCCTGCTATGATTTGTACCCAGCCCGCGGGCTAGTCATGGCCTGAGACTTCAGACCCGACCAGGCCTGTTTCAAAGCCCATGCTCTCTTTGACAGGCAAATGACATGTCCAACCTATGCAGCCTCAACGACGGTCCACAACGATTTTTTTAAAATTATATACTAATTGAAATACAAATAATTATATAAAATAAAATATATACGCTATACATTATAATGGAATTTCATACATTATGATAATGCAATATATACTACGTTAACATAGTGTGACTACAAAATGAACTGAGTGTATAAGCACTCCTTGACGATTCACCCATGAAGCACTATACAACATGCACGATTTCCAAACGGAACCTGCACGATTTCCAATGCGAAAACAGACAGGTGAGACCACCTGTTCATCAAATATGAAACCGAACCAGTCAACATTAATGAATAATGAAGCCAATAACAGTCTCCCAAGAGGCTTAAGTTACTACTACTACACATCCTAACAATGTCTTCTTTTAAGTGTCAATTACTCTCCATTTTCACCAAAATACAGTCACAAATTGCATCCCAACAGTGACACAGATCAGCGCCGCCCATCACGGCGAGCACTGGACGGTCTCGCTACCACCGGACGCCTGGGAGACCGCATCCTCCTTCGTGATGGCCACGTAGTTCACGGGCGCCGACAGCCGGTGGCTGTTGTTGGAGTCCCGCTTCCCGTCTTTGCTTGCGGACCTGGTGCCCGTGTTCATGGACAGCCTCCGGCCTGGCGTGCCATTGCTTGCCCCGTTGGTGGCCCGCTGGCCCACCACCTTCTTCGGGCCGAGGGGACGGACCGGGCTGGGCCGCGAGCCGAACATGGCTTCTTGCTCGGTGTTCAGCTGCTCATGGAACCGCTTCTGGTCCTGTGAGTGCACCACCACCACCACCAAGTGATTAGATATAAACATTTTCTATCTAATATATACTCAAATCACTCCTTATGTCATTCATGCTGTCCTAAAGTAGCATATATAATTTCCTTAATCTAGTATATACTATATGATAGACAAAAAATTATAACAAGTTATCATTTCAATTCATTCGAGTATATACTTCATTTTCTGAGAAATATATGCTTAATATTGATGAATACATACCTTATTCAGATTTTTCATAAAAGCTATTTGTTTTGTTATGTAATTTGTGAGACTTGAACCTTTGTTGTGAATAATGAACTATGGTCCAAGCCCCAATTTTGTTGACATATAAAAACTAAAATTTGCAACCAAAATCTACAATTTAAAAATGCCCAACTGGAACAAATTATATGAAAAGTGATTTTGCAAAAACATTTAACAGTTGGTTGCACGTAGTGCCAAAAAATGGTTAATTTTGTCATCTTTGCTGTAACATTTGACACTGGAAGTGCTTACCCGCGATCTTCGTTTTTCTTCCTCCCTGTCATGCCTAAGAATGGCGTATTCGTCTAGCATGGCGAGGAGAGGAACCCCGTCATACATGAATTGGATGCCTCGATCATCCTCCCACGCCCGAATCTTGGCGACCAGGTTATCAACCAGGGCTGTGGTCCCAGAAAATCCGTAAAATTTGCTCAACTTAGACCAAATCATACCATATAAGTGCATACTGTACATATCAATGCGTGCACAATACAGCCTAGTTTTGATGGAGAACACACATACCTGGAATTTTGTTCACAAGAACGCGAGCTTTCTCTGCGCGTTTGAGATTTAAGTGAGCGCCTTTGCTGGAGTTATACCTGTTCTCATCCTGTTTCATGAAACAAGGATACCCAAAATAGGATTATTAATTTTCAGCACACAATGATATAGAGAATGCAATGGAATAACATGATACTCAATCTGAAGTTCTTAACGGTCAATGTTCTATATGAATGTTTTTTATAAGTAGAAAACTTATGTTCATCACATGTATTTCTAATTGAATAGATAAAAGTTGTATATATATTTTTAGATATGAAGCTATGTGAGGTTATGTATTCTTCTTCCTGTTCTTCTTCTTCTTTTTCTTCTTCTTCTTTGAATAAATGCTCTATATCTACAGCGGTTCATTATCCTGGCCTAGCCAAGAAAGGCTCTAATGGGCCACATAGTCCCTTACTACAAGTAGGGATGAGACTAGGGACAGCGAGCCCAGTGCAGACAGTGAACCAGAAGCCCATGGATCAGCCTAGAGGGCTCTAACTACTTTAGGAAACTTGGACCACGAGGCCCAGAACATGTAGTGGGCTAGAGGCCCATGAACCAGCCCCAAAGAGGCTTTAAACTACTTTTTGGATCAGCCTAGAGGGCTCTAACTACTTTAGGAAACTTGGACCACGAGGCCCAGAACAGGTAGTGGGCTAGAGGCCCATGAACCAGCCCCAAAGAGGCTTTAAACTACTTTTTTCACATCTCGCGGTCGAAAAAATTAGATCCGAAGAACCCTCAAAGGCAATATCTGAACCACCAGCCCACAAGGACGAGGTGATGCATCAATTAATATAAGGTATAGTTAGTGGAGATCATGACAAGCCCCCGTAGGCTTCAGCTTGGTGGTTGGGACACCGTCCCCTTTTTGGAGATCCCCGGATCAAATCTTGCTGACTACAAGATGGGTAAACAATGGTTTAAAGCTCCTTTAGAGTGATTCACGAGTCTCTGGCCCACTGTCTATTCTGGGCCTCCTAACCCAAGCTTCCTTGATAGTTATAGCCCTCTGGGATAGTCCATAGGCCTCTAACCCACTGCCTGTTCTGGGCCCGCTAGTCCATGGGCCTCTGACTCACTACATGTTTTGGGCCTACTAGCCCAAGACCCATCCCTACTTGTAGTAGACTATGTAGCCTATTCACGCCTTTCCCGACTAGACTCGGATGATAAACTGCTCTGGATACATAGCTTTTCTATCAACTAAAATAAAATAAAATAGACAAACTACTTGGATGCCTTAAAAAGTGTATGATGCAAGAGAGAACATCGATATAGTCTATGAACAACGGAGAAGGGCCTGGGCACTGATTAAAAGGGTGTGGATGTGTTAAGTTCAGTGGCATACATAGCACAGGACAACAAAGAGGATTACATGGAGAATCAAAATTTGAACGCCTACCCTAAACAGACCGTACGCCCCAAGCTTACACATATATTGCCCATTTTGCCCCTCAGAGGACTCACGGTTTTAAAATGCACCATAATGTGTAAGAGACTATAGAATTATGCTCAAGTATAACTGCAAGGTGTCCTTCCCTCACTGGGCTGACTGACCTTACCCTCATCCCACCATGGGTTTATTGGGACTCTTAGCTATCCCGGCCCAATACTACTCTCACCCAAGCATGCGTAACTTCGGAGTTCAAATGGGATATGGTGCATTAGAGCAGGTATGACTGAACGTCACACACACATAGGGGCTTTCATGATAATGTTCATATCAGGGAATAATTTCAAACATTGATGCATGCGTAACTGGTTCTCCATTTTAAAAGAATGGGTATCAATTTCTTTATGTTATGTACCAATAATTGGTCATTTACTTTTAAGTACTCAAATGGTAAATGTCCTCCATGATCTAGAAAGTGATAAATTTTAAAGATATAGAAAGCTTGAGCAAAGAAAAGGGTTAAGTACTCGATTGTAGTCGTCAAGCCAGCTTTCTTCTTCACATGCTGACATCCACTTTTCGACCTTATCAAGTATTTCTTTTCTGCTGGCAGCCTCCTCTTTTGCGCTCAGTATCTGATTATCCATGTCAGCTAGTAAATCAGAAGGTTCAACATTCCCAGAATCAATTAGAGCCAGTATCTTCTCACGGGCAGCATCTGAATCTATTTCTATATGCGCACGGGCATAAATGTCTTCAAATTCAGTTTGTCTCTTAAAAGCTATCTCCTTCATCTTGCTAGCCTTGAGCTGATCCAGCCTTTCAACTTCAACTTCAGCCTTCACAAAACACCAAAGAAACATGAGAGGTGTCTAACAGCGCATTTTTTAGTTGTAACAACCAACCCTATCATTGTACAAAAAAAAAAAGTTGTAACAACTAACAAAGTGTGCAAATTCTGACCTGCTCAATCAGATCAAGGGCAAGGGCCCCAGGAACTGTGACCTCATCCACTGAAGCTGAGATGTTGCATGTTACATGATCAAACAAATTCCTTTCTTGTTCTGGGGTGTCCATTAGGTTCCAAAGATCAGATAGCTGTGTTGCTAGATCTTGAATCTGTGACATTCAGGCATGGAGTCATCACCCATATATATCATGGATTGAAGTATATATAATATATGCAAAATATAAGTCTGACTGAATCTATTCCATGTTTCCAAATGATTTGGGAATTTCACTTGGCATCAAAATAAACTCAAGTAATAAAAGAAGTTGACCGTTGGCATCTTCAGAACCTTTACATCAAAAGTGACTGAATGCACAATATTACAAGCCAAGGTTAAATACCAAACAGACAGAAAACCGCAAGCCAAATTTTCTGGTATTCAAATTCGTAAGAATCTCAAGCAGGAGTTAAAATTGGAATGTTAAATGCATTTTAGACAGAATCCATACAATGCATATAGATCATAACAACCAGCACTTGTTTCTCAAAAGCATTTAGTCAACCATTTGGGGAAATCATACACACGAGGATCACATGACCAGTATAAGTTGCACACACAATTTTATTTACAGAACTCTTCAGTCGATTCAAGCATTTATTTACACATGCTCTGGTGAAAGCACTCTTCATATCAAACAAGTTACTAGTAAACTATTCTAGACCTTTGCTTAATGCCAAACTACAAGGATTACCTTTTGTAGCCTCTGTTTTTTATCTTCTTTTAGTGACAGGACAGTCTTAGCCAGCATTGATAACGTGTCATTACTAATGCTCTTAGATTGCACCCCGATTGAGTCAGTTAAGCTTGGATGGACTTCCGTTATGGTAGTGAAAAAATCCATTCCCAACACGGAACAGAGGTCGTGAACAGTGCTAACAAAGTCAAGAACCTTATGCAACCGATCACTCTGCCAAAATAAATACACAAATCAGTGCACAATGATTATAACTATGAGTTACCATAGTCCCCAGTATTTCAAAAGGATCCATAATACATGAATTCAGCAGAAGAAGAGACAGCAAAAAAACCTTTTCTCTTTGGAGTTCTTGAAGTTGGGACTGAAATTCTTCTAGCTTTTTGAGGGACAAATCGTCCTCGTCAACAGTTGGTGTCCCCACTTGCACATTTCCTGCGATATCACCAGATATTTTCTGAATCTGTGACTGCACATCAGAAAACTCCTTTATTCTGTCGTCTTTCTGCTTCCATAGTTTCTCCAATGTAGGTGCAATAGCTGCAAGTTGCTCCTTGATAGTACCCGTCAACTTTTCAGGCTGTGCAACATCATAGAGCATATCAAAAAACTTCTCCAGCACAATTTTTATCGGTAATTCAACAAGGACTGCTTCTGCTAAATGTGACCATAATCTAGAAAATTATTTCTCATGCAGAATTTTAGAAAGCCTATTTAATGAATGAATGATGGTACTTATTAACATTGATCGCACATATGGGAATTGTAGATATAAATAAATGGAAACAATGTTCTGCCCCACCTCACGACTTCATTAATAATTTACAGTAATCCGCACACGAGATTTTAACTTTCGGACTCACTATATCAACAGAGGTCTTCTCTCCAAGGGCATGGAGAAGATTTGTTAGCTCAGAATTGGCATCAGCCAAGGCCTGGAGAAGGATTGTTCTTGACTTTGAAGCCTGATCAACTTTCCTCTTGTAAACATCCAAACACTCCTGCTCTAACTGAAGCAGCATCTTGTCTCGTTCTTTGTCACTCTCACCAACTTCATCCCATATTTGCTGCAAGAAATTCAATTTATTCAATAGTCTTTTCTTTGAACTGATAATTGGTAAAACTGAAAAAAAAATAACACCGAATTCACCTGTAATTGATGCAGTAATGATCCACAAGTTGTTTCACCAACTAAGGGTTTTTGAGTTCCTGTGAATTCCATTAGAACTATCCACAGAACCTACAGTGGGGAGAGAATCAACATAAACATCTTCAACAGCATATCGGAGCAGATATTGGAAGACAAGGAAGTCACAATATGTGTACCTTACAGAACTAAAAAAGGTCTGCAAAGTAGAAGACTGATGAATCATAAAAGATAGTTGCCACCAATCTTGCGGTCGACCTAAGTAAAAATATCAGCTACTGTGATCCGCAACAAGGAGATGTATTTACCAAAATCTAAAGAAGGCTCTCATCCAGAACAGTCCTGCATATAGCAGGGTGCCAGGAATAGAGAGATTGAATACAATCCTAACTTTTGGCAAATTTTTGCATGACTTAACCACACTCACTTACCCCCCCCCCCCCCTCCCCCAAGCGCACACACAGAAGAACAACATCAAGCATATGTTTCGAGATATAAAATGTTTGAATTAGTTTATAATAATAATAAAATCCACAACAACAAATAATAACCCACTGATTGCAAGTGTTTAATCAAATATTAGATGGATAACATGACAACATGAGACATAACCATTTATTATAAATGATGTTTCCCTACAATGGTCAAACAGGAACAGGTGTCAAAAATTGAGATGTCACCCAATAGATCCAAAGAAATGCCAGAATTAGAAGATAGTAAGATAAATTAAAAAAAGTGTGACATACACCTTACTGCTATGCTTAGCCGCAGCACCATGCAACATGACGACAGTGCCCAATCCTTTTCCTCATTGTTTCACACGTCATTTCCCTGACCTGATCATCCCTCTCCGAATTCAAGCTACATCACTAACATGCCAACCCTCATTGCCCATTCTCACTCCAAGTACATACATTGTGTCCAAACACCAATCATTATCATAATTATCTAACCACTTGATGCTCCGCACATCTTGAACTATCCACCAACAACAATATCACCTGATGGCCCACACCAGGGGGGTAACATGGGCATGTTGAACCTAACCCAACCCGATCCAACTCGACTTTTGGGCAAATTCAGGGTGGGATTTTAGCGTTCCGGTTCAACCCGAACCCGAGCAACCCGAACCCAATTCAGGTTGGGTTTTGGGTTAAGGATTCAGGTAACTCAACAAACCCAACCCTAACCTTATGTGATAGGCAGTAAATTTAAAATTTCAAGTAAAATTTGAAACTTTTAATCTTTGAAATGAATTTTGAATTGTTGAATTTATCTTTATTTTAAAATCTATGCTCGGCTAAGTTATCTCGGAACGCCCATGTTGATGCAGACTACCAGTATCACTTATGAGAATGGGCATGCTAAAAATGTAAGTTTTAAAGTTCAAAACTGCTATTTGCGCATAAAAAACACTCCTTTGAGCCACCCAGGTAAATAAATCATATCCTTTGAACACGATTTCAACTTCAAAAATCATTCTTTCCAACCAATTCACCAAACCCCACTAAAAAAAATCAAACATCCAACGTAAAACACATAAAAAAACAAAAACCTACACTTTAGAACGACAAACAACGCCGAGATCCCAACATACGCACAAATCAAACCTACTCAAAACCCACCAAATCCAATCAAGACCCGCATTGCGAACAAGAACGCGTGAAATCGAAGTTCAGGAACCCAAAAGGATCAGATCTTTAAAAAAAAAACACCATTTGAATCATACAAAAAAGAAAGAAAACCCACTCTCAGCACAAGATCTCAGCAAGGATTACCAAAATGTGAGGTGGGTTTAGAGAGAGAGAGGCACCTATAGGTGGATCACCGGCTCTCAGAGATCTTCTTGCTCGGGAGATCTGGATCACTCGATCTTTTCTCTTGTTTTGGTCTCTGTGTGGGTGTGTGTCAGTGATTCTTGTGAAGAACAGTTGTGTATGCGAGAGTGTGTGTGTCCTCGGACAAAAGGACAGAAGAAAAGGAGCTCCAGATTTAACTATTCTGGCTGGTCTGCTGTGGGGCCCACCATTTTTTACGCTGAATTGAATTTTCAGTCTCAATTCTAGTTCTATAAGCGTCGCATATGCTTTATTAACAAAGTATATGTTTCAAAAATTATTTTTTTATATTTTTTTATAACAATTTATCAGAGTATATGTTTTATTTTTTATAAAATTATGTATCTCATTAAATAAGGTATATTATTTTTTAAAAATTCAAAACATATATAAACTAAAATTAAGACTGAAAATAAAATTGTATATAATTACACCAGTAAATAAAAATAGATTAGTATTGATATTTTAAGTCTTTGGATTTTTTTTAAAAAATATTTGTAGTCCATTCTATTTTTAAAAGGTGGGAAAATAAACAATGTATAGACAAAAGAAGGAAGGACACCCCCTATAGTCGAAAGGTAAAAATTTCTATTGAAGCAAATGACTGGGAGTACCAATCGACCAATCATGCATACTCAACAACACACCAAGAAGTCTCGTCCACGATAACGTTAGTCGTGACATCTCCCAAGTGTTTTCAACGTGAAAACGGGAGCCCTTGAACACCGTATCGTTCCAATTTCTCCAAATTGACCAAGCTCTGGCGGGGACTATAGAAACAAACATTTCGACCTGTCACACTTTTGTCACCTTTTTTCTTCATTCAGATGATGGTTTTTCCAAAGTTGTTGCATAGATTGAAAGCGAAGTTGTATGGTGGTTTTTGCACAACTGCTATGTGCAAGGACATCTACAAAATAGATGATCCTGCGATTCATCATCACCACGACATAACGGGCATCATCACCAACAACAACAATTAAAATTTAAAATTACAACAAAATACAAAGTTACTTATTTATTATTATGCTTGAATAATTATTTATGTCAGCTTAACTTATAATGCTATCCAAACGGGATGAAAAATGTCACTCATGAGATTTTTCATAGCTAATTTTTTAATTGATTGAGTTTTTTTAATTTTAATGTACAATTATCATCATCACTTAGTTATCAAAAAATTATTTTTGTTATTTTTTATTGAGAGTATTTTCATGAAAATATAAATAAATTATATCTTACTAATGTATGTGTTCTGAATTATTTCAAAACACAATTATTATTATAAACGTGACTATCATAATTCTCTCAATCATTCCCAAACTAAAATTGATCGCATCCTAAAAATGACAAGGAAAAAGATACGCGGACAAGTCAGTCTCGCTATCAGTGTAAGTCCCCAATTGGACAACGTTTATCTCCCATTTTATTTTATTTTTTGGAAATAGCGCAGATGCATGCTCACCTTTTGAAGTATATGTTGTTATATATATTGAGATGTATTAATGTATTTTTTTTGCATAGTGAAAAATGCGAAAAAAAAATTGATGAGTAGCAGACATATACGCTGTTGATTCGATATGATTTGCATGCACATCCATGCATCATGATCCAGTATGTGCACATGTATATATAGCTACGTTATGGGCGCGATTGACTGACGTGGGATGTGTGCACGGTGGGCAACTCAACGGCAGACCGGTGAAAAAAATTGCACTACGTGAGATATAGCACTCAACAAAAACGTATAGCACTTTCAATCGGAAAACTTAATCTAGATGATGTTAGAATCAGAAGAAGAGCCCTGATATACGCTAGGGGTCCACTGGGACGTGACTGATTGATCGAAGGACGCACAGCCTGAACGGCAGAATGCAATGAATACGTCCACTGGGAGTTGTGAACGGCTCCCCAATCTGACGCCGAGCGAACACGTGTGCTGTCGCTAGAGACAATAAATGTGTGCAAGTCCAACATATATCGGACGGACGCTGTTACAAAGTCAACAGTGTTTTTTTTGTTGGTCAACATCAGCCTTTAAGCATGCAATACAGAACAAAATTCACAATTTAGACCATTAATCAATGAAGAGGCATTTATTGTTTAATCAAACAAAATAGTGGTGTCACATTTTAAAATAATAATGGTGACGGGGGAATTTTTTAAGAGGGTGGTATAAAGTGCTATACATTACGTCCCCATCTCATCCGATGATCCCTATTGTGCATGAAATTTCTGCTGCATAGGGTAAATGAGAGCACTATATAAGTGATAAAATTATTTTAATATAAATACTCACTTTAATTAATTCTTACATAAAAACATGCATGTTCATCATAAAACAAATATGATCATTCTTTTTTTATTTATAAATACCATCTTCATTTATGAATTGTTTGTGCTGCATTCATATTGGATAAGTTTGGTGCAGTATTTGTTTAATTATGATTGACTTGCTTAGAAATTCAATGTTGAATATGTTATTCTTAAGATGAGAAGAAGTTTAACAGGGTTATTTGACACTATATGAGAGTTGAATACTTTTTGTATGGACTATCCAATGTGCATATGCACATGAATTACTTTATTAAATGTAATGGAGGAGTGTTAGATAAGATTATTGATTTGTTATGTAAGAGTTGAAAACATTCATTTAATATGGTTGGAGTTGCTATGATAAAACATATATTATATTACAAAAAAATATTATATATATTTATCCCGTATATGCCACATTTTTTTTTAATGAAAACCTTCATAAAATAAGTATATAGTTTTTTTTAAAAAAACATTCATTTGCAAAGGTGATTGGAAGAATAGTCATGTGTCATCATATAGAGACCACAAATACAGCAACAAAATAAAATACAGTGTATCATAGCTCAAAGGAAAAAGATACACACAACCCCTATTGCAGTCCCAATTGTAGTCTATCCCGTTTTTCTTTTCTTTTTTTTAAATCATGTACTCATCCTTTGAAGTGCATGCTATTATATGAAATGAAGTTTATACTGAGATATATTAATGTATTTTTTTTCATAATGAAAAAATGAAAAAAAAATTGGATCATATACTATGATATGACTCATACACTATAATAATACAGTATACGTTATCATAACGTATGAGGCTGTAAAACGGACTGTAAAAAGGACTGCGTGTATCAGCGCTCTAGCTCAAATGTCAAAGAAAGCTGTTAGTCTTTATTGGCAATTTTCCGTATAGCCTCAATTTCAAATTTCAATCATGTAAATATAAAATATTCATTTATTCTACAAAAAGGTTAGTATAAAATATAAATCATCAAATTATATATTTTATTTTTTTATCTGACATAAAAATGCACATATTAAAAATACATAAATACACAGTGGCTACTGACCATCCAAGGCCAAAATTGCATGAAAGGATGAAATGGGCTTCCTTCCTTAACTGAACTCGGGCCAGGCCCAACAAATTGCAATAGCACTCTTTATCCCGTGAACCACACCGGGCCGAACACTTCCGGTCCTCGGGCCAAATCCAGCCAAAATTCGGGCCGACCTGGCCCGTCCGAGCCCGTTCTAATTTCATCACCCACTCACGGAGAGAGAAGCAAAAACATCGATCGAAACCCCAAAAAAATAACACAATGGCCTTCCGCTGCCGTCAGGTGCTCCGCCCTTACTCTCCACCCACTCTCCTCCGCCACCTCCTCTCCCAAACCCTCCGCCCCAAATCCTCCTCCACCACCACCCCTCACCACCACCACGACTTCTCCTCCCCGGCGACGTTCATCGGGAGCTGGACCACGCCGAGTGACCCCCGGGAGGCGGAGAGGAGGCTGTGGGAGCTCCGGAGGGATTACGAGAAGCAGGTGAGGGAGCTCCGGAGGGAGTACTTCGTGGAGATGGAGATCCAGAGGGAGAAGAAGCGGAGGAGGGACGAGGCGAAGAGGGAGGCCGCGAGGGCCGCATTGGAGGAGCGGAGGGCGGCGAAGTCCGCCGGTGTCGAGGCCCGCGCCGCCGAGAGGCTCGCGTTGGAGGAGGAGCTCCGAAAGACCCTTGTGAGGATGATCTAAACCTATTGTCTCCTTTTGAAACCCTAGTTTCATTTTCACTGAAAGTCTTGGTTTGATCTTTATGTTTGTTTGAGTTGTTTGAGATGCCTTTTTGTGTTCCTTTTTTAGTTTCTTGGATGCCTTTTATTAGTCTGTAGACCTCATGTTGTTGGTTCTTGGTGAAGCTTACATGGATTATTGGTGGACTGTTTGGATTATTAGAAAATACATGTTTTTCGTATTAGAATATAAAGCTTATGTCAACAATGCATGATTTTTTTTCACCGAAAATGGGCATTTGTTGTTCACCGAATAGCTAACTAGGGTGGGGATGGATGAAACCTTCAAATATTGAATGATTGTAGTGGAGAGGAAGACATCTCAAACTACTTTGCTAGGTGACCTTTCATTAAACATGAATTCTTCCTGTTTAATTTTTTACTTGACAAAAATCATTTCGTTATAGGCGTTGGTACACAGCCCTTAACTCCTTATATGTAGCTCTGCATGCAATCCTATTTTGCTAATGAGGCATATGCTTCTTTAGATGAACAATGTAATTTTTTTGTGGTTATAATTCATTAGAGTATTTATACACTATTTACTTTGAAGGTGCATGCTTTGTTACATGAATACAACACTTTATTAAAAAAAAAAAAAAGAAAAAAAAAAGAAAAGGAGAACCATGTGGACTCCAAGAGGGGTTGTTCCTAACATTACACTTTCGTCATGTATTATATTGATGAATGCAAGGTTTTGGAAGTGAGATGTGGAACTGTGTTAAATTTTTAATAGTAGTTGGTTGCCGTGTTCTTACTCATCAGAGATAAAAGCTAATTCTTTTTAAACATGTTCACATGTTTCTGTGTGATGGGTGAGAGTATATATTTACTGTTTAATATAACTAACAGATATTGATCTGTGCAATCATCATTATAGTTGAAATATATATATGATAGCATATTGTGGTTCTGGTTCTTGTTTATTACACATAGTTTTCAGCTCTAAAATCTGTGTAATTTTCTATCAGATTGATGGAATTCCTTATGGACCTTATGACAGACTTGCACTAATGGGGTTGGGTAGGCAATAAATAGAAGATTAAAAAATAATGACCACACATACAATAAATAGAAGTTTCAGGTAAAATACATTGTAGATCTTACAGTACTACAATCAAACAACTACAAAACAAGTTTTATCACAATCTCAGATCCAGTGGTATTTCTGAATGAGTATCTAATGTCATTTGGCATTGCTATGTAACTGGCTTAAAAGAACTTTGAACAGAAATCACGTAGTTCAGTCTGGTGGATTTTCTGAAAAAACTTGTAGAGTGTAATATCGATGTAGTCAGTGCATGCCAGATCCTTTTAGATTCAACAATCAGCATGGGCTCATGGGCCACTTGTAGAGATACTGAAAAAAACGAAATAAGTATTTATTTAGGAGATCTGATTAAAAGATATCATGTCAGGTGACATGCATTTGGTCACATTAAGATGCCAGGTATGTTTTTAAATAAAATTCTGAATTGCATATGTTTGGAATATCATAAAACTGATAATTATCAGACCTCTTGACTGTTAAGACTCCCATACTATTTAGATGACATTTTTATCATGGAGGATAAAATAGGGCGTTTTTTTTTATAAAGAAAAGGTGGGCTGCCTACCACCATTTCATTAAAATGGGAAGAGAGGATAAATTAGTGTTGAGTGAGTAATCTGATTATACAGCTATTTTACTGTCATTCTGAATGGTCCTACAATTAATTAAGAAACTAGTAAATACTAAATAGTAATTGGACCTTCATATGTACTTCATGCGCATGCATAAGAGCTTAATTTCTGGCTGCTCAGTTATTCTCATATAACAGAGTGTATGGATTATATTTGATCCAAGACAGTGATCAGTATTCTAGACATGGTACCTAGGCAAGATTTGCTAGACATTTTTATGGTTTGATATCTGATGGAGGTGAACTATAAGCAGAAGAGAAAGCACCAAGGTAATTTCAAGAAAGACATGATAATTACTAAAATTTAATTTGAAAATTTACTAAACAATAGGTCTCTGATTGAGTGGACAGGTGCAATGCTGTCAAGCATTTTTCTCATAATACTCCACTATTAGTCCTCTGTGTCTTTGAAATCTTTGCCTTGTTTTGGAATGGATGGTTTTGTTCATCATACAGTTTTTTTTTTCATTGGTTCATATCTTTCTAATTTACTCTTTTTTTTCTCTCTAAAAAAATTACTTTTTTCTTTAAGTTGGTTCATCAGCATATGCTGTTATGATTTTTTCTTATTGTTTCTGTTACATTAACTGCAGATGAAAGAAAGAGCTAAGAAGCTAGAATATTGGAGGTCCAAGGAACAGCTAAGGGAGCAGAAGACGAATGGAAAGAAAGATCTTTTGCAACGCCAGAGTTCAATGTGGATTGATGAAAATAACATGGAAAAGAAAATACTTGAGGCTCTAGTTGACACTATTTCCCTCTAACTACTTTGGACAGAGTGGATTTTTCTCTTCTGTTTTTGGTAATTCTCGTTCTGAGACATGGGCAATTTATTTGGGTAGTTTGTTATGCTTAATTAAATGCATAGTTAAACATTAAAGCCAAAAGTGTTTTCGGAGAAAAGCAGATGAACTATCTTGAAACATCAGAGTTCTCTCCTTTTCGATATAATAAAGGTCGGCGAATTTCCTTCCTTTGTTTTTGGCTGTTTGTTTCTGTACTCTGGGCTTCTTACTTTTAATATAATATAAAGGTAGAATTCCCACCATTTTCCTATATAAATAAATAAATAAAATTGAATGAAGAGGATAAATTTGAACTCTCTTCCCAGACTTTTTTGTACTTCATCAACCCTGTATGAATTTCTTGTTCTTATATTTGCGCACCACATCTCTCTAATAAAACTGGGGTAGGATTTCTACTTTTTTTCAAAAGAAAAAAAAAACCATGTGGGAATTTGTTTCTGTAATCCTACGTGGAAAATCTCATACCGACTGATATTTTCAAAAAAGGAGGACAAAAATCAAGATTTGCCTGACGATTGTTTGGAAATCCTTGTTTTACACCTGCAATAAACCAAGAAACAACTTGAAGTGGTACAGAAAGAACTGCTCTGCTTGTCTAATCATGGAATATTGAACTGTGGATTGTTTGTGGCGCTGACATCTCCCTTGAATACGTAGAATAACTAGGATTTTTGTGAAACATGGCTGATAGATGGGAAAGTTTTAGAGGTCTAGTTGTTTATCCCTACAAATGAAGGCCTTTTGTTTCTTGCTGATTAACTCTATGGAAGACATTATTTTCTTTATCTGCAAAATAATTTTTGTAAATTCTGCTAAATTTGAGTGGGACTTTCATTATGTGTTTCTATGCATGCGTGCGTGTGGGTGCTTGTGTGTGTTATCCAAACCGATGAAGTTTGTTGGTTCCATGAAGTCAAAATTTGATTGAAGAAGCTAGGTTTTACATTTGGACTGACCTAAAAGGCTTGATTCTTCATGTTTTAAAGGTATTCTGTGTGTTTCTCTGCCTGTTTCCTTTCTAAGCAACACTGCTATTTGATTACCCATTGATTGGCATGACCAAAAAATCGGAGGAGTTTATTATTATGTTAATTTACATATAAGGTTTTCACCCAAGTATTCTGCAAGAATTATTCAATAATGTCATAAATTTTCTTTTCTGGAAGTTTCATTTTTTTTCCTTTTCTTTTCAAATTGTTACCCACACAGTTACTTTCCATAACTTTGTGATCTAAGGCCCATGTTTCTTTGATTGCAAAATTCAACAACTTCTCACATCACAAGTGGCAGTCATGTTTGTTCTCTGATATATTCGTATTCCAGCATCGGTTTTTTTTACTTGAACTTTAGATAATTGATGTTGTTTACATGTTCCTAATCTTCAGCATAACTTATTGTTTCAATGCTCAATGAGATTCTCTCCCTCTCTATTGCAAACAGATGGAAAGAGATGGTTATTTCACATGCTCATTCATTCAGTTCATAACAGAAATGCCTGTGCCATATATATAAGCAAATTTGGTTGGAAAGAGAGATATATGTTTATTTAGTCTTTTTAAGGTTGGTGGGCCTTTCAATGTGGATACAATGTAAGCATAAATGTGGCAGGCTGTTTGTTTTTGACATGTTTCAAGTGACAGTTTTATTTGTAGACTTGTTTCTTTCCATGAATTTTGTTTCTCATACAATGCATAACCAATGTCTATGCTTAAAATCATCTGTTAATTGTTTGAGCCATCTTATGAATCTATAGCTCATGCTGACCTTGAATGATGTGCACAGTAGTCCTCTTCTATGATTTCTTTCTGTACTGTTCCTCACATTCTTATTCAGTGATTAGATTAGGCACAGATTATTCCAAACGACGGGCCTTTTCATTAAACCCGTGGTGTGGGATCAAAGCATTTATCTTATAATAAGTGATACATTTATTATTATTATTTTTTATCTTATAATAAGCCTTTTCATTTGCCCTGTTTGCAGCCTGCATACTTTTTTTTCCCTTCGGAAGTATACATATTTAGCTAATAGAGTACATTATTTTATTAAAATGATGGACGTAGTTAGATGTATTGAATCCATTTTTTTTTACGGTTTATATATATATATATATATATATACGCGACCGATGAGGTGCGGTCGTACGGTCGCGGTCGTGGGCCGTCCGATCGCGGGTCCATCGCATCTAACGTCGACGTGATTCGATCGACCGTCCGATGCGAAGGACCCGTTCACGGCCTGTGATGCGGACGCACCGACCGCACGACCGCAAGTAATCACTTTCCATATACGCGACCGTTGGTGAGATGGTTATTGTAAATGGGTTGCAAAATGGTCCGAGTGTCAGAACACCTTTTATCTTATTCATAATTTCATATGCCCTTGATTTAGACTATTAGACTCTTCTTTGTATGTATCATATTCTTTATCATTTTCATTATCTAGTTTGTTGTCCTCAATTTAGTTCCAAGCTTCCGTGTCTATCTTGAACCTTATACATTCAGATGCTTTTACAATTATTTATGCAAACGCCATTGTTTAACTGCAGTATATGAAAACACCTGACGCATTTTATACTCTCCCTTATGTCAATATATACTTCATTACAAAAAAAAAAAAAAAATTCCCATCAAATTGTATATATTCAATTTATTGAAGTATGTACTTTATTTTTTATGAGGGAATGTATTTTATGAGCTGAGCATATACTTGAAAAATAAAAATGTGTTGTTTCACTGTTTTGTAAAAGTAACTCAGAGTATTGTTAAAGATATTAGATTTGTTATTATCTTAGTTTTTTATTATATTAGTTTGTTAGTGTGTTACACGTGTAACACCATCTTGTACTATTATATAAAGAGTTTGTCTCTCTCTAATAGACCAAGAGTTTTAGAGTTATTATTATTATTTTCTCTCTTATATTTCTAACAAGTACAATGTTTTTCTGCACCTATTGATGTGGAGTGCCATAAGAATTGGAATGGATCCTCTGCTTCGTGCTTATTTTTGTTTGGATAAATCAGATGACTTTAGATGACTTTAAATTCATCAAATGAAAGGGACTATCAACCATGTGATAAGTGGATCCATTTCATTTAAGGACTTTTGATTTATCCAAACACAAACAGAATCAGCAGCGGATCAATTAGACTTGAAGGAATCATGGATTGCTTAGGATAAGATGGACTTTGAAATAATCGAGTAGGACATTTGGAAAAAATGTTACTTTTCGCCCAGTTTGCAACTTCATTTGTCATTCTACACGCATTTTGATTCTTTTAAATTTTATAACTAGTTGGTGACGTGCCTTTTTTTTACTCAAATTAAAGTATATATTTGTATGAATTGAATGCATATATATTTATCTTTCGTAATTGAATTCATGTATTTTATTAGTGATGTGACATTAATAAATAAGGTTGCAATTTGTTTTTGGTGCAATGATCCTAGTTCAGATCATAACAATTACTAAAATCAAAAGACTATTTTGCTGTAGTAATCTGGTCAAGAGGACTCTGAGTTTCAAGGAAGTGTATATGCATGTCTATGTAAATACATGAGCATACCCTAACTCCTCATAACTCCTCTGTTACTCCTAGCATGATGTTCACTTCCATTCTGATAAGACAAGGTAAGTGAAACATATGTACATTTTATCTTATTTATAGTGCTATTTCAAGCCTTGTATTAATTTATGAGATTCAGGATTGGAGTTAAAAGGCTATCAATCGAAAATGAATCTAGTTAGTGTTAGATCTCATTAATATTCGTCGAGAGATTGACAAGTGTTCACTCACATTTTAACATGTGAGATCTGGAAATGATTTTGAACCATATGTGAGGAAGTGATTGATGGGTTATCTTGTGTAGCTGATGTTGAGTGGTCTCTTTTTTTGGTTGGTGCATAATGAATTTGGAAGTGGTTGTTTATACTTTAAAAAAGGTTTAAATTGTTTAATGAAAGATAATGAATGATGGTCGAATGAGAAATAGTTATAGAAATGGAAGAATAAATTTATATTTTATTACATCATTTTTTTGGATTGGAAAAGGTGTCATCCTTTAATTGGAAACATAAAAGTATATAATAGTAGAATGTGTTTGATCAAAAGCACGTCAACAAGAGGTAGGGTTAAGATCTCTTACACACATTATATTATCAAAATACTACACTACAAGTAAAAATACTCGAACTTGGAATATTGGAAAGCTAGAAGAGCTTAGTCAAACACTTAAGCAAACGATTAGGTTATAAAACTTGTTGGTCTTCGCCCCGGCTAGAGGAGTTGTTAATGATGGACCCCGTCAATTTGTATTAGTTCCAAATTAGGAGTTGACATATGATGTTGTCACACGCTAAGCATGTGCATGTCTGAGATTTTATTGATTTTTGGGACGTGTCAGTTCCTGATTGAAAATTGACAAAATTGATGGGATATAACATTGACTTTGACTAAATTCCATCTCAAATTTTTGTACATTTAATCACTTCAATTACTTTCATGCACAAAATGCATTTCAAATATTGACCAATTTCAAATATGTATTTTCAAATTTTAGTCTTTTTATTTATTTATAATTTGAACATTTTTTTTTGAAAGAAAAAATAGATATTTGTTACCCACTTTCAATACTGATAATCAAATTACAAACTCTGGGCGGGAGCGGGGAGGGGCCCTTGACGGTTTATAATACGAAATAGTAAGGTTAACCTATCCCATTATGTATAAGTGTATAAATATAACTTGGTTCACTATTTGAGCCACAAACAAATTGGCCAGCTATACAATCCTTCTCCATCAATCACCAAGAACTACAAGCCAGAATCTCAGACAAAAGTCGTTGATTAGAAAACACAAAAATCATGAATGGGTGGATGGAAAATTTTGCAGCTTTTTCGTTTTAAGTCTTTGGACAAAAAGTCTTGAAAGTCTTGTGAAGTTGAGACAAAATGCAAGATGCAAAAAGAAAATATTGATCACTAAATAACATATAGCATAGTTTACATGACCTTAAAAACAAAAATATCAAAGGTTAGTTTAAGAATCACTAAATAATATAGTTTATGTAGACTTAAAAATAAGTTATTTATTTATTTATTTTATTAAGAAACATCTACTTTTGTTATAGTTGTTTCTTAATCTCCCAACCTCAACCTCAGTCCAAGACACCACACACCTACATAGAGAGATCTATTGAGAGAGAGAGAGTATGGCGGCGATGATGATACCAACGGCAGCAGTGTGTGAGATTGTGAACCGGCTGGCTAAGTTGGTTGAGAATGAAGTGGTGATGCTGTGGAGCGTGAAGGGTGAGTTGAGGAAACTGAAGATCAATCTGTCTGAGATAAGAGATGTCCTTCAGGATGCGGAGCGCAGAGAGATCCAAGAAATCGCTGTGCGCAGATGGCTCGACAAGCTCAGAGACGTCATGTTCGATGCTGAGGACATCATCGACGACTTCCCCTTCAACAAGAACAAACTATTAATCAAAGGTAATTCTATTTCATTTAACTTTTTATATTCTCATATATATATGTGTGTGTGTGTATATTCAATGGTTGTTTCTATATTTTATTAGCTAAGTTTAAAGTAAGACAAGAGATAAAACAGAGTGGGGAAGGGGGGGAAGAAGGGAGGGCAAGCCAGAGGGAGGGGCAGAAGAGCTATCACCCGTACCACACATCAAAAGGGCCCTAGGACCCGAGAAAGAGCTGCCTCCATGGAAACCAACGTGCCGTGCACCGGCAAGTCCACACCCCCATGCCTTGAGTCGTCCGCCAATCTCCTCCCACGCATTTTTGACATACGCCGTTTGACCCCAACCACCATAGCTCAAATAGTAGACTGGTAAGCTAGTCATGACGGCTTGGAGGAGGGTGACCCGACCACCATAGCTCAAATGTTTCCGCTTCCAACCAGAAAGGTGACTTTTCATTCGCTCCACCAGGAACAACTAGTCCTCTTTCTTTATTCGGTCTTTCACTAGGGGGAGGCCGAGATGTTTGCATGGTAGACTTCCAATCGAGCACCCAACAACACTGCCAACTGGGCCACCGCCTACTCCTCCACATTGACAGGAAGAAGAACACTCTTTGAAAGGTTAATGTGGAGGCCCAAAAGCTTTTCAAAGCACTTGAGGATGAATCGAAAGCCTTGGAAGGTCTCCACCTCGGCTTCTCTAAGCAAAATAGTATCATTGGCATATTGGAGAATAGAAAATTGGGCACCCCCTGCTTACCCACAAGGCCACAACCCCTCTTATCCATCCATCCGAAGCCGCTGCTTGGCACATTTTGCACAGCATGTTAGCCACTACGAGGAACAGGAGTGGGGATAGGGAATCGCCTTGGCAGAGCCCACGGTTAATAGGGAAGTAGCCGTGCATGTTGCCGTTCACCACCACTAATCACGACGATGGGATCCCGTTGATCAAGACGTCAAGCAGTCACCCGGTGTCTCACCCCCTAACACCTCCAACAAACCACCGGGTCCCGGCACTCTCGCCTCCAGTGTCCTGAGCCCAGACAAGGAAAGCATCGTCTTCTACGCACGGGTACCTCCTCGGCCACTCCATCCCGCCTGTGAGAGAGATGTTGCTGCTTGGATCGAACCTCCTGCTACCCACATTGTCATCCTCCTTGGGCCCATGCCCGCAGTTTGCCGCTTCCGGTCTATTTCGTTTGCTTCCGCTCCCGCTTCCACTTCCACTCGTCATTATGTCACCACTAAACACCACCTAATTCTAACTACATAAAAAATCGTTGGGTTAATTGAATTTTATCGGGTTTTTATACTATCAGGTTTTGAAGGTAGATCAAATTAGAATTCAAAGCGGGTAAATGTTTAACCAAATCAACCGAACCAATCGGGTCGGGTTTTAAAAATTGCTTTTCTTATAGATATTGGTGGTATAATGGACAACACTGAAACTTTTAATATAAAAAGAATAATATTAAAAAAAAGAAGGGTTTAATGAATGTTATTTATAACCAATCATGAATTTAAATTTAATTTAATTAAATTCAGTTCCGTTAATTCTATATTTTTGAAGTGCAACTAAACCCAAATCAAATTTGATTGATTGATTTATTTTTCAACCCTTACCAAAACCAAATAAAAAATTATTTAGATTCTTTTAGATTCAGTTTAACCAACCAATAGCACCCTCTGTAGACTCGAAGATAATGAAATGCTTTGGATATTGAACCTTATTACCAAAAAAAGAAAAAAAAAGATGAAACTTGCGTTAAGCTAAATTATGTTCTCAAAATTTTAAAAAAGAATTGAACAAACCCATAAACCGAACCGAGCAACATGATGATGAGTTGAATTGAACAACACATGATCGAACTCAACAAGATGCCATCGAATTGTTTTTTTAACGTAGTAGTCACATGTTAGTTTGATATAGTTTTTGGATGATTCGAATTGTTTTTTATTATTATTTTAATCTAGTGGAATAGTCACATGTTAGTTTGGTATAATTTTTAAATGATTATATACTTCGAAATTATTTTTTTGTGCAGGTTGTGCAAAGTTAAAAAGCAAGTTAGTTTATTTCCCTTCGAAGGTAATTCACCATCATTCAATGGCCAAAAGAATTGAAGCTCTCAATGCCAGGCTGAATCAGATTCACAGGGACAAAACAAATCTATCATTTGCTGTCACCGTTTGCATCGAAGGCTCTGTTACTCATTCTTCCACGGCGAGTTCCTCGCCTTGTGAAACAGCTTCATTGTACTTTGAGTATGAGATAACAGGGATTGAAGAGGACACCAAGCTTTTGAAACAATGGTTAACGGAACCAACTCTAAAGGGATTACATGTTTTCGCTATATGCGGTATGGGAGGGATTGGCAAAACCACTCTAGCTCAAAAGGTTTGTGATGAAGGTGACATCAAATCTTACTTTGAAAACAGGATCATATGGACATTCGTCTCTCGTGATTTCAATGGGAATGATCTGCTCAAACAAATCATAACATCTGTCGGTGGACGCTGTGATGAGGCTGAAAGTAAGAATCAACTTTGTTCCAATTTGATTGAGGTCCTCCGTGGAAAGAATTTCCTTCTTGTTTTGGATGACGTATGGAGCGATAATCTTTGGGAGAAATTCCTGAAAGCTCCATTGGAGAGGTGTGCCACGGCTAACAGCAGGGTACTGATCACCACCAGAAATAAAGAGGTTGCAAAAAGAATAGGTGCTTTCCACTATCATGAAGTGAGTCTGCTGTCTTCTGAAAATGGATGGTCACTTCTGCGTAAGGTGGTGTCCCAGGGAAGAGATGTGGAAGAGATTGAATCATTGAAGGACGTCGGTACACGTATAATTGAGAAATGCAAGGGTCTCCCTCTAGCAATAAAGGTCATAGGAGGTGTTCTAAAAGGAAAGGAGAGGAACAAGAATGCTTGGGAAGTCATTCTCTCTAATGACTTGTGGTCAAATTCCATAGATAATCCCTCGGAGATCATGTCGGCTCTGTTGCTCAGCTACATGGACTTGCCACCTCATTTGAAGCCTTGCTTCCTCTATTGCTCTTTATTCCCCGAGGACTGGAAAATTCATCAAAAAGATCTCATCCGGATGTGGATGGCTGAGGGGTTTGTGGAGGATGAAGGAAAGGCAGAGGAGTACTATGTCGAATTGGTAATGAGGAGCCTCCTGCAACAGGCGTATGACACAAAAATAAACTACTGCAAATTGCATGATCATGTACGAGACATGGCGGTTTCCATGACAAAAAGCCAGCACCTGTTTGGAAACCAGCTTCAAAGCTTGGAGGTTACATCAGTGAAGCCTCGTCGCCTATCCATCACGGGGAATGAAGAGATGATGCAACTTTCTGAAGGAATAAAGAAGAAGCAAGAGGAAAATTTTAGGTCTTTTTGTGTTTTCAGAGGCTGGCTTATTAGCAAATTCCCAGTGAATAATGTTTTTCCCAAATTCAAACGTCTCCGAGTGCTACACCTAATTGATAGTAGAATACAGAACTTGCCAGATTCAATTTCAGAGGTTACACACTTGAGATATCTGAGCCTTAACCTAGATTACAAAACAGAGCTGCCAGACTCCTTGTCCTCTCTTGAACATCTACAGACTCTGAATCTTTATCCTAACGAAAATATCCAAAAGCTTCCAAGAGATCTTCCACGGTTGCAGAGCCTAAGGCATCTCGAGGGTGTTGGACATGTTGACATGCCTGCCGGGATTGGGGCACTAACCAATCTTCGAACTCTGTATGGATTCAAAGTGAATTTCAAAACCCATTGCAATATTAAAGAACTTCAACCACTGTCCTTGCTCAGGCGTCTCAAAATAGGGGGATTAGATAGAGTACCCAATGGGGTTGAGGCAAAGAAGGCAGCACTACAAAAGAAGACCCATCTCCAATTCCTAAAGTTGGCCTGCGACGAGTCAGGAGTCATTCATGTAGAGCAAGAAATAAAGAGAATAGAAGAGATCTTCAAAGAGCTCTGCCCATTTCAGTCCCTTGAAGAGCTTGCTATCAAAAACTTCATTGGACGGGAGCTGCCCAGTTGGGTGCCTATGATGGAGAACCTAAAATGCCTAAAACTGGATACGATGATAAATGTCAGGCGACTCCCCTCGGTCGGCCAAATGCCTCAGTTAAGGGCACTCTCTATCAAAAACAGTAACAACATTGTGATACTTGATTCAGAATTCTTTTTTGGTGAACAAGGCAGATGTGGGGGAGGAGGAGCTGCATTTCCAAAGTTGAAGTATCTCCGGTTCAATGAAATGCAGATGTGGAAAGAGTGGACTACTAGTGGAGCAAATGATCTTGTACATCATCATATCTTTCCTTGCCTGGAAACAGTGGTACTTGCTTCGTGTCCAGAGTTGGCATCACTTACGACTACAGGCCTAGAAAGGGCTACCAACCTGACAAAGCTGGTGCTTGAGCACATGGATAACCTAGAAAGCTTTGGTGACCTTAAATTTTTGAAAAAACTGAATATCTTAAAAGCTGACAGGCTTGAAGCTCTCTATAATCTTCCTCGGCTGCAGTGGTTGAGTATTCGTTTATGTCCTGCATTTAGGGACATGGCCAACCTCAACTCTGCCTCTCTTAAATATATTGGTATAGAGGTTTTATCGCAGGAGAACATGGAGGCATTGAATAGCTTGACATCCACCAACCATATTTGGCTGGATATCAGTGGGAAGAAGGGATACGTTGCCAAGGATGGCCCGTATTGGCCAATTATCCAACATTTCTCCAACGTGAACGTGCACGTTCATTGATTAATATGGTAGTGGGAGTGACATCCCATCTTTAGTGTAGAAGAAGAAAAGAAGATCTTCAATTTGGTGGCTCTCAAAGAAGAACATTCTCTCCTCCACCACATCATATATATATATAGGCGGGGCAGATAAAAGAAAAACTTCATATGCTTCAAAAGGGACTTACTATCTACGCCAAATTAGAGTCGGTGAGGTGAAAAGGAATCATGTTCTTATGGGCCTTTTGTCAGGTTGTTTAGATTTTCCAGGGCGCATATTTGTTAACCTTGTGTTTTTTGTGTTGTAGATGAAGCCACAGGCAGCAACACCACCACCAAAAGAAGAACAACGATTCTTATGGTTAATAAAAACCTAGTATATTATATGCTAGTATATCATTTTTTTGGGATAATGTTTGGACTGCCCTTTTTCAGTCCTAATCCCAATTTATAGGGTCCGTTTGGATAAAGACATAAGCTGTTCTAGGAATTATGGACTTTATCAATGAAATACGTGATTTTCTGTTTGGATGTGTTTGGTTGATGAAGAATAAAATGTAAATAAAGTGTATAAAGTTGATTTGACATGTGGGTCTTATTGATGCATAAGAGATTATGACAAATGATTTGAAATGAAAAAAATAAAAATAAATGTGGGACTCATTTATGATTGTTGTTTGAATAGGCTAATTCCATGGGGGGGAGATAGAATACAAATACCCATCTATTCCAAACTATTCTGAATTCCAGATTCTGGGTTATTCCATCAAACCAAACGCCTAAAATGGGCTTATATTGAGCTATTCCATGATATACCAGTCTTAATACCCTATCCAAATAGGCACTAAAGTGTTTTGAATTTGTTAAAAATTAGTATACTTCATCTAATGATGTGCATGCTTTTATAAAAAATGGATCATATACTCACATATACTCAAATGAATTACACGGATGCATTTATAAAAAATAAAAAATCTATCGAACTATACCAGTGCTTTATATAGGGAGAAGTGAAAAAAGAAACATCTTACACATTGAAAACACACGCACATTGTCACTCTAATTTACAAAACGTATTTTATTAATGCACCCCACAAGAGCTTTATTCCAAACAAATGCACATTATTTATTTATTTATTTATTTGATATCGGAGGGACCCACCGTGATTGACCTCAGCAGCATCAGATGGGAGGATGTCTCTCTCCTGCCGCCCCCTTGCATTCATGTTACTCAGATCTGACATTGTGAACACTGGCCTTTTGTTTCAGTGTCCCACAGACGGCGCCAAATTGAGGTGGATAATTTCCCCCTTAAGTTAAATTTTTAAATCTTTTGGGAAATAAACTTAGGGATAACTTTTTTAGAGATTTTGGTGGTAAAACAAATTTGAACTGTATGTATTTTTTACTGTGCCTTTAGAGTGCTGTCGCGCGACCTCTTTAAAGGCTGCCTACGTACCCATAGGGGATTAAGCTACATGTAGTTCCCTTCTTACCCTTGTAACCGCCTTGCCACTAAGTATTTAATGGGCTTTTTTCCAAGGAAACGTTCCTAGTATTTAGTCCCACGTTTTGTTGGTAGTAGGCCTTAATTGCCAACGTGGCAGTTACAGACATTAGTGGTCTTATGATTGTTTCTCCAATCTACTCGGGGTCCCTTGATGTGCTCACCCGTACGTTACGTATTCGAGCATGAGGTCGACCGACCAGACCTTTAGTTTGTTCATGCCTTAAACTACTCGTTCTCGAAGAGTATGGTCGACTAACTAAACATCTAGTTTGGTCGTGCCTTAAACTGCTCGAAGCGACATTTGCCCACGAGATGTCTGACTGTTAGGGCCCCAAGTGAGATGGCTCATGTCTGTCTTTTCTTGACACGTGTCCTGGCGTGGATTTATATCTACACACATAACATACCCCCATGAATCCATGACATACCCCCTCATGAATCCGAATTCATGAGAGGTATGTCTCAATTACATAGGGGTATGTCCCGGATTCATGGGGGAGTATGTCTCAAATTTATAGACAGAGATGTATTCATGGGGGAGTATGTCTTAGATTCATGTTCGTATTCATGGGTGGAGTATTGTCTATCTCCCATTCATGCAGGAGTATAATCTCATATTCACGATATGGTCTTGGATTCATGGGGGAGTATATCTCGCAAAAAAGGGTGGTATGGTCTTCGATTCATTGGGCTTATATCTCGGATTCATGAGTGAGTATGGTCAGGGATTCAAGGTATGTATCGGAATCACGGAGGAGCATGCCTCGGATTCATGTTGGGGTATGTCTCCGATTCATGGGGGGTATATCTTGGATTCATGGGAGATATGTGTCGGATTGATTGATCGATATGTCTCGGATTCATGGGGGAGGGTTATTGGATTCATGGGGGGTACGATGTTAGATTCATGGGGTAGTATGTCCTGAATTTATAGGAGTATGTCTCAAATTGATAGGGTGCCTCGCAGATTAATGGTAGGATATGTTTTGGATTCATAAGAAGAGTATGGATTCAAATCGAAGGAGTACTAAGTCTTAGATTTGTGGGTGATATTTTTAGAATTCGTGGGCAGAGTATGACTACGATGAATGGGGGAGTGTGTCTCGGATTTATGGGGGGGTATGTATCAGATTCATGGTCTCGAATTTATGGAAGAGTACGTCTCTGATTCAAGGTATGTCTCGGATTCATTGGGGACTATTTCTCATATTCGTGGGGTAGTATGTATTAGATTCATGGGCATGTCATGGATTTATGGGTATCTCTTATATTCGTGGGGGGTATGTCTCCGATGGATTCATGAGTATGACTCGGATTCATGGGCCAACATGTCTCAGATTCATGATCATATTCATGGGGGAGTATGTTTTCCATTTTTGTGGGAGTATGATCTCAAATTCATGGCATTTCTCATATTCATGGGAGTATGTCGCCCATTCATGAGGGAGTATGATCTATAATACATGGCATTTTATAGATTCACGATATGGTCCTGATTCATTGGAGAGTATGTCTCGGATTCAAGGGAGGAGTATGGTCTTGAATTCATGGATGGCGTGAGACTCATTGGGGAGTTTGTCTTGGATTCATGCGGGTTAATGTTTCCGATTCATGGGAGAGTATGTCTTGGATTCATTAAAGGTATGTGTCGGATTTATGGGAGGTATGTCTTGGATTCTTGAAAGGTATGTGTTGGATTCATCGATCGGTATGTCTCGAATTCATGGGGGGGTTTCTTGAATTCATGTGGGGGGGGGGGGTTGTCTAAGATTCATGTGCGAGTGGCCTCGGATGCATGGGGGAGTATGTCTTGGATTCATGATAGGGTACCTCGTAGATTGATGGTAGGATTTGTCTCGAATTCATGAGGGGAGTATGGATTTAAATTAAGAAATACAATGTCTTAGATTCATTTGGGGAATGTATAGAATTCGTGAGGGGAGTGTGTCTTACATTAATGGGGGAGTTATTCTTGTAAATGGATTCATGGTCCTGGATTTATAGCGGACCACATCTCCGATTCAAGAAAGTTATATCACGGATTCGTTTGGGGAGTATGTCTCGGATTCATGAGGTGTATGTCTCCGATGGATAAATGGGTATGTCTCAAATTCATGGGGGAGGGTTCTCGGATTCATGGGGGGTATGCCGTCAGATTCATAGGGTAGTATGTCTTGAATTCATAACGGAGTATGTCTCAAATTCATGATAGGATACCTCGTAGATTCATGGTAGGATGGAGTGCGTCTCGGATTCAGGGGGATGGAGGGAATATGTCTCGGATTCAGGGGGATGGAGGGAGTATTGTCAGGGATTCAAGGTATGTCTTGGATTCATGTGAGGGTATGTCTCTAATTCATGGTGGGATATGTCCTAGATTTATGCGAAGGTATGTCTTATATTCATGAGGAGTATGTCTCGAACTCCTGTGGGAGTATGTTTTGGATTCATCGGGCGGAAATCGGATTTATACCCATGAATCCGAGACATATCCCACATGAATACCATACTCCCCCATGAATCCGTGACATACACCCCATGAATCTGTCACATACCCCCGCATGAATCCGGATTCATGAGGGGTATGTCTCGATTTCATGGGGGTATGTCTCAGATTCATTAGAGAGTATGTCTCCGATGTACATTGGAGGATTCGTGGGGGAGTATATCTTGGCTTAATGGAGGTTATGTCTCGCATATACTTGGGGATTATGTCTCTAATTCATGAGGAATATGTCTCTAATTCATTGATATGTTACAGATTCATGGAGGGTATGTGTTGGATTCATGGGGAAGTGCCACGCATTCATAGTGGGGGAAAATGGTCTCGGATTCATGGGAGAGTATGTCTTGGATTCATGTGGTGGTATACCACGAATTCATGATATGGTACATCATGGATTAATGGTAGGATATGTCTCGGATTTACGAGAGCTTGGTCTCAAATTCAAAGAATACTATGTATTATATTAACGAGGGGTATGTATAGAATTCGTAAAGGAAATATGTCTCGGATTAGTGGTAGAGTGCATCTTGGATTCATGGGGTGCGGTATGTATCTGATTCGTGATCTCAGATTTATGGCACTGTACGTCTCCGATTCATGTGGATTATGTCTCGGATTCGTTGAGTATGTTATAGATTCATGAGAGAGTGTCTTAGATTCATAGGTATGCCACTGATTTATGCATGTCTTAGATTTATGGGAGGTATGCCACTGATGGATTCATGGGTACGTCTCGTATTCATGGGTCATTATTTCTAAGATTCATATGGGGAGTATTTCTAGGATTCATGTGGTATGTCTCAGATTCATGATTGCATTCATTTGGAGAGTAGGCCTTCCATTCATGTCCTCGGATATATGGTGGAGTAAGTCTTTGAATCAAAGGGGTGGTCTCGGATTCATTGGGGAGTATGTCTCAAATTCATGGGTATATCACGGATTCATGAGAGGTACGTCACCCATGGATTCATGGGTATGTCTTAGATTCATGGGCAGGTATGTCTCAAATTCATGGGCAAGTATGTCATAGAATCATTGGGGGTATGTCTAGGATTCATAGGAGAGTATGCCTCGGATTCATGGTCTCATTCATGGGGGGGGGGGGGGGGGAGTATTTCTAGGATTCATGGAGAGTATGTCTTGGATTCATGTTCATATTCATGGGTGGAGTATTGTTTGTCTCCCATTCATGGAGGAGTATGTCATAGATTCATGGTATCGTCTTGGATTAATGGGAGAGTATGTCTCATATTCAATGGGGGTACGGTCTCCGATTTGTTGGGATTATGTCTCATATTCATGAGGGAGTATGGTGAGGGATTTAAGGTATGTATCATAATGATGGAGGAACATGTCTTGGATTCATGTGGGGCTATGTCTCAGATTCATGGGGGGTATGTCTTGTAGTCATGAAAGATATGTGTCGGATTCATTGATCAGTGTTTCTCGGATTCATGGGGGGTACACTGTCAGATTCATAGGGTAGTATCTCTTGAATTCATTGGGGAGTAAGTTTCAAATTCATGATAGGGTACGGATTCAAATCGAAGGAGTATTATGTCTTATATTCAAGGGGGATATTTCTACAGTTCAAGGGTGGAGTATGTGTCCGGTTAATGGGGGAGTGTGTCACGGATTTATGGGGGGTATGTATCTGATTCATGGTCTTGTATATATAGCGGAGTATGTGTCCTATTCACGGAGGTTATGTCTCGAATTCGTTAGGGTGTATGGCACATATTCAAGGGCAAGTATGTCATCATGGCTGTCACGGATTCATTTGTATGTGTTAGATAGATTCATGGGGGGTATATCTTGGATTCATTGAAGATATGTAATGGATTCATCGACCAGTATATCTCGGATTCATGGGGGGTAGTATGTCTAGAATTCATATGAGAGTATGTCTCGAATTCATGATATGGTACCTCGTAGATTCATGGTAGAATATGTTTTGGATTCATGAGGAATGTACGGATTCAAATCGAAGGAGTACTATGTCTTAGATTCATAGGGGATATTTCCACAATTCATGGGTGGAGTATGTGTCCGGTTAATGGATGAGTGTGTCACAGATTTAAGGGGGGTATGTACCAGATTCATAGTCTCGGATATACGGCGGAGTAAGTATCCGATTCAAGGGGGTTATGTCTCGGATTCATTAGAGTGTATGTCTCATATTCATAGGGGATATTTCCACAATTCATGGGTGGAGTATGTGTCCGGTTAATGGAGGAGTGTGTCACAGATTTATGGGGGGTATGTACCAGATTCATAGTCTCGGATATACGGCGGAGTAAGTATCCGATTCAAGGGGGTTATGTCTCGGATTCATTAGAGTGTATGTCTCATATTCATGGGGGAGTATGTCATGGATTCGTGGGGGAGTATGTTTTGAATTCATGGATGGAGTATGTCTCATATTCGGGGGTGGGGGGGGGGGATCTAGTATTCATAAGATAGTATGTCTCAGATATACAGTGGAGGATTCGTGGGGGAGTATATCTTGGCTTAATGGAGGTTATGTCTCGCATATACTTAGAAATTATGTCTCGGATTCACGGGGAATATGTCTCAAATTCAAGTGTATGTCACAGATTCATGAAGGGTATGTGTTGGATTCATGGGGGAGTGTCGTGCATTCATAGTGGGGGACAAAGGTCTCTGATTCATGGGGGAGTATGTCTTGGATTCATGGGGGGAGTATGCCACGAATTCATGATATGATACGTCTCGGATTCACAAGAGGAGTTTGGTCTCAAATTCAAGTAGTACTATGTCTTATATTAATGAGAGGGTATGTCTAGAATTCGGGGAGGGAATATGTCTCGGAGATGTGGTACATCATGGATTCATGGTAGGATATGTCTTGGGTTCAGGAGAAGAGTTTTGTCTAAAATTCAAATAGTGCTATGTCTTATATTAATGAGGGGTATGTCTAAAACTCGTGGTATGTCTTGGAGATGTGGTACATCATGGATTCATGTGTTATGTCTCTGATTCATGATTGCATTCATGTGGAGAGTAGTCCTTGGATTCATGTCCTCGGATATATGGCGGAGTAAGTATCCGACTCAAAGGGTTTGTCTCGGATTCATTGGGTAGAATCTCTTGAATTCATAGGCGAGTATGTCTCGAATTCATGATAGGGTACGGATTCAAACCGAAGGAGTATTATGTCTTATATTCTTGGGGGATATTTCTACAATTCAAGGGTGGGGTATGTGTCCGGTTAATGGGGGAGTGTGTCACGGATTTATGGGGGGTATGTATCTGATTCATGGTCTTGTATATATAGCGGAGTATGTGTCCTATTCACGGGGGTTATGTCTCGAATTCGTTAGGGTGTATGTCACATATTCATGGGTGAGTATGTCATCATGGCAATGTCACGGATTCATTTGTATGTGTTAGATTCATGGGGGGTATATCTTGGATTCATTGAAGATATGTGACGGATTCATCAATCAGTATGTCGCGAATTCGTTGAGAAGGGTTATCGGATTCATGGGGGGAACGCTGTCAGATTCATAGGGTAGTATGTCATGAATTCATAGGGGAGTATGTCTCGAATTCATGATAGGGTACCTCGTAGATTCATAGGGGAGTATATTTCGGATTCATGAGAAATGTACGGATTCATATCGAAGGAGTACTATGTCTTCGATTCATGGGGGATATTTCTACAATTCATGGGAGGAGTATGTGTCCGGTTATTGGGGGAGTGTGTCATAGATTTGGGGGGGGGGGTATGTATCAGATTCATGGTCTCGGAAATATGACGAAGTATGTATACGATTCAAGGGGGTTACGTTTCGGATTCGTTAGGGTGTATGTCTCATATTCATGGGGGAGTATGTCATCAAAGGTATGTCATGGATTCATTTATATATATGTTAGATTCATGGGAGGTATGTCTCCGATGGATTCATGGTTTTGTCTCAAATTCATTGATGGGTAAGTCTTGGATTGATGGGGGAGTATTTATGGGATTCACAGGTATGCCACGGATTTATGCATGTCTTAGATTTATGAGAGGCATGCCTCCGATGGATTCATGAGTCTGTCTCGGATTCATGGGACATTATTTCTAAGATTCATATGGGGAGTATTTCTGGGATTCATGTGGTATGTCTCTGATTCATTATTGCATTCATGCGGAGAGTAGTCATTGGATTCATGTCCTCGGATATATGGTGGAATAAGTATCTAACTCAAAGGGTTTATGTATCGGATTCATTGGAGAGTATATATCGAATTTATGGTATGTCACGGATTCATAAGAGTACGTCACCCATGGATTCATGGAAATTTCTCGGATTCATGGCAGGTATGTCTTAGAATCATTTGGGGTATGTATAGGATTCATTGAGTATGCCTCGGATTCATGGTCTGATTGATGGGGGGAGTGTCTCCCATTCATCAGGGAGTACGATCTTGGAGTCTTGGCATTTCTCATATTGATGAGGGAGTATGTCCAGGATTCGAGGGGGGAGTGTGGTCTTGGATTCATTGGGGTTATGTCTTGGATTCATAAGTCGATATGTCTCGGATTCATGGTAGGGTATGTATTCAGTTAATTGAGGAGTATGTGTAGGATTCATAGGGGAGTACATCTCCTATTCATGGGAGGTATGTCTTACATTCATATGGGGGAATGTTTCAGATTCATGGGTTCATATGTCTCGAATTCATTAGTATGAGGCAGATTCATGGGGGCGTATTCATACTCTCTTATTCATGGGGAAGAATGATCTCAGATTCGTATGGGAGTATGTCTTGGATTCATATAAGAGTGTCACGGATTCGTGGTAGCGTACGTCACAAATTCATGGTAGGATATCTTGGAATAGTGAGAGTCTAATCTCAAATTAAATGAGTACTATGTCTTATATTAATAAGGGGGAGTATGTCTCGAATTCAGGGTGATGGAGGGAGTTTGTCTCGGATTAAAAGGGGGAGTATTGTCAAGGATTCATGGTATGTCTCGGATTCATGTGAGGGTATGTCAATGTTTCATGGTCGGATATGTCCTTGATTTATGTGGGGGTATGTATCATATTCATGGGGAGTATGTTTCGAACTCATGTGGGAGTATGCCTTGGATTCATCGGGCGGGGTATCGGGTTTATACCCATGAATCCGAGACATCCCACATGAATCCAAGACCATACTCCCCACATGAATCCGTGACATATCCCCCATGAATCCGTGACATACCCCCTCATGAATCCGGATTCATGAGTGGTATGTCTCGATTTCATGTAGGTATGTCCCAGATTCATGGGGGAGTATGTCTCGGATTATAGACAGATATGTCTTAGATTCATGGCGGGAGTATTTCTAGGATTCATGGGGAGTATGTATTGGATTCACGTTCATATTCATGGATGGAGTATTGTCCGTCTCCCATTCATGTAGGAGTGTGATCTCAGATTCATGGTATAGTTTTGGATTCATGGGAGAGTATGTCTCAGATTCAATGGGGTTATGGTCTCTTATTCATTGTGATTATGTCTCGGATTCATGAGAGTGTATGGTAGGGGATTCAAGGTATGTATCAGAATCATGGAGGGGCATGTCTCGGATTCATGTGGGGATATGTCTCGCAGTCATGGGGGGAATCTCTTGGATTCAAAGAAGATGTGACGGATTCATCGATCAGTATGTCTCGGATTCATAGAGGAGGGCTCTCGGATTCATGGGGGGAACGTTGTCAGATTCATAGGGTAGTATGTCTTGAATTCATAAGGGAGTATGTCTCGAATTCACGATAGGGTATCTCGTAGATTCATGGTAGGATATGTTTCGGATTTACGAGGAATGTACGGATTCAAATCGGGGGAGTACTATGTCTTAGATTCATAGGGGATATTTCTACAATTCATGGGAGGAGTATGTGTCCAGTTAATGGGGGAGTGTGTCACAGATTTATGGGGGGTATGTATCAGACTCATGGTCTCGGATAGAGGGCGGAGTATGTATCCGATTCAAGGGGGTTATGTCTCGGATTCGTTAGGGTGTGTGTCTCATATTCATGGGGGAGTATGTCATCATGGGTATGTCACGGATTCATTTATATGTGTTAGATTCATGGGAGGTATGTCTCCGATGGATTCATGGTTTTGTCTCAAATTCATTGATGGGTAAGTCTTGGATTGATGGGGCAGTATTTATGGGTTCATGGAGAAGTATGTGTCGGATTCATTGTCGTATTCATGGGGGGAATATGTCTCACATCCATGAGTCAGTATGATCTCATATTCTTGGCATTTCTCTGATTCACGATCGGTTTTGGATTAATAAGAGAATGTCTCCGATGGATTCATGGTTTTGTCTCGAATTCATTGTTCATGAGCGAGTATGATCTCGTATTTATGGCATTTCTCTGATTCACGGTATGGTTTTGGATTAATTGGAGAGTATATCTCGGATTCATGGTGGAGTACGTCTCGGATTAATGGGGGAGTATGCATAGGATTCTAGGGGTTGTATGGTCAAGGATTAATATTGTGTATAGAAATCATGGAGTAGTATGTCTTGGATTAATGTGGGGGTATCTCTCCAATTCCTTGGGAGGTATGTGTTGTATTTATGCGTCGGTATGTCTTAAATTCATGGAGTAATGTTAATTTTCATGGAGGGTGTCTCGGATTGATGGGGGTATCTCTCGGATTTATGAGGGAATATAGTATTGGATTCGTGGGGGAGTATGTTTCGAATTCATGGATGGAGTATGTCTCATATTCGGGGGTGGAGGGGGAGGTCTGGTATTCATAAGAGACTGTCTCCGGTATACAGTGGAGGATTTGCCGGAGAGTATATCTTAGCTTAATGGAGGTTATGTCTCGCATATACCTGGAAATTATGTCTCAGATTCACGGGGAATATGTCTCGCATACATGGGTACGTCACATATTCATGGAGGGTATGTGTTGGATTCATGGGGGACTGTCGCGCATTCATAGTGTGGGACAATGGTCTCTGATTCATTGGGGAGTATGTCTTTGATTCATGGGAGAGTATGCCACGAATTCATGATATGGTACGTCTCGGATTCACGAGAAGAGTTTGGTCTCAAATTCAATGAGTACTATGTCTTATATTGATGAGAGGTATGTCTAGAATTCGTGGAGGGAATATGACTCGAAGATGTGGTATGTCATGGATTCATGGTAGGATATGTCTCGAGCTCACGTGAAGAGTTTGGTCTAAAATTCCAAGAGTACTATGTCTTATATTAATGAGGGATATGTCTAAAATTCGTAGAGGAATTATGTCTCGGATTAGTGGTAGAGTGTGTCTTGGATTCATGGGTTAGGGTATGTTTCGGATTCATGGTCTTAGATTTATGGCAAAGTACGTTTCCGATTCATGGGGATTATGTCTCGGATTCGTTGTGTGAGTATGTCATAGATTCATGAGAGAGTATGTCTCGGATTCATAGGTATGCCTCCGATGGATTCATGGGTCTGTCTCGGATCCATGGGCCATTATTTCTAAGATTCATATGGGGAGTATTTCTAGGATTCATGTGGCATGTCTCTGATTCATAATTGCATTCATGTGGAGAGTAGTCCTTGGATTCATGTCCTCGGATATGTGGCGGAGTAAGTATCCTACTCAAAGGGTTTATTTATCGGATTCATTGGAGAGTATTTATCGAATTTATGGGTATGTCACGGATTAATAAGAGTGCGTCACCCATGGATTCATGGGAATATCTCGGATTCATGGGCATGCATGTCTTAGAATCATTCGGGGTATGAATAGGATTCATTGAGGAGTATGCCTCGGATTCATGGTCTGATTGATGGGGGGAGTGTCTCCCATTCATGAGGGAGTGTCTCCCATTCATCAGGGAGTATGATCTTAGATTCTTGGCATTTCTTAGATTGATGAGGGAGTATGCCCTGGATTCGAGGGAGGAGTGTGGTCTAGGATTCATGGGGGTTATGTCTTGGATTCATAAGTCGCTATGTCTCGGATTCATGGTGGGGTATATATTGGGTTAATTGAAGAGTATGTGTAGGATTCATAGGGGAGTATGTCTCCTATTCATGTGAGGTATGTCTTACATTCATATGGGGGAATGTGTCGGATTCATGAGATCAAATGTCTCGAATTTATTGGTATGTGGCAGATTCATGGGGAAGAATGATCTCAGATTCGTAGGAGAGTATGTCTTGGATTCATATAGGAGTATCACGGATTCATGATTGCGTGCGTCGCAAATTCATGGTAGGATATCTTGGATTCATGGCAGGTATGTCTTAGAATCATTCGGGGTATGTATATGATTCATTGAGAAGTATGCCTCGGATTCATGGTCTGATTGATGGGGGGAGTGTCTCCCATTCATCAGGGAGTATGATCTTGGATTTTTGGCATTTCTCATATTGATGAGGGACTATGTCCTGGATTCGAGTGGGGAGTGTGGTCTTGGATTCGTTAGGGTCATGTCTTGGATTCATAAGTCGCTATGTCTCGGATTCATGGTAGGGTATGTATTGGGTTAATTGAGGAGTGTGTAGGATTCATAGGGGAGTACATCTCCTATTCATGGGAGGTATGTCTTACATTCATATGGGGGAATGTGTCAGATTCATGGGTTCATATGTCTCGAATTCATTGGTATGTGGCAAATTCATGGGGGCGTATTCATACTCTCTTATTCATGGGGAAGAATGATCTTAGATTCGTAGGGGAGTATGTCTTGGATTCATATAAGAGTGTTACGGATTCGTGGTAGCGTACGTCACAAATTCATGGTAGGATATCTTGGAATAGTGGAGTCTGATCTCAAATTAAATGAGTACTATGATTTATATTAATAAGGGGGAGTATGTCTCGAATTCAGGGTGATGGAGGGAGTTTGTCTGATTAAAAGGGGAGTATTGTCAAGGATTCATGGTCCGTCTCAGATTCATGTGAGGGTATGTCAATGATTCTTGGTCGGATATGTCCTTGATTTATTTGGGGGTATATATCATATTCATGGGGAGTATGTTTCGAACTCATGTAGGAGTATATCTTGGATTCATCGGGAGGGGTATCGGGTTTATACCCATGGATCTGAGACATATCCCACAAGAATCCAAGACCATACTCTCCACATGAATCTGTGACATATCCCCCATGAATCCGTGACATACCCCCACATGAATCCGGATTCATGAGGGGTATGTCTCGATTTCATGTGGGTATGTCTCAGATTCATGGGAGAGTATGTCTCGGATTTATAGACAGATATGTCTTAGATTCATGGGGAGTATGTATTGGATTCACGTTCATATACATGGATGGAGTATTGTCTGTCTCCCATTCATGTAGGAGTATGATCTCATATTCATGGTATAGTCTTAAATTCATGGGAGAGTATATCTCAGATTCATTGGGGGTATGGTCTCTGATTCATTGGGATTATGTCTCGGATTCATGAAGGAGTATGGTAAGGGATTCAAGATATGTATCAGAATCATGGAGGGGCATGTCTCGGATTCATGTGGGGGTATGTCTCGCAATTATGGGGTCTATCTCTTGGATTCATAGAAGATATGTGACAGATTCATCGATTAGTATGTCTCGGATTCATAGGGGAGGGTTCTCAGATTCGTGGGGGGTACGCTGTCAAATTCATAGGGTAGCATGTCTTGAATTCATAGGGGAGTACGTCTCGAATTCATGATAGGGTACCTCATAGATTCATGGTAGGATATGTTTCGGATTCACGAGGAATGTACGGATTCAAATCGAAGGAGTACTATATCTTAGATTCATAGGGGATATTTCTACAATTCATGGGAGGAGTATGTGTCCAGTTAATGGGGGAGTGTGTCACAGATTTACGGGGGGTATGTATCAGACTCATGGTCTCGGATATAGGACGGAGTATGTATCCGATTCAAGGGGGCTATGTCTTGGATTCGTTAGGGTGTATGTCTCATATTCATGGGGGAGTATGTCATCATGGGTTTGTCACGGATTCATTTATGTGTTAGATTCATGGGAGGTATGTCTTCGATGGATTCATGGTTTTGTCTCGAATTCATTGATGGGTAAGTCTTGGATTGATGGGGCAGTATTTATGGGATTCATGGAGAAGTATGTGTCGGATTCATTGTCGTATTCATGGGAGGAATATGTCTCACGTTCATGAGTCAGTATGATCTCGTATTCATGGCATTTCTCTTATTCACAATAGGTTTTGGATTAATAGGAGAATATGTCTCCGATGGATTCAAGTTTTGTCTCGAATTCATTGACGGGCAAGTCTTGGATTGATGAGGGAGTATTTATGATATTCATGGAGAAGTATGTGTCGGATTCATTGTCGTATTCATGGGAGGAATATGTCTCACATTCATGAAGCGAGTATGATCTCATATTCATGGCATTTCTCTGATATACAGTATGGCTTTGGATTAATAGGAGAGTATGTTTCAGATTCATGGTGGAGTACGTCTCAGATTAATGAGGGAGTATGTATAGGATTCTAGGGGTTGTATGGTCAAGGATTAATATTGTGTATAGAAATCATGGAGTAGTATGTCTTGGATTCATGTGGGGGTATGTTTGCAATTCATTGGGAGGTATGTGTCGTATTTATGTGTCTGTATGTCTTAGATTCATGGAGTAATGCTAAGATTCATGGAGGGTGTCTCAGATTGATGGGGGTATCTCTCGGATTTATGAGGGAATATAGTATTGATTCGTGGGGAGTATGTTTCAAATTCATGGATGGAGTATGTCTCACATTCGGGGGAGGAGGGGGAGGTCTGGTATTCATAAGAGACTATGTCTCCGATATACAGTGGAGGATTCGTGGGGGAGTATATCTTGGCTTAATGGAGGGTATGTCTCGCATATACTTGAAAATTATGTCTCGGATTCACGGGGAATATGTCTCAAATTCATGAGTATGTCACAGATTCATGGAGGGTATGTGTTGGATTCATGGGGGAGTGTCGCGCATTCATAGTGGGGGACAATGGTCTCTGATTCATGGGGGAATATGTCTTTGATTCATGGGAGAGTATGCCATGAATTCATGATATTTGAAAATTATATCTCGGATTCACGGGGAATATGTCTCAAATTCATGGGTATGTCACAAATTCATGGAGGGTATGTGTTGGATTCATGGGGGAGTGTCGCGCATTCATAGTGGGGGACAATGGTCTCTGATTCATGGGGGAGTATGTCTTTGATTCATGGGAGAGTATGCCACGAATTCATGATACTTGGAAATTATGTCTCGGATTCACGGGGAATATGTCTCAAATTCATGGGTATGTCACAGATTCATAGAGGGTATGTGTTGGATTCATGGGGGAGTGTTGCGCATTCATAGTGGGGGACAATGGTCTCTGATTCATGGGGGAGTATGTCTTTGATTCATGGGAGAGTATGCCACGAATTCATGATATGGTACGTCTCGGATTCACGAGAAGAGTTTGGTCTCAAATTCAAAGAGTTCTATGTCTTATGTTAATAAGAGGTATGTTTAGAATTCGTGGAGGGAATATGTCTCGGAGATGTGGTACGTCATGGATTCATGATAGGATATGTCTCGGGCTCACGTGAAGAGTTTGGTCTAAAATTCCAAGAGTACTATGTCTTATATTAATGAGAGATATGTCTAAAGATCGTGGAGGAATTATGTCTCGGATTAGTGGTAGAGTGTGTCTTGGATTCATGGGTTGGGGTATGTATCGGATTCATGGGTTGGGGTATATATCGGATTCATGGTCTCAGATTTATGGCAAAGTACTTATCCGATTAATGGGGATTATGCCTCGGATTCGTTGTGCGAGTATGTCATAGATTCATGAGAGAGTATGTCTTGGATTCATAGGTATGCCACAAATTTATGCATGTCTTAGATTTATGGGAGGTATGCCTCCGATGGATTCATGGGTCTGTCTCAGATTCATGGGCCATTATTTCTGAGATTCATATGGAGAGTATTTCTAGGATTCATGTGTCTCAGATTCATGATTGGATTCATTTGGAGAGTAGATCTTGGATTCATGTCCTTGAATATATGGCGGAGTAAGTCTCCGACTCAAAGAGTTTATATCTCAGATTCATTGGAGAGTATGTCTCGAATTCATGGTACGTCAGGGATTCATGGTAGTACGTCGCCTATGGATTCATGGGAATATCTCAGATTCATTAGCAGGTATGTCTTAGAATCATTGGGGGGTATGTCTAGGATTCATATGGGGTTATTAGACCTGTCGACGGGTCGGGTCCGAGTCGGGTCCAGGTGGACCCGGACCCGGACCCGACCCATTGCAAGACTCGGCGGGTCTGGGTCCAAACAGGACCCGGCGAGGCCTTGAAAATGTGCCCGGACCCGGACCAGATTCATTTGTATTTTTTTGTTCAATTCAAAATAATAAACACTTACATATAACATTCAAAATAAACAAAAATCTAAACAATGAACTAAAAAGGAGGGGAAATGATTATTTTTGTCACAAAGTAAATTTCAAAACAATAGACACTACATTTAATCTAAACAACATTCAAAACAATAAACAATAACATATTAACCTAAATAATGAACATAAATCATGCAATAAACCAATTAATTATACAAATTCAAAAGCTCATAAACTAATAAGGCTTGTCAACAGGTGGGTTTGGGTATGGATATGATTTATGGGCTTGGTTATGGACTTATAGATATAAAAATAAATTAAAACTTATACTTGTAACTTAATAAATAAAAAACAAAATTATGGGTCAACTAATACTAATAATCTTGTAATATATGAGCATATACTAATAAACAGTCGGGTCTCAGGTCTAACAGGTCAGAGTGGGGTGAACCTGGACCCGACCCGTTTGTATGTTCGGGTCCATCGGGTCGGGTCCAAATCGGATCGGGTATATTACACATATAATCGGGTCCGGGTCGGGTCGGGTCGGGTCGGGTCTGGATCCAACCCGTTGACAAGCCTAGGGAGTATGCCTTGGATTCTTGGTCTGATTCATGGGGTCTCCCATTCATCAAGGAGCATGATCTTAGATTCATGGCATTTCTTGGATTCATGGGAGAGTATGCTTTGGATTCAAGGGGGGGGGGGGGGTGTGGTATAGGATTCATGGGGGTTATGTCTTGGATTCATAAGACGCTATGTCTCGGATTTATGGTGGGGTACGAATCGGGTTAATTGATTCATAAGAGAGTCTGTCTCCTATTCATGGGGGGTATGTCTTACATTCATGTGGGGGTATGTGTCGGATTCATGGGGTAATATGTCTAGGGGATCCATTATATCCATTCATCTTCATCCTCGTGGCAAATGTCCCGAGTAGATTAATTCAAAAGGTTGTTTCGAATGGATGGATACATGGCCTCGAAGTTATAAAAGGTGGCTCCCAGATCTCCCATATCCAATATGCTGACGATACTATCCTTCTTTGGAAAGATACCTCTACCTAATCTTTTTTTGAGTGGCATCTAATGTGAATGATTTGATTTGCGATTCATTTATCTGTGGTGACAATTCTATTATTTGATCTCCTCAATTGCTCTGGAATCTCAATGAAGAGGAAGCTATGGAACTAACCCGACTTCTTTAGTCTCTCCATGGGATTGAATTACACTTGGAAGATGATGATGCGGTAAAATGGAAGATGGCCCCTCAACTTAGTTTCTCGGTGAGGTCTTTATATGGAAAGATTAACAAGACTGCCTCCCCCATATCGGCCACTAGAGTACATAATCTCATTTGGGGGTCGCTTTTCACCTTTGAAAGTTGGGGCTTTCATGTGGCTTCTATCGCTCGATAAAGTACTCACCAAGGTAAATCATTCGAAATAAGCTCATGAAAGTGATGTTTCATGCTTGAGCTCATGAAAGGGATGTTTCATGCTTGTTTTTTGGGGCGGCTGATGAAAATAGTGATCATTTGTTCTTTACATGCACTTTTGTTATGAAAATTTGGGAATTGGCAGGGAAGGCTATTGGTACACAATGTTCATTCAAAGACATCGAAGAAATGTGGATTTTTTTTCTAAAAAAGAAGAAACAAATGAGACCATAGCAACGAGGCCAAATTTCAATGGTTAATTCCTCACACGTTATGTTGGTGTATCTAGTTATCCTGGAACGAGGGCTTATTTCAAAAGAAGAGGGTATATGTGGAGAACACTTGAGCGTCAATTACATATGTGCTTAAAGATTGAATGAAGATGATTCTCCAAATGGTTAATCCTTCATCCATTATGGGTCTTTCTTCGTTTGTAACGAGTTAGCTTAATATTTATTTTGATTGGGAGATCTCTCCTAATCGACATTTGCTTTTTTTTTCTTTTTTGTAAGGAAATCCTTCATCTACGTTGTTTAGGGGGCTTTTATTAAATAAAAGTTCCTATCTCTTTTTTTTAAAAAAAATCATCTTCTAAAGGGGCTGAACCTGACCCGGTCCCATGCCTGAGCCCAACCCAAGGCCAACCCAAACCCACAGTTGAAGGTAGGGTTGGGTTCGGGTTTCATTGTTCGTGTTGAGGTTGGGTTCAAGTTCGGGTTAGAAATACATTTTTTCGGGTTGGGTTTGGACAAGTCTCGAGCCCAACTCAACCCGCCGGAGTTGAATCCTATCAACAAACAAGAAACAAATATAAAATGGATGATTATGAAATCAAAACATTATTATTCAGAATGCTCTACAACACCAAAATCCAACATGGTCCATAGCTCTTGACAACATGTACTCTCAATAACAAGTGGAAAAGAAATTTTTGAATATAATGGCATTGTATTTTTAAATTTTCAACAATAATGTTTCCACCCCTGTTGAAAAATATTGTGAGGTCTAATTAGCATGATGCATAAAAATTTGGAACAAGGTATTTCTAGCATGCATAAAACTTGGAACAAGGTATTTCTAACATGGATCTCCTAATAAAAAAATCAAGGAAAAGAAAGATATAATATCATGTCGATGTCACACATGCAAAATGGACACGACAACCCAACAAATTTTGGTAAAAAAATATAGGGACACGGAAACAAATAAATCAATAAATTAGCATAAAGCAAACTTAGAACAAGGTGTTTCTAACATGGATCTCTTGAAAAAAAACATAAAGAAAAAGAAATGATGTCATACCATGTAACACATGCATCATGGACTAGACGTCATGCCAAATCTGGAAAAAAAAGGATACGGACACAAAAACAAATAAATCAATATTACATATTGTAAATTTATATGCTATATTCATCCATATGAGTAACGAAGCAAAATGAGAAACAAAAAAAGTCTGATCCATAACCATGCAATCATTCCACAAAACAAATAATAACAATACTTAATGCTGACTTTTAAATCAATTATGTGGGATGATGTATTTAAAATATAAACAATGCTAAATAAGGCATGCTAAATCTCAATGGACATTGTTGGTGGTCTGAATAGGGTAAGGATAAATGGTCTTTTATATAAATTTATTTGAGAGCAGAGAAATGAAATAGGACTAGATCCCAGGTAATAAAAGGAACTCACATGAGGAACAATTCACAAAAGAATTAACACATCAAAAGAAAACATTAGAAAAAAATGTTATCACAAACAAAGAGCAATCCAAAGTTTGCAAAAAAAAAAAAAATCCAAATCTGAAATCCCAAAATTAAATTAAAAAAAATCATACAAAACTCACCTCTAACAAACAAGACCCAAACAAGGGACAAACCACAAATAATTAATCCATAAAAAAAACAACAGAAAAAACAAGACCCAATTCAGATCTGAAATCCCAAAATTAAATTTAAAAAACACGAAACTAACCTAAAAAACAAGACCCAAATGAGGAACAAATCACACAAGAATCGACCCATTAATTAAAAAAAAAACAGAAAATAAGACCCAAACACAATTAAACAAAAGCCAGGAAAACTAACCTCAAAAACAAGAAGTGAACAAACCACAAAAGAATTAACACATCAGAAGAAAAAAAAAATGAAATCCAGATCTGAAATCCCAAAATGAAATTAAAATAGCTAACATCAAAGACAAGACCCAAATGAGGAATAAAAAGCAGAAGAAATTAAAAAAAAAAAAAAGGCAACAAAAATAAGGCCAAATGAGAACCACCATATCTGAAATCCCAAAACCTAATTAAAAATTAGGAAAACTAACCTCAAAATCCTCACAGAACATTATTCCAAATATTGTTTGATTAAGTTTGAAATAGAAAGTGCAAATAGCATTTGGATTGAATATATCAAGAGTAAATGGCTTAATTCTTTAAAAAAAATGACATATTTTCAAGTTTATAAAATCCTTGATGAAGTCTCATGGCTTGGCTCTCTTATTCTCAATGTGACACGAATTAGTCAAATTTTCAATCGTAATGGCAGTGACATAGAACCCATTTGATGTCTCTTTACAATATCACAACATATAGAAGATAAAACTAATGATTACTTATCCCCAAAAAAAAAGCGCGACGACGACAACCGCCCGTTCGTCGTCCCGGGCATCCCGGACTCGATTGTGCTCCGCCCGTCACAAGTCCCGCGCGCGTCCGCCGTGCCCCAGTGTGATTAGGGACGAAATCACGCGGAGAGAGGACTCGCCTGATGAGATGAAAAAAAGGAAACGGGTTTGTATTTATTTCTAGGCGATGTGATTAGGGAGTGTTATAGCCGTTGTAATCTCGAGAGTTTAGACGTGTAAATCAGGACCGTCCATCTTAATCCGTTGGTTGAAATAGATTTCTTGCAGAGCAAGGTTTTTTTTTTTTTTTTTTTTTTACCGATAGACGCATTTATTAACTCATTTTAAATTGCAATGTTTATTATAGGAAAAATGACTGAAAAAGTATCTCAAAAGTTAGAAATATCAAGTTCAGCAACTTTTTAAAATTATATCTTAAAAATTCTTATTTTATAGTTTTAAAAATACAAAAGATTAATCTACCCATATGCAATTAGATCCTTAATACATTCCATATTTCTTAACTTTGTTAAAATATTTCACCATCTTAATTTTATTAATATATTTCACACATTTTCATGTAGATAAATTTTTTATTGTAAATTCTTTATGATTAAGTGGATTTTGTGAAATATGATCAATATAATTTGAGTATTTTATTATTAACTCCATTAAATGTTGACTTTTTTTTTAAAATAAATATGTACTAATGATATAATAAAAATATGTACATAGCCAAAAAATAAAAAATGTGAATAAAGATTTAAAATACTAAAATATCATTTGCTGCATTGGGGTACAATACAGATTTAAATTACATATTATAATTATACACAATGAAAAATGATAAATAATATCATGTAAGATATATATAAGAAACACATATATAATAACAAAACCTCTAAAGGGATTGATTTTCATCATGTATAGAGAGATTGTTGTTTTGTAGAAAAAATATGTTTTTAGTATGGAATAAAGAGGGATGTTAAAAATTTAATTACAAAAGGGCATATTAGTATTTTGTGTTTATAAAACTGTGAAATGAGATTTTTTAGGTATAATTTTAAAAAGTGGTTGATTTGGATATTTCAAACTCTTATGAGATTTTTTTGGTCATTTTCCCTTCATACAATATATAACTCACTATCTCATTATAACACTATTATGAAAACATAAAAAAAGGGAAAATGACAGAAAAAAAATCTCATAAGAGTTTGAAATACCCAAATCAGTCATTTTTTAAAATTATACATAAAAACGTCTTATTTCACAGTTTTATAAACAAAAAGACTAATTACCTTTATGTAATTAAAATTTTAATATCCTCTTTATTCCACACTAAAAACTTATTTTTCATACAAAACAACAATCTCTCTATACATGATCAATCAATCCTCTTAGAGGTTTTGTTAAAATATATCATATTGTGTGTTTCTTATATATATCTTACATGATATTGTTTATCATTTTTCATTATGTATAATCATAATATGTAATTTATATGTAGTATTGTGCCCCAATAGAGCAGATGATATTTTAGTATTATAAATCTTTATTCACATTTTTTTGGCTATTTAAATATTTTATGATATTATTGGTACATATACATTTTTTTAAAAAGCAATAACATTTAATGGAGTTCATCATCAAAACTCAAATTATATTGGTACATATTTCACAAAATCCACCTAATCACAAAAATTTACAATAAAAAAAATTTATCTACATGAAAATGTATTAAACATATTAATAAAATTAAGAGGGTGAAATATTTTAACAAAGTTAAGAGATATAGAATGTATTAAGGATTTAATTGCATAAGGATATATTAGTTTTTGTGTTTCTAAAATGGTAAAATGAGAATTTTTTAAGCATGATTTTAAAAAGTGGCTGATTTGGGTAGTTCTAACTTTTGAGAAAAAAATTTAGTCATTTTCCCAAAAAAAAAATCATTTTATAAGTGTACTTTATTTTTATTTTTCTAAAAATTCAATGCGCGCATCCTGAAAATAGGAATGCAAATGAGACTGAACATATCATTTTCCTTAATGATATCTGATATACAACAATGAAGGCCTTTTTTGTTTGGCTTTCTTTATTTCTTTTTTTACATCAGTGCACATCAAATGGCATTATTGGGAGAGTTTTATATGAAGATTATGATTACTGAAAGTATATTAAACCTTTGGTTTATTTTGTCATGGCTGTTAAACTTAGAACATAGGAACTTATCCTTGCAGATACTATACCTGTTCCATGTGTAACACAGGTTTCAGTTTTGCTTGAGCCAACTTCACATCTCTGATGTATTGCCATGTTCAACAATGCGCATGCCCAAATATTTGCGGAGTGAGTGGAAGTTTGTAAAAAAAACTAAATTGAAAGCCATCCAATTATCTAACATTGCATTTGCTGTTTTCATCTCAAGATCGAGGAAACACAAGAAAACATCGAAAGAACTCGAGATAATTTTCCACATGAATGTCAAAATTCAGAAGTTTATATCTTCCAATAGTTCATTACACCATTCACACAAAAGTAGAAAGACCTCTTGATATTCATACGATTACATCTGTCCATTCGCTCTTTAAATCATGCATCTATGAACAATTTTGTTCAATCTCTGAATGTACAAGATATACTCTTCTCCGAAGAATTCATATCCGCTATCTGCACATCATTGCATAAATAAATAACCAAAAAGAAAGGTGAATCCAAAATCGGTTGCTTTCTTATCAGATGTTGGTCTTTTCCACCAAAACTGTCGAGTATTGAGAATCTCTACCTGTATACATATTGGATTTGGGAATTCTCTCTCAACCATTCAAGAACCTTTGCCCCCTCCATGACATCTTGAACCTAAAAATTGAATATATGAAACAAATAAGTCTATTGGATAAGATCAGATGCTATATTGTACAAAAATAACCTGCATAATTTCATAAAAACATTAAAGAACAAAGAGACCCGGGTGATATAAAACTTCAGTAGGACATAAAGCCATCATTTGATTAACATATATTTCCACCACCTAAAATAAGGTGTGCATAATTAATATGAGATATTGAGATGCAGGAGAATGAGTACAAATTCCAAATCTCCTATTAGTTGAAGACACTCCCTCCCACGTATTTTTACCTTGAGATCCAACTTGTACGAACAATTGTCTAACTAGAAGAGATTTTATTTAGTTGCATTCACCTCTATTGGTCAGCGTGTTTCTTTTAGTTGCTTTTGTTAAGAATGGAATTAGTGTTATGTTTGTGTGGTTCTACGGCCAAATTTTCACAATTAGTAAGGTCAGCCCAGATCTCAATGAAAAAAAATTAATCTCAAATAGGCCTTCGCATTGTAGACATTAATTAGTTTACATGAAAAGTATCATATTTACATATGCGCAATTTTTTATGTATGCAAGAATTGTATAGTACCATAGTGATGATACAATACATTATGGACATATATATTATTTAACATGCATGTTGTAAATACAATTCATTTCACCCCAAATAAATGCATATGGAAAATGGGGTCTGCTAATATGTCAGGGGTTGATTGTCACCTGTTTAGACATGCATCTAACCTCTATGCATGTATGGCTCAATTTCAGAAACATTACACAATAAACAAAAGTTTTGGGCTGGGGAAAGGAATACCTGCTCTCTGACACGGTCTTCATCGTACTCTTGATTGTTGCGTTTAAATTCAGCCACAGAGTTCTGAACCTCTTTAACCAGCTCATCCATTGGGTACTGAACAGTAACAATGGGCATTAGGAATAAGACCCAAGGTAGACACTTGGGACATGATGAACATGAAACCCATATTAACTGATTAGGTGATAACTGCACATATATTACTCATCAACTAGATAAAATTTTCTTAGGGGAACAAATCCGATAACAAAAAATAGGTGACAAAACATGTCGCATTCTGAATATTATTGTTGACAGACAAAGCTTCAGAAATATTTCAATCAAATAATTATTATAAACAAGGCTACGAAAATTCTCGTCTAGATTGAATATGGAACATAGAAGCCGTTTCAGTAAAACCAGACTTCAAAATAATAAAGCAAGCACCAAATAGCAAAGAATGGAAATTAGGAGATGGTAGTTTAGCAACATTAATTAAGTAACAATGACACAGGATTCTGGATTTAGGGAGAGGAAGGTGGACAACTTTTACTAATTTTATGTAATTCACAAAGGAGCCAATCATACCTCAATAACCTCATTGTATGAATGACAATGAATATATGAAGAAAATTGGTTTTAACTGTCTATGATGTTTTGCAGGTTTGATTGGGTTCGTTGTGGATCAAAATGACCCAAATATGGATTTGGGGAGATGAAGGGGGGAAATTTTCACAAATTTAATATAATTCACAAAGAAGTCAATCTATATTGGATGTGAATCTATGAAGTAAATTGCTTTTGACGGTTGATGATGCTTTGCAGGTTTATGGGTTCTTTGTGGATCAAAATAACCCACTGGGTCCAAAATTCCAACATTCCACCTTCTCAAAACTTCAAAGCCATAGCAAAAGTTTAACTATTGCCCATATGCAGCCATGTAGTAAATAAATTCCAATAAACAAGGCAATTTGTGAGAGGTGTTGTTCAACTAAGCACAATCAGTCATAGATGCCTCATGCAAGCCCTCATTGGAGTGGCACTTGGTCAAAAATACAATGTTCAAAAAAATAGTTTAAATCAGAGTAACATACCTGAAGATTTTCACATCTGAAAATCTCCCCAACAGCCAACATCTGCTTTATTATATTTGTTATGTTCTCCCTCTGAAATTCCAGGAACTCATTGACTGCTTTCTCGCTTGAAAGAGTAGCAATCTGCTGTTCATTTAGTTTCTGCTTTACCTGTTATACACATTGTGAGTTTAGATGATTTTTTTGTGAACAAACATAATGCACTCATGTATTACCTGTAACTCCAGAAGTTGGGCCCCATAGAGCTGTCTGCCTTGTTCTTCAAACAAGGATTGAGGAATAGCAGGAACTTCAACAATCTGAAGATAGACGAACAGTTAAAAATATGGAACTTTATTAAGGAGAACAACATGCATGCATCCAGGAAGATAATAGGCTTGCAGATAATGCACATCGCTTTATGGAATTGAATATATATTCTCCATTACCAGTATTTTAGAAAATAAAAAAGCCCAAAGATCCTTCGCCGATGCTCAAAATTTTCAGACAAATATTACTTTCAATTCCACTGTTCAGGAAATCATCAAGTCACCTTGGAGAGCTGATCTAGGATTGCATTATCCGTTGCTTGATCAATAGCTGACTTTTCCACTTCTTTACACCTTTGCAATATCACTTCTTGTACCTAACACATTCCAAAAGGCAGGCAGTTATATGATTAAGGACTTTTTCTTATGATGCTTAATTGTGTTAAAATATAAATGAATTAAAGGAATGAAGCAGTCCGAGAAAAGGAGAAGAGAAACCTGAGCCAAGGTGCTACTTCCAGGAAGGAGTTTGTCAGCAATAGCATCATCAAGTTCAGGCAGCTGTCTATAGAAAAGCTCTTTGCATTCAACCTGGGGAGAAGAAATTTTTTTGTCTGTTTATAGCCGACTTTGATAATCATGTTTAAAAGAATCAGGGATTGAGCAGAAGAACAGTAATAATACTTTAAAACTCAACAAAAATGCACAACAAACTTTGGAGTGGATATGAGATTGGATTTTGTTTTACATGCTCAGTCCGGTGAGTCTTTATATGAACACCAATTTTATTAGGAAGTCCAATGCTGATTGCTTTGGTATTACATCACCTCAACATAATGATTCATCAGGTTTGGCAGCTTTTTTAATGTCCCAATTAGCATTCAGATGAATCAACATTCACAAAAGGTGTTACATGACTTTTAAGTCAATGGAGAATTGCCGACCACTAATGCTAGCTTAGAATTCTTAATAAATGTTTTTAAAAACTTTGATCCTATGGTTTCTTTTGAAATTGTCTACACACATCTACTGTAAGAGGAGAATCTACACCATCAAAGTAAAAAACAAATCATGCTTTAGGATAGTGGAATTTGGAAAGTGTTGCAATGGGAATTTGATAATGGAGGTGTTTCAGTCTATCATGAAGACTGAAGGGTGGAAAGGCTTGTTTCGGGGAATTTTGTTAATGTTATTCGAGTTGCACCAAGTAAGGCCATTGAGGTGAGTCGTCATAATTTATTTTGATTGAATATTTTTCTATGTTTTTTACATTATGGATTTTCTTTTGTTTTAGTTGGAATTCTCCTTTGATAGAATTTGCCATTATTTAGCTCATGTGGATGCTTTATGTATTTGACATCACATTTGTCCAAGTTTTGTCTAAAAAGGTTTTAACTTTGATCCTATGGTTTCTTTTGAAATTGTCTACACACATCTACTATAAGAGGAGAATCCACACCATCAAAGTAAAAAACAAATCATGCTTTAGGATAGTGGAATTTGGATAGTGTTTCACAAGCATCTGAATTTACATCCGGGGAAAAAGGCAACAACCATTATAACAAAAGTTCAGGTATCAAATAGTTAGCAATCGGCAAAATAGGTCACACTGCAGCCCACAATTTGTGGAGCAAGCCTCATAGATCTCATAAAAGTGATAAAATTAGAATAATTTACCACAGTTTAAAGTGAGAGCATTAATGCATGTGCATTTATTGATTATTTATCAAGGACAGGGATAAAAGAAAATAAATGTACAAGAAAAAAAGTAACAATTTACAATTCCTCCCTATTGAAGATAAGATATATATCTTCTACAAAAAAAATCCAAAAGCTTACAAATTCACACACACACTGTGTATGAAATTATATTGGGGTTCCAACTGCCAAGTGTCTTGCAAAAAAAAATTAACATCAAAATAAATGAATAATCTTATTACTTAGAATATAAGCCAGCAAATAGGTGAAAAAGAAAAACTCACTGTAAACTGAGCACTAACACCACGTAGATTTTCTTGCTTCCATGATTCTGGGAATGAAAGTGGAAATGACTTCGTTTCACCTGGCCGGATTCCAATTATTGAATTGAGGAATCCAGGGAGAAGATTATCACTTTCTTCAGTGTCAAAGTGAAAGCCTGAAATTAAAAATATACATAGTTGAGATGAACAATTTACAATTTCATACTCGCCAATAATATCAGAATTCCCATTCTATCTTTCGGTCCTCAACATTATATATATATATATATATATATATATATATTTTTTTCTGGCTCTGTTTATCTTGTTTTTTTAGAATTTCATGCTGGAACATATGCATGAATATTACACTACTGCTCAGCTGACAAATAGTGAATGTCATATAAGAAGTAGACAGTACACTAAAATATGTAATAGAGATCAACCACTACATGGAGTATGGAAATCGTGATACATATATCATTCTAATTGACCAAAATACATAAATATGTCCTGACAATCAAAAAGCTGTGATTTCTTCACATTATGTGTAGTAGTTTCTGTGGATGCCAATGAACCATATGAACTAAGCTAATTAGATATTAGTACAAGCATAAATGGATAAAACTATTTTAAATCACAAATGATAGTAGAGAAAATCACTCATGCATTCAGATGATTAAAACTTGCAAATCTGAAACATCTTTAAGGATATAGACCTAACAATAATATTGAAGGTGCAATGGTGAAAACCTTTTGTTTCAGCGGATGGAATTCTTTGTCCTCCGGATTCACCAGTAGTAGTTGCGTGTATATCAATAACTACAACATCGCCAACCTGAAAATTTTCTGGAATATTATTTAGTAGGAAAAATAGATCTCCAATTACTACATCCCTATATCCAGCAACTTGGGGCAAGAAATTCTGAAGAAGCATTTTCTTGATGAGGAAATTACATGGAGTCATTGCTTCTTAGGAAAAATTCCAAACCTTTTTTTTATAAAAAAAAAAATTAATCTCAAATCACGTTTTATCAAAAAGAGTCAACTAAATTATAAAAAATGTAACCATCTTCTTGAGTGCAAATGACATCTGCTGTTATAAATGACTATATGAGAAAAAAAATTCAGAATGGATTAAATGATAGTGAACTAGAAATATATGAAGCCTGCACCTTGACATATAACCAGAATGTACACTGGACTTGAGTGAGGTAATATTGTGATATTGATCTTCATCACATATACAAGTAATGAGTATACCTCTAAACCTCTGTCAGTTACAATTCTCAGAGATCCTAGAGCCTTGTGACGCCGTCTAAGCTCTTCCTCAGAAGCAGACTGAGCATTTATGGAATTATCTATTTCAACAACAACTTTAAGGTTCTTGTACCGGCTTTCAGATAACCACTTAATTTCAGGAGATACATCAACCATGACATCAAATCTGGACAAGAGCAAGTTATTAAAAAAAAAATAGTTGCATACAGAATTAGACAAGTATGCATGCAATTGTAAAAACAAATATGTATGATCCTATCTCAACAAATAAGAGTTCATTCACTAAGAAGGTTTTGATTTGATGCATGTTGGAGTGTCCCTCATTTCATCAGTAATAGACAATTTCATTAGACAATGACTGACACTTGAATGTTAAAGAGCAAAACTAAGATACAAAACATTAATATCACACTCATTATTCAACAGATATTTGGTTCACCTGAAGATATCTTGAAGGGAAAATTCTTCATTCATCTTGGAGAACTTTGTAACAACACGAACAGAATCCTTCAAGGCCCTTCCTTCAACCTAAGCAATTAAAATCTATCACTAGATGTTTCAAATGGTAAATTAGATAAGCATATTGCCGATTCTTTGTAGGACAACAAGACAAGTAAATGAATGTTACATCTCAAATCCCCATCAGAAAGTTGCTCCTTGTCAGTAAGCAAGCTGTTCTTTAAAAAATTTGGAGGTTAATCAGATTCATTTATTTACATGTAATCAGACTAGCATATGGCAACGAGATACTGGATGAAATCACTGGAAAAATAAAAGGTATGGTAATGCATACTAGACTAGAGCTATGGAAATGGTATCCTCTGCAGCGTCATATATATGTATCTCATTCTAACTTTGCCTTAATCAATAGCGATGTTCCACGAAAATTTAAATATCTAAGACCAAAAGGACATTAACTAAAGAAATACAGTCGCAATAAAGTTATTTTGTTCTGCGGGAATTTGGAAAAAGAATTCAAGCATGAAATGGAAGAAGATATACCGCAATATGAGGCAAGAATATAATGCTAAATTTCCTTAAAAAAATTTCTGGATAGGTCAATGAATTGAAGCTCAGTTTAAACAATTCATAATATGTCATTATAGTTCAGAAATGTGGGTAAGGGAGTTAACTTTCCAGGTAAAGAAAATTGAAAAAACTGGAAATGCAATGACAAAAGAAACCTTTAGATTCAAACTTTTGTTGTGGCTATCGACTCTCCAATTATTTTAAAAATATCACTTTCCAAGAAGACCATCATCATTACAGGATGAAGCATCAATGTTTAAAGACAAATGTATTATCACATCTAAATGATTGTTAGTTGTTAATAAAAGTAGAAAGAAAAAAACCAAAGGAAAATGCATTTACAACATTTTTTTTATTCTTCTTGAATTTACTGATTGAAAGAATCCACAGGCAATGGACTGAGAAGGCATTTGCTATCCACATACAGCAACATAAAGAATCACAGAAGGTTGAAACTGTAATATTATGAAGTAGGTTCAAATCCAATGATTGGTTGAATTTCAAAAGTATGGTAAATTCAAGAAGTACAAAGTAGCTGTCCACCCACTGCATGCTGCTAAACAAGTATTTCTATTTAAAAAATTATATAACTAGTCAAGTACCAAAGTGTTGTAATAGTTATGTCATGTTAATAAATATCCTTGCGTGTTTGTTTCTTTTCTTTTTTGAAAAATTAAGTGGGAGCCTAACACCAATGATCTTATTAATCAGGGAAACACTGAGGCCTAGGACAGCAGATGAGAAATCTGCTACACGGATAATTTTTTAAAAAAAGAGGAGGGGATTAAAAACACCAAGTCCTTATGGTATCAACAAGAAATACGTGCAGAGAGGTTCTTGCAGAGACAAACATGCATATACTGGTCAATAAGTTAGAACAAACATATGAAGCATAAATGACAGCATGAGAATACATGAATATGAGGGAGCATTAATGTCACAGTACAGGATATTTAGATGCAAAAGCTAAAAGTTCATATATAAGAGTTTAAAAAAAACAGCCATCCCATCCACCATATGTCATAAAAGAGATTCCTGTGCATAGGATTCTGAATGGTAACCTGATCGATCTTTGAGACTCATAGGATGTTTGACAATGCTTAAAGGAGAAGATAAATTGTGGAGGGAACAGCAATAATATAAATCATTGAGAAAGCACTGCATGCCTTCCGCAACATGAGGTTTCTTGTTGATATCTTTTATAGATTACATATGAAACACTGAGGACATACTACAAATTGCACAAGCAACTTTAGATTGAGACAATTACTCATCTTCAGCTCGATTGTAAATACCAGTATCGACATTTGCAAAGAAAATAAACAGTGGAAGTGATCTGAGTTCTATGTTACATACTGAAGCCATGGCATGCGGCAGGGTTCTCTTCAAAATAGATTCAATAGTAGCTCGTCGAACATATTCTTTCCCCACATAGTTTATGAGGATATTTTCTGGAACCTTCTTTCCAGGTCGAAATCCAGGAATCTGATAACAGCAGTTCATATGCCAAATAGTTGGTTTTCTTATTACAAATTAACAATATCAAGATCTATTTGCAGAGGGTATACTATTGTTTTCTAGAGGGTATGGATTTTGAATATTCCAATAAGAATAAAAAGGAATATAGATATGAAATTGATAAGTTTCACATAAAATATCAAATAACCTCATAATGATTTCTCATATGCACATACAATTTCATGACCAACAGGCACCTGTCCTACCCTGACCTCCCAAAGCATATCAGTAAAATAAAGGCAGAAGTCATAATAACACAATGAACTCCACATTCTGTGACTGGAACTATAACTTTATGCATTATCATTTACCAATGATATTCGGAAAAAAAAACAGCATACATGTATTGTTAGTGTTTTTCAAAATGTCAAATGTAATTTTATTTGTCTTGTAAGTTTGGGTCTTATATTTGTAACTTTGTGTGTTGGATCTTAGTCCCACATCGGTTAAAGAGAAAAGCATTGGACACTATATAAAGTGTAGTGTGTATAAAGTTATGTGTGCTTTATAAATGGTAAGGTGTTATGCACACGGTGCTTAAATACCGTTCGCGCACGCGTGCGCGTGTGCGATGGGTGCAATGTGGTGCACATCGTCGCTAGGAGATGGAGCCTTTTCTTTTTGGTTAATCAAACGGTGGTGGAGATCATTTCATCAAATGCAATCAGGATCGTCCAAATGGTGAGACACGTTAGATGCAATGTGCACCGTTGGATCGATTAGGAATAGGTTATACTAATCAAGGGGTGCCATTGGAAGGAGTGCATCCGATGGTGATCGATGTGGACCGTCAATCTTGTAACTGAAGATCCAACGGTCCAGATTGGGGGCGATTGGGCCTCTTGCAATGCCTTGAAATGGTGCTCCAATGTCTATTAATGGGCATGATTTTCTACCATTCAAACCAATCCGAGAATAATCAAAGGCTTTCTTTTTTTCCCTGAACTTTGTTCCAATATTAGGTTTCTGCAGAATCTATATCGGGGTCTTGGTTCACTTGGGTTCCTCTATGGTATTATGTCCATCATCGACAGTGCAAACGCTGGTAGAATTCTTCTTCGAGTTATCATGCAGACAGATTTGTAGTACCACACTATCTGGTGGGGGCAAATATTGTCTTAAGGAAAGCGACATAATAACGCGACTCGAAGGGTTGTTCTATTGAAGTCTCGGTCATACTATCCAACATGTATGAGCTTCACATTTACAATATTCAAATAGACAGTACTATTAATTATAGATCGGAAGATACCTTCGTCCGTTTAGAGAACTCTTCCAAGACCCTTCTGTAACAATCCTGGCAGACGACTGGAGGAACTTCCACACTTAACCTAACCTGCAAATATTGACAATTATGAGAACATAAATTCAAGAAACACATGACCAAAAAAAGAAAATCATGATAATTTGAACCATAAGAGGATTCAGAAATTATAAAGGAGACACTACAAAAAATAAATCAGGCCAGCAAACCTTATTTAGAAGTAAATTAGAAAACAATATCCCCAATTGAAGGGAAGGGAACCATGACCATAGAAAATTTTTTGTATTTGCATATGGTCAAGGGTTGGCACAGCCAGTCCGAACATTTGCAACCCCAAGGTTGAAGATGTAAACACACAGCACAATGTGAGTCAATCTAAACATTTAAAATATGTAATGCACATGCACAAATTGAATGAGTCTCCAATTTGATATCAAAATTGATGATATATCATCAAATATCACTGGGCATTGGGCAAGTGGCAAACTAATAGAAAACTAAAAGAGACAGCAATTACCAGAAACCAATGGTTGATTGAAGATGCAATTACCAGACACAAATTGAATGAGTCCCACAATACAATATGTAACTGAAAAACCAAACACAAACAAACCCAATAACACATATCTAATTCCGAGAAATATCATGATAGAAAAACAACCATTCAATCTACACCATAATTTCTTCAGCTAAATCAAATCCTTTCTTCTCTCAGCAAAGATGGTTTCACCAAAGAAAACACATTGCATTTCCAAAATTCGAATTTTAACCCAAAAACAAGTCACATTCAAACAAACCCAATAACACATTATCTATTCAGACCAAAATCACCACAAAATTCAAACCCAAAACACATATTTGGATAATTTGCACTTATAATCCAAACCCACTCTCGACTGAGGCTCCGCCGTCTCGGTAACTCGAACACCATCCAAAGGGGACTTGTCCTTCTCCGTCTGCACAGCAACAGCGCTCGCAGAGACTTCGAGCGATCTCGACAGTCGGTGAAAGGAACGACGAATCGATGAAGACAAGAAGGCCAATTTCGAAGGATTGTTGGACTGTCTGAAGGAAGGGGTATTGGGCATTGAAGGTAGGGGGAGACGGTGGAGAGAGGGTTTGAATTGGATGGAGGAGCTCGTTGTGAGCGCCATCTTTTTGGGGGTTCTCTCTGGCTGTGTTTTTGGTCTCTGTTTTATCTCTTCAGAGCTTCTCTGCTGCAGATATTTTTGTATTGGGGACAATTAGTTTTAGCCCCCCATGAACTAAAAATGTGTCTTCTTTCGTTCAAGTCCTTGGGAATGGAAGTGAGCATGGAGGATTGGAGGGTTTAGTTGTCATGTTTCTCGTTCGTGACCCCTGACCGAAGCTTATCATTTAATGCATGTTTGTGTACAAATTAAAAAAAAAAAAAAGGGGTGCAGTTACACCCAGATCCATTTTCATGGATTTGGATTATGAAAAAAATATAAAAAATAAAATATACTTTTTTGAATAATTTTTTTGGTACTTGTGTATATGGTAAAAAATTATAGAGTTGTTTTCCATCACTTTCTCTCAAATTCTCATTGAATTTTTTTTAATAAAACAAAATGAAGTGATGGAAAATTTCCCCCCGGTTTTGTAATTGAACAATTTGATTGTATACCATTTTTTTTTTACTTATCATTTCAATATAGACATGTTAAAAGTCATTGTGATTGAGATGTTTTATCATAAATCATATCATTGAATGTTAATCAACTTTTAACATGTTTATCTTGAAGTGATAAAATTCAACAATCATGTACATTATATTAATACAAAATTCTCTTTTTAAACATTGTTACACTCAAATCAGTGTTCTGAAATGCGGTATACAGTTTGCGTGCGAAAGGGTACCGCACAGAATATATGCGGCATGCGGGAGTATATGCGGTTATGTAATTTTTTATTAATAAAAAATAATTATATAGTGTTAATATATAAACAATAGATAACAAGGTAAATTTGAAGAAATGTAATCATATTAAACCATTAAAATTTCAGACACAGCCACACAGGAGCATAAATGCAATTTCAGACAAATACAGGGGTATAAATGTAATTTTTAAAGGGCAATTAACTTTTTCAGGGGGTATAAATGCAAAATTCTCATGCATCCGTCCAAGCCTGTGCGCCCGCTTAGGCGGCTGGATAGCCGCTTTTTCCCCGTTTTATGCGGGCTCTGCCCGCATATGACCCGCTTATGGTCGAATCGGTTCGGTAGTGTTACCTAATCGCATAGGCGCCCACACGGACCGCTTTTCGGAACACTGACTCAAACCACTTTATAGTCCCGTATAATTAGTTCATTGGTATTTGGGTGCTGTTATATTTAGTTTTTTTATATTTCAAAATGCAGTCCTATATATCTTGTTACAAATTCAGTGGAGTATCTACCTCATTAGGTCATGTATATACTTCATTAAATATTTTTTTACATTTACTAAAAATAAGTTCATTCAACTCGAAATAAAGTGACATATACTTTTTATTAAAACAATACCTCATTAAATTATGCTTTCTATTTAAAAAAAATAAAAACATTGGTTTAAATTTGGATTGTTAAAAATCATTGGATCTAACATTTTCTTGGTATTTTTACTTACTATGGGCCCCGTCGTAGTTTGCATCGTGGGCTTGGACGGTATGTTGACCTTACCTCGTTTCACATGTATTTGTGCTTCAGATAGTGGTACAAAACGAGCGTGCACCAGACTTTTGAAGGGCTGTTACAATAAAAAAAAAAATACAAATTAAAAATATAGTTTGATATACATTATTAATAATTCAGTTAAATATATATATTGTTTTATAAGTTATATATCTCATTAAATTTGTTTAATGTTATTAAAAATGAACTCATTAAATTTAAAATGAGGTTATATATGTTTTTCATCAAAAACATATACTTTATTAATGATATTTACTATTTAAAAAAAAAACATACGTGGGTTTGCGTTACTCATTCAGTTTATTTTACAATTCAAAACGTAGACTGCACAAGTTTTTATTATCTTAATTATAAGAGTGTGTTTGTGTTAAGATAAAGCCTCTTTGCTATGGAAGTTTATAATCTTGCTAAAAGTAAAGGACTTCCCCTCACTGGCTTTGCAAAACCATCTACTAACCAAGGCTTACCGTGCAAGATGGTGCCCGAACGAGACCAACATATGCGTGTTGTGCAATTCCAAAGTTGAAACCACGGATCACCTGCTCTGCTTATGCGGTTTTGCCTGGGACATCTGGCGGCGAGTGGCCTGTGTCTTCGGATTGGCGCCCACGTTCTCTACGGTGGAGTCGATGTGGCCATGTGGGACGAGGGAGTGCGATTAAGGAGTCGGGCTGGTGGAGGGGTTATCGTCTCGGTGACCAACGGAGGTGAAGAAGAAGATGATGGTGAAGAGTACGAGCCCGCCGAAGAAGTATTCCCTTCAATTGCATGGAATAGCAGAGGAGAAAGAGGGGTGTGTCCATTGATGCCATCAGTCAGAGGTGGATATAGTACTTATATGTTATATGACGGACGGGTTTCGAAACCTGTCACAGGCAACGATGGGTCTTACGGGCTTCGAACAACCCGTCTGTTGGATCGACGGACACCAATCATCTTCTCCTGTTGGATGCATATTGGCTTGAGTCCGTTTGGGAGTGCGATCGGCACCACCCGTTTTTTTACTCGCCGGAGAGAACTCAACGGAGACAAATTTTGCAGCGTTGGGCTTTTGACGGGTGTGGATTACCAAAAGAGTGATGATACACTGTTTGTTTTTACAGCTTGTTTTATAACTTATACGCTATAGTGACATAGTGTATATCACACTATTATAGTGTATACTGTGTTATTATAATATATAATACAGTCCATTTTTTTAAATTTTTTTACTATAAAAAAATATATATTAATGTATCTCAGTATATAATTCATTTAATATAATTACACGCACTTTAAAAATCGAGTGTATAATTTCATTAAAAAAAAAATAGGATAGACTACAATTACGACTATCATGAGAGTCGTGTATTTTTTTATATACCAAAAAACTCACGTGTATTCAACTCTTTTGAAGTCCACAAAGGACAGAAATCCCTTTGGATGGGTATTTTAGTACATTAACATGTGTTTTAAGTTTTAACCCAGTGCATGCAGACTTCAGTGTCTGAAACGCGAGGCCGTTTGGTTGAAACACAGGTGGTTGAATCACGGTGCCATACCGGGATACAATTCAATTCTATGCATAGAGCATCTGAGACTGAAAACGCAATTGAGGCTATTTATAACATTTTACATTTTAGATTTATAACACCTCAATTGAAACTTTATTCAGCATACCTCATTCTGATGAGTCTGGTTTACAAGGAGTATTTTAATACAAAAAATGATGATTTTGAGTTTCAAATGGCACTCAATAGGGGGCAGTTACATCCACACCACACATTGAGAAAATCACCCCTTGTCTGACCCACCTTTTTCATTTTTGTAAATCACTAACCTCACCCCTTTTCACCCACCCCAAACCATTCACCAGTTCACCCTCTGTTTTTCTCCCTTCTTCTCCCCCGCGGCTGATTTACCTCCCCGCCACCATCGCCGGTCCTTGACGACAGCATCGCAGGTCCTTGATGACAGCATCGCAGGTCCTCGTAGTAGTCTTCGTTGCTATAGATTTGCAAGCTCTCGCTCACAATCTTCAATTTTTTTATGGGTCTAATCTCCCGCTCCCCTCCAATAGTCCACCACAACGATGGAGGCAGCTGCTTGAGATTCTCACTCCTTTGAAGGCGAGGAAGATGAAAGCCGCGGCAAGGAGGGCGATGGGAAGGCTGCGCGGTAGGGGGTTTCGGTGGAGACGAGGAGGAGGAGGGTGGCAGAGGTGGAGGAGAGGAGGGCGGTGGCGGTGATGGAGGCAGAGAAGGGGGCTTCTTCTCAATGAGGAAAGAAGAGGAAATCATGGGTTATCGAGATCGATGGTGCACGGCGGAGAGGCTCAACAGGGTGTATAGATTGGGGTTACTTTATTTCAAAAGAAAAAAATAAATAGATTTTTTAATATTTTATTTGGTTTGGGATTATAACATAATGGTGTGGGTATATAAGCCCCCCCACTCAATAACTGGGTGCTTGTTTATATTTATTTTTCTAAAATAAGGTATGAAAAATCTATCAATCTTTTTTTTCGTTAAATAAATTATCATTTCATTCAACTAAAACTGTTAATCCATTCCCCGATTCCACTATTGAGAACTGCACAATTTATCAGACGCATCGCCCAAAAAAAAATTCACAAGATCGAAAGACAAATTAAACAAACTAAAACCCAAATCCCCAAAGAAAGAAAAGGAAAAAAAACTCAATTTGGTTCCCAGAAAAACAAAATCAAAATCAAATAAAGGTTTTTCCTCGTTCAAACTTTCTAATTGACTCCAAAACAGAACATCTTCAAAGAAAAGTTAAAAAACTTGGGTACTTCAAAAATATACAAAAAAAAATTGTGTTGTTCCCCTAAGAAAGAAAAAAAAACCAATTATCCCAGAAAAACAAAATCAGCATCAAATATAGGTTTTATTCAAACTTTCTAATTGACTGAAAAACAGAACACCTTCAGAGAAAAGTAAAAAAAAAAACTTGGGTACTCTAAAATGAACAAAAAAGAATTTTTTTTTTTTAAAAAAAGTGTTCATCCATCAAAGCAAAGCTTCTAAGAACACATAGAAAATAAATAGAAAACCAGTGAAAGGAGACAGCTTTTCACATCCAGAAATCTCTTCCATTCCCTACTCTTATTTGTATAAAAAAAACACCAAACATTTAAAATAATCTTAAGAGAGAGAAAGAGAGAGAGATGTGGGAAGCTCGGTAAGCGGTGACGTCGATGTGGAAACGACGACCGACCAGTTTAAAACTTCCGTGAATCGATTTCGCTGAAGCCGATTTCGGCAATCCATAAAGATTAGGGCAACCCATTTGAATGCCCTGATCTCCGTACAATACAGCCTTTCATTTCAATTGATTCATTCAAACAAAAATATTGCTTTGAAGAAATATCGATCGGGAGATCGCAGAGTGAGAAATGAAAAACCCTAGATGCGGAGGTGATGGAAGCGAAAGAGGGTATTTATAGAGATCGGCCGATGAGTCTGCTGATCTGAACCGTTTGATTTGTTTGATGATTGATGGAGTTTTCACTGGGCCGGATACGGGTCCCTTTTGTATTATACAGTAGAAAATTGTGTGATAGGAAAGGAAAATGTTACATCCATTTTATTTTCCGGCTCTAATTCCAGTATACAAGTGTTTTAAATTATATAAATGTATTTATAGAAAATGTAAATTTTTTTTATTGAAGCATATACCTTGCTAACGTGAGTATATGATACAATAATTTTTTATTGATGCATATAAGACTACAATTAGGGCTCGAATAAAAACTATGTAACACTCGATAAGAAAGGGAAAAGAAAATGGAAAATGATGTCCAACCTTTTGTGCAGCTCTGGTTATAGTCCACATCGGTTTTTTTTAAAAAAAATCATAATCTTTCATTGAAGTTCATGCTATTATATGAAATGAAATATAGTAACTGAGATACATCAGTGTATTTTTCTTTAATTGAAAAAATTATAAATTTTTTTACATCATGTAATATGATATAACCACACACTATGATAGCGCATTATATACTATGCTACCATAGTATATACGACTGTAAAACGGATATTTTCTTAGGTGGGGAGACATGACACGAGGTATATTATATATACCTTGATCATTTTTTATATATGCTAAAAATGAGTTCATTTAATTCGAAATAGAGCAGTATATATTTTTTTGTTAAAGCATATCTCATTAGACCCTATTTGCTATTTTAAAAAAATTAAAACACGTGGAGACTGTCCGTGGGGCATTTCGCACGACTGTTCCTAACATTTTTCTAAAAAATAATGAAAAACCTTATTTTAGAAAATGATTTTTAAAAAAAATTTAACTATGATAGAACATCATACACTATAATAACATAGTATATACTACACTTACGCTATCATAAAGTATAAAGATGCAGATAAAACTACAAAACATAGTATGTGTATCAATGCTTTGTCCAGCCCTCGTGTGCAGTCGCTTTTTCATTTTTTAGAAAATTATATGCTCAAGTTTTACAAATGAAATATGCACTGAGATGTGTTAGTGTATTTAAAAAAAATGAAAAAAAATAATTTTCAAAACACTAGAATAATACAATATACACTGCGATAGCACAATATATGTTGTAATATCAATATGGCTGCAAATACGGCCAGAGCTCGTTGTGCAAATCCGATTGTAATCAACACCTTTTTTTATATAATAAATAATAGATTCTCATTAAAGTGCATGATGTTATATGAAATGAAGTAAATACTTGTGGAGTAAAAAAATTGCACCATATTAAAAGACAACACGTGTAAGGTTTAAACGGGTATGGGCCACCATATCCGACATTTGAAAACCTGAACCTAAATTCAGTATATCAAAAAAGCACTCTAGAATATATGAGACACGACCAGATTGAAGGTCTGGTCAGACGGTCTTATACCTCGCGAGCGAATGCCATCCCAAACAAGTGAGACACAACTAGATTGAAGATCTGGTCGAACAATCTTACATCTCGCAGATAAATAGCTAGGTACGCATCGAGCAAGACCCCGTGTACCAATCAAACCAGGACCATGAGAAACATTTGTTTCAAACACCCACACCAACGTCCCTGAGATACATCTCTTTTTTTTTGACTAACACCGCACCACATCCCTGATTCCCTTTTTAGTGCAGGATCCACATATTTAACCAGGTCCGGATTCGAAAAGGAAACTCCGTTCGACTGTTTTGATTGAAGGGAAAAATACTTCTTCAGTTTGACACTCAGCGAGACACAACACAAAAAGACATAACTGGATTCCAGTTGCATACAAAAACTACATTTAGCATTATTCATTACATAATTCCACTTGCATGTAACTCTGTCATACACTCACATTAACGAGGTGTATACCTTATTATAAATTTCTCATATTTCCTATAAATGAATCAATGCAATTCATTAGAATATATATATTTTATTTTTATAAAAAACATATATATCATGGGAAGAGATATACACTATTTTAATCAAATCATAGCATTTTCCTTTACAGAGGGCATATTCTGAACCCTTTATGATGGTTGCACCCTGTATTCCATTTCCGTAAAAGAACGTATACTTCGTTAAATAAAACATAACGTTTTTCTTTCCTGAGAAACACATGTAATTCAATATGAATGAACAATTTGTATGAAGTATAGACTAAAAAAAATCAATCCACGTAAGACTTACATTCCGGACTGTATATATGGACTATGTAAAAACAGGTTGGTAGATGTACTTCGTCTGTTCCTCTTCATTAAGAGGTCCTAGATTTGAATCTCTGCTATTGAAGGGGCAAATTAATCTGAAAAAAGTCAAAAAACACTTCAAAAAAAGAAAGAAAAAAGAGACCAGGAACAGAGAACTCTGTTTCAGTTGCTGGTCACTGTTTTTCATCTCTCGTAATGGCTTTAGGGATCCCTGAATAAGTAATTCATTAGACAATGTCTGGGGAGTATCAGCTATTGCACATGTTTTGTCTTCAGTGAACTGTTTAAGTGAACAAACTTTGAAATTGATGTAATCTCTGATAATTCAATCTGGTTATGATTGTCTGGTTCACCCATTCAAAATTTTGGAGAGTTTTGTTTTGATTGGGAAAAACAAGTTCCTATAAAGAAACTATCAAATAAAATTAGATTGAGATGAAGAAGAGATATATAATAGTGTACATGCATGATAGTTTTCTGAGTTCAGAATTCAAATGGGTTTGGATAATTAGATTGTCAAGAGAAGAATCGGATATGATTAATAGCACAACACAATGCGAACTGCCACTCAATTTAAGGAACAGCTGCATTTATCCAGGTTCACACGGGGAAAAAATAAACAAAATTAAGATTACCAGGCTTCTACCAATCTGAAATTTTCACGCTCGCTCATTAGCTGTATATGTCCGGGTTTTCTTTGCTTTGAATCAACGGCACTCCATCTTCCCTCCATGTTATCCTCCCATCACATAAGGCGGAAGTCGCCTCCACGTAGAGCTTATGCTCCTGAAACAGACAGGGTGATCAGTGGCATGAAAGCTTAGGCCCCATTTAAAACTGATTGTCAGTTTTCAGATAGTTCCAAATGAGTATTTTTTTACTTCGGCTTTTGATTTTCGATTTTGATTTTAGGTGTTAAAATTCAACAAAACAACTGATATAAAAAAGTGGGTTCAGAGTGCTTCTATGAAAAAACTGGTTCCAAACGGGGGCCTTAGGCATGCATTAGGACAACTATTTCATTATGTGCAGAACTGATTTAATGTGATTTACTTAATTTGTATTGTTGTATTGCGGGATAGAATTGTTACCTCATGAAGGACCCTTGAAGCCAACTCCTCTGGAGTGTCGGTGGCCAAAACAGGGACGACTCTCTGAGCAAGTATACGACCGGTATCATACTGTTCATCCACAAAATGGACTGTAGGACCAGAATATCTGCCAAACATGGAGCAAAAACAAATGATTATTCTTGATGCAAATGATCTTGAACAAATTTCCCATGAAAATATCTAAAATCAAATTTAATTTGAGAAATGTTTGCACATGAACTGCAATTTTTACTGATCTATATGCCCCAGAAGCCATATTGAACACTAAAAACATCATTCAGAAAATGCCACTTGTAATAGCACAGAAAAATTGTGCTACGAAAAGGAAAATTTCTTAAAACAGGAATGGTGACAAGTTAAAGCTAATTACCAACATGAAAACTTACCAAATATGTGATCACATGGAACTTTTAGCAAAATTTGGATGCCTTGACTTAAAAAAGGATAAAAATTTTCTCTCTATTCTTTTCTCAAATTTTTGCAGGCCTTAACAAACAGTTGTATTTCAGTTTCACTGGGCAATATTTAATAACCTATTTGAGAAGGATGACTAAGTTGATTTAACTTCAAGTTGGAGATGGCCTAATATGAAAGGGAATATATAATCCTAGTAAACTCAATTGCAACAGAATTATTTATAAATTCTCTTAGAATTTCTAAATAATGCATGTCATGTTTATAAGGCATGAATTATTTCATTCAACCAGAGGAAGAAGAAAGTGTCCTCTCATCCATGTTGGTTGCATCCAAGATATTTAAATGGATATAACTAAGCAATGCAAATTTGGGTCAACAATCCAAAATGTACTGAGTCGATTTTTCAATTCGCACAATATTGGCAATCTGCTGTTTGAAATTTTTTTTCTCTAAAGAACCTTACCTAGACATAACAAAAAAAATTGATAAATAAAACTCTTCAAATTTCAAAACTAAGCATTATATTTCTGATATAAAAATAATCAAGGCAAGATGATATACACTGTGAAGAAATAAACTGCAGAAGTAGACGATGATTACCTAGCCCCTGATGCAATGACAGCTTTATGAACTTTTAAACCATAAAACCCTTTGCCCCCAAAAGCTGGAAGGAGAGATGGATGGATGTTTAATATACATCTTGGATATGCTCGAACTAACTCAACAGGTAAAAGTTTTAAATATCCAGCAAGGAGGATAAAATTAACCTCAAGCTTCCTGTGCACCAAAAAAAAAAAAAAACTATTTGAGAAAGTCTAAACAAAACTAGACAGATGCAAAACAAGTATATTCTACCAAAGAAAAGTGGCCAAACATCTATGTGAGGTGAGAGAAAAACAAAAGTAGAAGCAAAGCATCCTCAACAGTACAGAAGTGCCAGAAATAGATGTGCTAACATCAAATGATCAAATTAAGATAACTACCAATATTGCATTATATCTCATGGCAACAATAGTTAAAATTAAGAGCAAATCCATTGCTGCTTAACAAAGAACCAGTTAAAAAAACTGAAGATATAAACTGGAAAGCTGTTCAATAGAAGTTGGGTACTGTAAAAGGTTATTCAGGCCCGCAGAGTGGCATTGATCGACCAATAAAATTTAAGCAACAGAGCCCTTCTTACATAGCACATTGTCAAACACGTGGTTTGAATGAACTAGCATAACATTAATTCCCTTCAAGGTCCAAGTCCAAGTCCAAGCGGTTCAGATCAAATGGCAGCAGTATGGTTTAACCAATGATAGAATAAATCTATGATATTCAAGGAAAGATGTGAGAACGTATCAAATAAGCAGAGAATCACATTTTTGCAAAAGAATTCTAATCCATGGCAAGTTGACAACAAAGGCGTAATTTAACCTACAATAGAATTACTTTTTTACCAGTTAATATGCAATTACTCTTTTTACCAGTTATGATCTATATGCTGTAAATTTCTAAGCCACACGAGAATTTCCAATGCACAGCCAGGAGACTTCAAAGATGTGAATTTTTTTTTAAAAAAATCTCGGTAGAATTCTTCACAGTATTTCTTAGATAATGTATAAGATGTTTTTTTTCACTTGATTATTGAATAACATGTTGCAAAAGAGAGGTATGCAGATAAACAAGAAAAGACTCACAAGAGGTGCTAAGAGTAAACTCACGCTAGATAATCTACAAGGTCAACTGATGAAAGCCCCTCAGGGGTGGATGAAATCTTGGGGTACAAGGCAACTGGGATGCCATTATTCCTTGCATATTCGGCACCTCCACAATCTGCCATGAATGCAGAAAACCATTCAACAGAGAACTAATAAAACATACACACTTACACCCATGGGTCTAGAATAGATCAATAACCAAAGGAATCTGAATTCTGAAATAAAAATATGCATAAAGAAACAGTGTTTAAAAAATCGATTTTTCCATTATATCGAAAAGGCCAAAAATGACATATTGATAGATATTATCAAAAAATCGAACAATAGTTCAATTAAATGTAGTGGACACCATGCAACACACAACAATCAATCAATATTCAACACACCATAGTTCAAGAGTCCCCTAGGTGCCCATTACGGCCTAATTGTACTTTTCAAAAAATGTTCCACAGTTCCAAATCACAGTTAACATAACACAATCAATGTCCACCAACACATAAACAAACGATCAAACACAACATGAACTATAAAAAGACAATTGTTAAATTTTTATTCACAGGTAGATCCATCCTATTATAATTGGGCAAAGGTCTATATTATACGACATGGCTTCAAACACGAACATAGCTGATAAGGTATTTGAATTTACCAGAAACATCATACCAAATTGATGTTCCAATACCAGATTAGATCCTGGGAGAAGGCAAATCTAGGTTATGGAAACCCCATGGATAGGTGGATTCCAGAATCATTAAAAAAATAGAGAACCCAAAACATACCAGGCTTATTAGTGACCAACACCACAACATCCCCGAAGACCGACCCTTGGAGGGTCGCCTCGTGAACCGACCGGAAATTCGACCCCCCGCCGGAGACAAACACCGCAAGCCTCTTCTTTGTCGGCCTCCCTTCAATCCCAGAAACACCATCTTCGTCAGTCCTCCCAAAACTTCCCCTGCATCGAAACCCTTTGAATTGGGGACTCTTCAAGGACGATTTGGAGTCTGATTTCGCGTCAATGGATCGGGGGAGGGAAAAAGGAGATTTGAATATCAAAATCGGTGCCTTTTGGGGTCGATTGAGGGGTCTTGAAAGGGACGACAGAGAGGGAACCCTAAAATCCAATCTTTGGACCTCCATTGGAGGATCAAAGACGAAAGGGTTTAAGCGCTTCTTAAAAAGGGTTTTTGAAGGTCCGTTAAATAAGCCCATCTTATATCGTGCTCGCTTTTCACCGCACCAATTTGTATTTGTTATTTTAGGTCCTTGATTTCGTCAATATTTATAAAAATCGGTCCCTAACTAGTCCCCTAATTCTTTTATCCCATTTTTATGTCCTCCCCCACGTAATAAAATTAAAAATCACCCAAAACTTCATTATCAAATATCAATACATTTAAAGCGGAATCCAAAAATCAGTAAGGAAATCTTACAATGAGATTAAATAGAAGAAGGTAACAAAATCTTTATAAATGAAAGCAATGTTAACCTTTACTAAAAACAATGTTGCGATGCTCTTTATAATTCTGTCAAAATTAAACAAAGAATTTCCATATCTATTTAATTAAACTTAAAATATAGTTGATTGAATTAATGTGAAAAAATAACGAGGATGAAGACTTAAAATTCATGACATTTTATGTGGTTAAAATACATACCATAACAATGCTTTCCAAATGTTAGATATATATTTTTTTTTTGTAGGTAATTGTTGAACTCAATGTTAGATAGGGGTCAGGAGGCAGCAGACAGACACACCCTAGCACCCATCCTTGGCCTCTACTTACAACCTCTCTCTTTCATTTTCTCTCTCTTTTCCCCTCTCCAGACCGCCTCTTTCATCCTTCATCGCTCTCCCTGAATCAGCCCACTCTTTTCTTTTATTTTATTTCTCTCTTCTTTTTTTCTAGTAATTTATGCTATCTTGAGTGTTTTGGAGGGTGAATGAAGGGCAAGGTGTAAAATATAAACGCCCCCTAATAAATTATTACAAAAATAAGAAATAAAATAAAATGCAGGCTTTGAGCAGAAGAAGCCAGGGACTTATTCACAAATAAAGAAACCTAACGGATCTATCTAAAACTAAAAAAAACATTTATAATATTTCGCCCCCGTAGCGAATTATCAAAAAAAAAAAAAAGCGATGGAAGGGGTTGGGGCAAGGTTGGGCCGATCGTCGACGAGATACGGACCGGCGACGGTGTTCAGCGGTCCCGTACGTAAGTGGAAGAAGATGTGGGTACACGTGGCGCCTCCCAATTCGTCCACGTCATCAAAACACAACGTCGGCAACAGCAGCACCGGATCCCACCTTGTCCTCTTCAAGTGGTCCCCGACCAACCAGTCCATCAAGGACGGCTCATCTCCCTCCGCCGCCGCCGCCGCTGTTGAGGAGTCGCCGAAACGGAGGTTTCGTTACGTTCCGGTGCGTATCGGCTTTGGGTTTCCCTTCGGGGACGAATGTGTTTAATTTGATTTTTGTGGTGTTTATTTTGTTAGTTTTGATCGGTTGGTTTTGTTTGGTTCGATTTGGGGGGTTGGTTAAAAATAAAATTAGGTTTTGGGTCGAGTTTTTATATAAAAAAAAATTCGTTTCAGGGATTTATGGATGTTTGAATTATTGCTGGTTCATCTAAAAAGATGATTTTTTGGGGTTGTTTTTTTAACGACATATTTGAGTTCTTTTTTCAAAGAACTAGTGAATTTTTTTTATAAAAGTTTATATTATTAGGGATTCTGTGTTTTTTTTTTAATTGTATATGAAAAAAAAAAACTGAGGCAGAAAATCAAGTTGAATGTGGTAACGTGAACCAACAGATTTCATCTTCCAGTTTGGGATTCCAGAGCCTTTGGTTGACATTGAAATTATTCCATAGCGATTTTATATGGAAAATCATTGTTTGAAGTAAGACATTATATGTATTCTTTTACTGATTCAAGTTCTATGTTACTCTTGGGACATGTAGCGTGTGGAAACATGTTTGAAAAGAAGATTTTCACTTAAGGCTGCTTTTGAAATAAAATTCCCAAGAAGCATACTTTTGTAAGATTCTTGAAAAGATCCTTTTTTTCGTTGTTTATATGACAGTTTGTGGAGTTTGGAAACAAAGTTTTGGTTAAGTGTGATTCCTGCAAAAGCAAAATCATTTAAATGTGCTTCCAAATGCTAACACCCTTGTGATAGAGATGTACAATTTTGATGCTCTTCATTCTCCCACAGAATCTGTTGCCGAAGTTGTTCTTAAACATTCCAGTATTTATTCAATAAAATATTCAAGTATTGCGTGATGCATGTCGTTGCATTAAACCATGTTGTTCATATATTAATTAGACTAGTTGCAATTTTTTTTTGTCATTCAAAGTATATGATGATCAATTATTTAAACATGTTACTTGTTATGCACCATTAAAGGTTGGTGAATGAGTATGCGCTGACCATTGACTCCAACAGTCATAAAAGTATGGAGTTTGTGTTTGCGTGCTGTATAACATGACTTGGAAAATCAGTGTATGTACTATATGTCGAATGACGCTGTGCTTACAAAATGTGGTAAATGTAATTTCATTATCCTTCAATAGCATGAAACATCATAACTTCCGTGTTTTTCCACATTTTGTGACCATTTCCTACTGTCACAATTTATAACCAAACGCCAAAACAGACAGTACTAACTGGTTTCTGGTCCAGCCAATACTGATGATCATTACAGAGAGTAAAGCATTGCAATTTCCTCACTCTTCTATATGATGCCAGACACCATCTTCCATTTTTGGTCAAAGAGAGTATCTCAATCTTTGCTCTGCAGAAAGAGTTCCTCATCTAAATGCAAAACAGTGAAAGGGATTTGTGTAGTAAGTTCATGTAATGGGCTGTTGATATTGGGGATGATACTGTTGCGCACAGGTTGTATTGTATGAGGTTATCAACTGTTCTGCGTTGATCTTTTGTATCTTTTTTTTGGTAATGAGGAATCCCCATATTTGTTGGGATAACCCCCGATACACCCACAAACTCTATGCATCAGATGATTTAGAATAATTGCTTCTTTTTCTTATTGATTCACTAATTTTTATTTATCTGAGTGTATATATAAGGAAAATAATTATTTGATGTTCTGATTTATTTTGCTGTATAGGCATTCTTTTCGTTTTGGGTTATTGAAACTTTCTGTTCTCTTACAAGGATTTAATGTTTTGACCAATTTATTTTCAGGCTTCAGCCAAGAATCAAGTAGCGCCAGCAGAATCAAATGAGGCTAATCTGGATTTGAATTTGGTTTTGAAATCCCACGAAGGTGACTACGAAACCGACTCAAAAATGGAAGAACAAAATGAAGGTGTCTGATCAAATTGAATGGGCTCAGGCAAAGACGCGACACTGAAACCTCCACATTCAGGGCATATTGAAGTATGATCATCTTGTTATGAATCGGGCATTTCACGACCAGCATGAGAATTAATTAGGGTTTCGTTGTTGCGATGAGATTGTACTTGGCTCTTACATGCAACTGCTTTGAGGAGATTGTATATGACTAGTAAATTAACAGATTTATGTGATTCATCTCGTTTCCCCACAATATCATTATTGAGTGTAAAATTGAATTCTCATTAGTATTATTTTTTAAAATTCCTATTCTATGTATTTCTGGTTTATTATCATGCTTTATAACCATTCTCTTTTGCCTGAGTCTACTGCAAAATTATTTTTTAGAAGATTACATTTCACACCTCACAACTTTAATGTTAAATACCATACCCATACATGGGTGGAATAATATTACTTATTTTCATCTATTCTGACATATTTTTATTTATTCTGGCATAATTATAATCATATATTTGTCTTGCAAAAAATCATTTATTTTGGGCTTATTCAACCCCATTCTATCTCTATTCTTTTATCAGGTTTAAGCCGAAGGATTTTGACACTGATTTATTGCTAAAACAAATCAACATATTATATCGAGCAATTCTCAAAACTTATCAGGATAAGTTAATATCTCTGTCATCTCTAATTTGACATTTCTCGGTGCGTTTCAAATTTTGAATGAACATGAATATTTTTTAAAAGGACATTAATTGAGATGATAAAATGATATGTTAGATACAAGAAGTCAGTATAAACTGAAGGTTAAAATCAAAACTTAGAGCTACTCTTAGAAGAATTTTCAACATTCTTGAGAACCCTCTCCTATTCATAGATCTGCGCATGCATTTATACAGTCAGATACAAAATTAAGGACTTTACGGCTCACTAATTTTTTATGCCAGTGTTATGCTTATTTCATTATTATATATTTGTTATTCAAACTTTAAGGATTACAATTAATCACATAAGATAATTGATAAACAGTGCATAACAAAAATATATATGATTTTATAATTATTTTGGATTTTTATTGGACATATTGACGTCTGTGTATTCAAATATCAGATAAACAAATATTTTTTCAAATAAATAGATTCACAGAAAGTGTGCTTCTAATTGACATGCTTTCCATGTCTCCATATATTAATTGTTTGGTAAGAACAATAACACAATAACACACTGCAATATAACCTGCCCCTGAAAACATTGCCAAGCTCATCCATCCTGGACCAAAACTCTCAAAATGAACAAATTTTCACCAAGCTATTTTTTCATTATTTCTGTCACGCATAACACTAGCATAAAAAATTATCTAGACAGCTACCATTAGACAGTACTATTACCTGGGAAGAAACATAAGGCCCATTTACAGTGCAATCACACATTGCTCCACATAGGCCTCAGTTACCAAATGCAAATAATAGAATGGCACTAAACAACTGTGAAAATTTTCATCCAGTCTGCGAGGGCACAGTAACTGAACCTGATCTATAACTTAAGCTTCACATTTTACCCTCCCCGTAAATTCTACAATATCACTCAGAGACCCGTCACAACGGGCAGCAAAACAAAGAGCTCAAGACTCAGAACTCTGGTTCTCCTCGCCATTTAGAGCTTCAGTGACCCCAACTTCAGCAGGCCGAAGAACACGTTCGTAGAGCATGTATCCCGGCTGGAAACAATAAAGATGAAAATGTAAGATTTACAGATGATATTTTTTTCATTTCAAAGGCAGAAACAGCAGGATGTAGAAGTTTGTCAGTATTATTTGGATCATTATAAGCAAACTAGGTAGTACATATCCAAATAACATAAAAACCATCATAGTATTTCATCAAAATCTAGAAGTTCGCTATGAAGTTCCATAGGGGATCTTCACTGTCAATTAATGACAATTCTGAGCTTCCTGCATTAGTTTTGGGTAATGATTAATGAATGAATGAGATGGACACTACATCCCAAAAAAAGAGAACCCCAAAAAAAAAAAAATACAAGTTTAATAGAAAAAAGATGATGGATATCAAATTCTGTTATTCACTGGCTGATAAAAGGTTTTTGGGACTAAGAGCATCTCCAACCACACTCCATTTCTTCAAATTTAAAGGGTGGTGTGCTCCAACCACACTCCATATCCACCTCCAAATTTGGAGGCCACCTCCAAATCACATTTTTCACTTTTTACTTTATACACTAATTAATTCAATCTAATATATATTTAGATCCGTTAATCCATTTTTAATAAAAGTATTATAGTTAGAAAGATCTCATCAAAACCTTCAATATGAGACTAATATTAAATTATTTTATAATTGATTTTAAATAAATCCTCATACATTTGATTATTCAAGAATTATTTTATTTATTTAATTAAAAAATTATTAATTTAAAAATAACTCCAAAACCATTTAATATTAGACTCATTTTAAAGGTCTTAATGAAATCTTTCAATGGTATAATTTTTATATAAATGGATTAATAATAATAATATTTATCAATGAGTTTTCACATAACATTATATAATTTTAAAAATGATAAGAAAAAATGGAGGGTGATGGTTGGAGTGTAACACCCTCCAAAAATGAATTTCCTCCAAATATTGGAGGCTTGGGTTGGAGATGCTCTAAGCAAACCAATGGGCAACATCAATATCATGCCAGAAATAAGACAAACATATACACATAACATTTATGTCTATGCCACAGACCAAAATTCAAAGCCATGACCCTATAATACTAAGCTACTGGTGAACCAAAATATCTAGCAAATGATACAAAATGCAGGTGGTGATAAAAAGGGGAAATAAGAGAGAAATAAATGATTTTTTATTTCTATGTAAACCAAGATACAGCTTGGGTGCTCTCTCATCCCTATTCGTGCATTTGAAATAAGACAAACGACACAGAACATTTACGTCTCTGCCACGGAAAGAAATTCAAAGACATGACAACCCCATAATGTTTAAGCTACTCGTGAATAAAAATATCTAGCTAATGATACAAAATGCAGGTGGTGATAAAAAGGGGGAATATGAGAAACAAATAAATGATTTTTATTTTATGTAAACCAAGATACAGCTTGGTTCCTAATTTGAAGCATATCTAACCCAATAGCATAAAAAAATCAAGTGAACGATGTGGATGCAAATGAATCTTTGTACAGTCAAGTCAGTGGGTTTGAGTCCATCACATTAAGACTACGCATTGTGTTGCACAAGTTCAGGTTCATCACATTAAAAGTGTATAGCAGTTAGCAGTTCAGTTTTAACTCAGTTCACATGGGTCAATTTTTTTTAAAAATTAAGTCCACATTACTTCATAGAATATTTCACACTTGAAGAAATGGTCCATCCATCCTCAGGCAAGTGTAAATCTTACATTAAAATAACATAGAATTAATGACAAATAACATGAACTCAAGACATACAATTGCAATAATAAGGACAAAGTCACTTAACTGGAATGAAGTATTGAGTATGGCCTTTTTTGAAGAATAATTAATGGTACAGTTCATAGGTCACTTACCTTCAGAACAGCAGCAACAGTCCCAGGTGGCTTTGAGCCTGATGGTATCTGAAAAACTGCATGATGCCTGTGCGGATCAAAATGCTCATCCATAGGATCATATTTCTCCACACCAAACTTTCTGAACACCTGAAAACAGACAATTACAAAATTTCAGGTTCAGATTTTAACATAAAAGCCATTCCAAATATTTTATTAGAATAAATGCATATAAACAGGGTTAATAATTATAAGTAAGCATCAATGTAAATCATGTACATTATTAAGGCTGTAAACAGTAGGAATTTTGTAAGAATGGAAAGTCTAACATATCAAAAGAGGTTCTCATTCATCAACAAGCTTATTAAAAATGCATCTCCCAAAGAAGCAACCCTGTCTTGACAAATCCATCATTTCGTCATATAAGGGTCATTTCCTCACTTCACTCTATCCTTTTTCTTTCTATAAAATTGGCATTTATATACTGTTGATTTACTTATACTCCACTCCACATCATAGTTAATTATTCTGCGATATCATATCAAGAGTGTATCATCAACATATTACCAGTCTGACATAGAAACAGCGCTAAGATACATGTATACTCATGCGGAATTGTATCCTACTCAAGTACTTATTGCATCGAGAATAATGAGCAAGATATTTCAATTATTTTAAAAGAGTTCTTTAAAATAAATACTGGAATCAAGATCTTGATGAAAAAAAGAAATCCAAGTCAAAAATAGAATTATTTGCCTCCAATACCTAAATGTCCTAAAGTGTTACATCTTTCACATGTAATTTAAATTAAATTATAATAATCACACCCTCAATACAAGGGAAACCCAAGATTCAGAGTTGTAAGTCCCAAACCTTTCACTCCATGACTTAATGGACCCAACAATCAAGGATTGCATGCACTGAACAAAAATAAGATAGAAGGAAGTTATTGAAGTCAATGAGCCCACCTACATTATTAAAAAAAACCATTCTAAAAACTTCATCATCCAGGCACGAAAAATATTCCATGCATGTATTAAATCCTTAACTTGACATCAATGAACAATATCACATTAAACCCCTAATGTAAAAGCCAACCATGTTAGCCCACATAATAAGCAGGAAATATCAAATATGTTCACAACACAATACATCTTGGCAATTTCTCGATAATCTAGGCTTCATTTTTCTAATAGAACACCAGGGTAGAATATATATTGCATGCAATTTGTATTGCTTACAAAAATATTAACGAAACATGATCAATAGTGATCACTAGAGGGAAACAAAAAATTACCTCAGTAAGTTGTTTTTCAGTCATTTCAACGCCCTCCAAAAGGGTTTTCAACAGTGGGACGGCACCAACAGAATCCCCAGATGTATCAATCTTGGAAAAGCTATCTTTTACAACTGAAGACGCCCTCCCCAGATTGTCAGCAACATCTAACAAGTTCTTCGCGAAGTTCTGCACAAAAAATTCAGTATGAAACTGAGTTCTAGATTTACATGTGTACATGATTAATAAGTTCACTATAAAAGAACAGATGCTATCAAGATAATTAATAGGTTCCTTATAAAATAGGTTCATAAAAATCTACATGCATGAATGAAAAAATTACCTGGATTGCGAACTTCTTTGAGTTCTCTGCCTCACGTTTTGTCCTGTCTATGACATTTTCCATGTCTGCATAGCTCCGCAGGACTTTATCCTGCATCTTCTCAATCTCTTTATGCTTCATTTTCAACAACTCTTCCTTCTCAGAAACCAACTTCACAAGGTCATCCATGGAGAGTTCAGCTTCCTCATCTGAATCAGAAAATGCAGTTCGTTTAGTACCACTACTTCTCCTCCTCCTGGCATCCCCCGACTGAGGTTCGGTTTTTGAACCCAAACCTGAACCCGCATCTTCGGCTTGTTTCGCAGAAGCATTTGCTTCATCTGGTGATTCATTAGCTTGCTCATTAACTTGGCTCGCCTCCTTGTCTGATGGTTGTGTGGATGCTGACGACGAGAACCCAAATCGCTGAGCACTGGCAATTCCAAATTCAGAATTGCGCAAAAACCAAGTCATCTGACAAGGCATCCACTGAACCAAGAAATGCGCCCAGATGAGATAAAACAATGACAAAAATACATTGGCTCAAATTGAATGATATATAAAGGTGAAAAAAAAACTTTTTAATTACCAATGAACACGAACAATTGAAATCATCCTTAATCAAGGAAGACACAAAATTTCCAAAGCTCGTTGAACAAAATTCATGAGGGCCTAAAACAAACCAATTTTTTTTTTTTGGAGGGGCGGGGGGTCGGTAAAATGAATCACTACATGAATGTTTTCACAAAAACCCAATAATCAAAACTAAAGATTAAATCATAAGCATTAAAACTATAATATGATTATAAATAAAATTCACACAATGAACATTAAACCCTAAACCCAAAATTCCCAAAATAACTTTTTTTCAATCAAAACCGACTTTCCACGCCAATAAAACCAATACCACACAACATCCAATAAAAAGCACATCAAGCGATATGATCACACAATCCCAAAACCTAATCACCCCAAAAACCCATAAAAATCCAAAATAATAACCAACGCATAATCACGCCCTTCTAAAACCCCCCAAAAAAGAAAAGAAAAACTTACCCTGGCCGGAGTTGGACTTGCCGATTCATAGAGGGAGTGGAAGCCATTGGAGAAGCGAAGAAGCGGTTCCCGCCGAGAAGAAGAGGCGGTGATCAGGCGGCGGCCGACGGCAAAAACCCTTGAAACGAACATTTTTTTTTGTTTGTTTAAAGAGAGGGCTTGGAAGGTTTTTTTGAAAAAGAAAAACAAAACTGGGGAGCTTAAACTAACGGCGACGGTGGGAGATTTTTGTATTCCCTATATTGCCCCTGTTGATGTGGGGCATGCCTTTTTTTATATGAATGGTCTTCTAGGAAAATTAGGGGTGTTTTCGTCAATTTGTTCTCGGCTGCACTTTCTTATGGAAGGGTTACGCGGCGCCTTTGAAGGGATGGAACTGTCTGGAAGCTCCGAGCCGGGCTTCTAATACGAGCTCTATTACACTCCTAAGTGCAATTTTATAAACCTTATTCTCCCATTTTACTTATTGAAGTATTTTTACATTTTTTTTAAATAATGCTATTCAACTCATCGATATATGTTTCTTATCTTTTATAAAAATACATATTTTTTGAGATATATATGATTTTTAAAAATTAAAAATATGTGTTGTTTATGTTTTAAACTATAAAATTGATTGAGTATAACATTTTCTTTAAATTATTATTTATTAGAAATAAAAATGAAAATCCGAAGAAAAGTTGTTTAGCCCTTCTTCTCAAATATATGTTGATCTGTCTAATGTAATATCGTTTTTTTTTTTTTTTTGAATGAGCCTTTGGTGTGGTTTGGATTCTCAGCCGTCGATCATGCAAAAACAAGTGAATAGATACTAACTGTTTGATGTGAAACTTGCTTTATGTGAAACGCTTCAATTAGTTGTTCGAGTTAATTTGTTTTAGACAGATTTGTCAATGAGGGGCTGGGTGAAGGGGTTCGAGAAAACATTCAATTCACGGAGGCGGTCCTCAATCTGTTTTGAAGTAACCACGCAGGAGCTAGTTCCATATATTCCTCTCTTTCACTCTCACTAACATGCTTGAACTTTGAATCACGTTCACACCAATATGTCTAAGGGTGCGTTTGGTTGCGCGATTGCGCTGTGATTGCGATTGCAGGAAGCTGCGTTTGCAATCGTGCAACCAAACAGTTTTGTAATCGCAGTTTTAAACCCAGGCAAATAGTGTCCAAAAGCTGCGATTTTAAAAAGCTGAGAAAGTGAGCTTCCTGCAGAATCAGGTTTGCAATCGCAGATTCCAGCAGAATCAGTTTTGCAATCGTGCAACCAAACACACCCTAAAACCACAAAGCGTTGCTTTCCAATGACAGAAAAGTTTATGAACTTCAACCCAACTCTATGGAAAAAAAATTTAAATGCAACAAGGTTGCTAGACAAATATCTCTATAAGAGGTGTGGAAGCTTCCACATGTTTGCATTATTACCAACAGTTTAAACTCAGACAACAAATAAAAAGTGCTAGACAAAACCAACAGCATACACCCACCCCCTCCCTGTGTATCCCTTTCACTCATCTGATCTGAAAAGAACAGAGAAGTGGCTAAAGAGAGGAACCAACACGAACCACCATCCAACAAAAGAAACTCAACAATGGATGATCGCCGGGATGTGAGGCGAGGTCGTCGGGGATGAAAGATTCACCGGGGGTCCGGTGAGGATTTTCAGATGTGGTGATGGATTTTGGGAAGAGGAGAGAGAGGGAAAGTCCATTTGAGATTTGAGGGTGTATTGGTTACGGGCAGATCAAGTAATCCGGTTTCTTCTTTTTTTCAAAGAAAACAAGTGTTGACTGACTCTCGCGATCGGACGGCCATAACCGTTTCCCGCACGGTGGTCTTCGGACTACACAGCCCGCACAGTATCAATTCTCTTTTCTTGATTTTATTATACGCTATTTTTATAGCAACCTGACAATCTTTTTTAAAGCGACATTCAAATGAGTTACATCTAATACCACCTTCAATCCTTACTCAAACTTATACATAAATTTTATTTAAAATTTAAATAAAAATTTGATTGGATATGATGTGTCTTCAACTATTACTTTGTGTTTTACTCAAATATTTTAAAAATTTCACATCCTTTTCTAATTATTTCCTATAAACATTTTCAAAGTCTTTTCCCCCGAACAGTTTTTGTACTCAATTTTTCTTTCATTCAAAATATTTAAATTTAAAAATTGTTATCATCTAATTTTTTTAAAAAAAAGTAAAACTAATGTTTTTTTAATCGAGTAAAAATAAGAAGTTAAAAAACAAAAATGAAGACTTGAAAAAGAAAACTATATTTTTTTATTTTAAGAGATGGTAACATCTAATATAATTAAATTAAAGATGGAATTGAAGGAAAAAATGTCATATTGAAAGAAAATATGAAGATAAAGTGAAAAAAATAGATGTTAGAAATTTGAGTAAAGATTTAAGTCTCTTTTGATTTGGGTAAAGATTTGAATAAAAACTTGATTTGGTATATGTATGAGTAAATAATTGAAAATGGTTTTGAGTGATTTTTATTCAAATTTAAGTTTGAGTAAATGTTTGGATATAACATTGGAGATGCTCCTCTGAACTTTATTATTATGGAATCCAAACCCCACAGTCATAGCTCACAGCCTCACATCAGGGGAGCTCGCAGCCTCACATCAGGGGAGTTCACAGCCCATTTATGTATGCACTCTTTTCAGGCATTTACATTAGGGCACGTCTATTTCCACCAACCAATAGACTAAAATCACCAACAAAAAAAACAAAAAAATCATAATTTAAACAACACTAATCCCACCAACCGTTTGACAGTCTCCCTGTCAACCACTGGTTAACACATTCGACAGTTTCCCTGTCGACTACTGTTTAAACCATTCGACAGACTCTTTGTCAACCTTCTTTTAAAACATTCGACGGTTGGTCTGTCGACCTGAGAAAACCATTTAAATTTGTTCAACTTTGTTGTTGTTTGCATTTGATGTTGGTTAATTGGTTGTGCTTTGTATATAGAACTTTTGGATTAAACCAATTTCCTTTGTTGTTTGCATAATGCATGTAGTTAGATTTAGGGTGACTGGTGTTTAAGAATAGCAAATTTAGATATATTCATATGATGATATAATGATTGGTTATCAATTGAATATGATTTTATTAGATTTTTTAGGTGCTAACTTCATTATTTTTTTATCTAGTAATGATAGTTTTGATTTCTTTAATATTTAATTTAACTGAACTACCTGGTTGTGATACCTTTGGAGTTCACATTGTTGCAATTATGTTCATATTATTTTTAATGTGTTAAGAGTTGAATGAATATATTTTAAATGTTGAATGAAATGTGAATGTGAATATGATTATGAATGAGTTTATATTTTAATGTACATTGAATGTTGAATATGATCGAATGTGTCTCAGGTCGACAGACCAACTGTCGAAAGATTTAAAGGAAGGTCGACAAAAAGATTGTATTGTTCTAAAGGAATGTTGACAAAGAAACTGTCGAATGGTTGGTGGAATTAGTGTTGTTCAAATTATTATTTTTTTGTTTTTTTGGTTAGTGAGAATAGTTGATTGGTTGGTAGAAGTAGACGTGCCCCTTACATTACACACATATATAGTGTGGCAATCATACACATCCCAGTCCAACCCTGTGAGCCAAATTTATTCCGATTTTCAGTGACTTTTCCCACATTATTAACTTATTTCTTTACAACACAAACATGCAATTGCAACACTGAAAACAGAACAACACGCAGTCCATGAATTATACAACAGGTGGCTGCATTCGATATGTTCAAATCTATTGATGTATTCAGATCTAAGTGAACTAAGCAATGCACATCTCCAATGAAGATTTGGCCAGCCACAGCAAGCCGGGGTCATTTCTTTTCAAAACTATGTACGCTTCAGCCATCCCAACCTCATTTGCTACGACGTCCTCCTGGAAGCCGACGACAGAAAGGACTTCCATTGCAGCTGGTGAAAATCAATCCAATTGTTAAGGACTGTATAGGGCTGCAAAGTTTACATTCAACAGGAGTTCAATGTGAGATGATAGAGAATATTGAGTGTACCTCTGTAGTTCACCACATTTCTCTGGAGAAGGGGATTGGCCTGCAGTTTGAACAGCAGACAGGAGCAGCAGATGGCCAAAATTTTTGGAAGTAAAAGATTGAAAGGCGGGACATGTCTTTCCACGCCGTAGTCAGTTGGTATTGCATACTAAACATTAAGGTTCATTTGTAGGTAAATCTATCAATTATATAAAAAAAACTGCATCCAAACCGTTATCTAATCAAAGTTTTTGAATTCGGTCTTTTCCCACAAAAAAAGAAGGTTTTGAATTCGGACACGAATTCAGATACCATATTGATATACTACATCCGAATAGATTGAGATTAGATTACAGATTTGGATACCATGCTATCCACTCAGAAAAAATCATTATCTGTTAGATTTTTTATTATATGTATTTATTATATAAAAAAAAATTTATACTTCAAATATGTATATTGTAAATATGATTTTTGAAAAGAAATACACACAGCACACACACAATTTTCCTCATTTAAAAAACTCATTCAAATTTGGATTCAAATAACCTAGGATAAGTGAAACATAAACAGACACCCACAACCATCGTCTAGTAGAGGATTACCTTTCGGAGCCTTCTATATTTCATCTCATTTGGATGTCTTATTACATTCCTGAAATGATAAGCATACACATTATTGGCGCACACACACACACACACAAGTAAAGGAGTTTTAAAATGTACTCTTCATGATAAAATGAGACAAGTTACAGCGGGGTGAAACTTACCCAATAATTTTGAAAAGGGTCTGAAGAGCTGAAGCAGCCTCCACTGGTGATGCTTCATTTTTCAGCATTTCAATTGCCTTCTGAAGACGGGCACAAATTGCTGAAACAGGCTCCTCAATTCTATGAAGTTCTTGATTGTCATAATTTGTTGTCTTGCAGGTGAGAGAAGTCTCAAGATCCTTTGTGTCATCAGGATCAGGTTCACCACTTTGTACATCCATCTGTTGTTCTCTAGCCATTTGAACATCCACATTTTCATCAGAGTCAGGCTCTATCCGCATTTCACTTCCTTGAGAATCATCAGGATCTGGTTCCATGTTGTTGTATCTCAATACAACTCCATCACCCACCACAGTTCCAACTTCTACTGAATCATCTGGATCAGGTTCTGCTACAATCCCAAGCTTTGAAGTGATTTTAGCCTCTTCAGAATCATCGGGATCTGGTTCCTCACGGAACTCCATGGATTCACTAGTAGCAGAATCATCAGGATCAGGTTCATCAATGTTTGCATTTCCTATGCATTGATCATGATCAGGCTCATCATGCAATTTAAGATTCTCAACTTGCATGTGGTCTGACAATTGAGGATAGCCGGGGTCAGATTCCAAGACACTGTCATCTGGATCAGGTTCGATTACTGCAACAGATGGATCTTCATGTACAATGGTATCTGCTTCCATTTGAGATCCTTCAATGGAATTATTTAATGCACTTTCCAGTCGACTATAAGCCGCTTCCACTGAAGATGCACGGGCACTAAGAGATGGACTGACTGTTTTGCCCCCAAGCTTTTGAGCACTGGCACTTGTTTCATTAAGGAAGTCATCTCCATAATAGAAATCTCGTTGATGAAAATTCGAAGTTTTGATGCCATTCAAAGTATGACCTCTTGACTTTGTCCAGTCGAAAGTCTCCGCTTCATGGTTTAACTATTAAGATTAAAAAAAAAAAACAGTGAAGATCGGCAACCAAGGTCACTTAGACTAAAATTTATGCATAACCATATAAATGGATTTCCTGATGTACCTGCTTCAGCAAAGCAAAAAAGTTGGTATCATGTTCAGAGTAAACCATGTGGGCCTGCAACGAAAAAAATCAATATAATAGAAGTGAATGTACTGTTTTCCGTGCATCTTTCAAAGTCTTAATAAAACTAATGCTTACAAGTTCATGAAGCAGAGTTTTCTTGATGCTCTCATATTTCCTAAATCCCTTGAGATCGTCCGTTCGGAGACGCAGAGATATTTCTTCACCTTGGTTCTGTAAACACCCAATATAGCACAAAAATCAGAAATCATATGTTCATCAGACTTTTCATTGTCACCCAACCGGGCCGCATTGAACAAGAACCCCCCACCTGGACTGCTCAATAGCTAAGCACCCTTGAATTGGTGATTGCCAGATGGATGTACATAACATCTCTTCTATTTGGTAAGATATTAATAAACCCATAAAGATAGATACACCTATAGAAAGGACAAAGCTGGCTAGGAAATCTGATCCAAGGGGAGCTCAGCAAGTTTACCTTGTTAAATCCTAGAATACACTTTGGACTGACACCAACATAACCCACTGGTGCCAATTCTGTCATTATTCCCACCCGCCAACAGTGCTGAAATGCATAAGAGAAAGTGTTGTTCATAATTGTAGGAGAATGACAGTTAAAAAAAAACATAGAAACATATTGCAGGTCGCATGGCTAAAAGTGACAAGCATCACTTACTTTGTTCATAATCGCAATGATTCCAGGATCACTGGCTAGCATGTGCATTCTCCTCAATGCTTCAGATGCTGGAGGATTCAGCTGATCATAACACAACAAAGATCAACAATAATGCATGCAAACTTCATATTCGGATTTCATACCCTGTCTATACGTGTGTGTGGTTAAATAGTTAAAACAAGGGAATATAAAATGAAGGATAAGAACATATTTGTGTATTTGACCAAGTTCACTAAAAGTAAATGTGTTCCAACTTCCAACAGAACATTTCTCCAGATTTATTTAGAAAAATCATAACATTTTGCAACATTATTGAAAAGGTTCTATTCAAAGCTAAAAATTCTGCCCTCTTATGAAGACACAAATATCTGTCACGTTGCAAAAGAAAATTCACATCAATTTGATATCTTGTGAGTTACATAGAGAATAAAATAAAAAGTACCTATGGAATACATTACTTCCCTTATTTCATCATTGCAAGACCATGAGAAAACCCAAATCATGAAGTTTCCAAAGAAATACTTCATGCAAGGTTGACCATAGAGACTTGCAACTTTTTAGCTCAATTGAAAATCCATCTGGATATCCTCCATAACTGACTGAAGCTGAACATTAATGTCTTCCAAGATTGGATATGGTAATCTAAATTTACAGTTTCAATACTTCCCCCAACAACGCCGCAAGACACAAAACCCAACTAATGTTGCACACACATAGAGTTGAAAAAAGCCAACTAATAACAATTTCGAAAGACACTATTTATTGAAAGTGAACCAGACTGGTCCACTGGTGTGACAAAGCTACAAGTTCAACAGTAGAGAAATTGGTGGGTGCCACCCTTCATACAAAAAGAAGGCACAGAGAGATCAAGCATAAATGAATTAGAAAGTTCAAAAATTGATACAGAAAACTATTCTATAATACATAATATATATCCAGAGCAAGTTTAATTTAGGGTTCTTTTTCTTTAATAGGGAGTATTAACTTCAGTCTCATCCCTTACAAAGCTCTATTTAACCGCAAAAGAAAAAACCATACCAAGCAAAAAAAAAAACCCTGCAAATGAATCTGGAGTCCCACAAAACAATTTGTTGCAAATAGCATGCTTCCAATCAAAGTCACCCAGATTCATTAGCAAAATACACCAAAAACAAGAAGACAAGAAAGCAGGGATTAGAGACCAGAGGATCATGCAGAAAGGCAGTAGCTTGTGAGAAGACAAAATATTTCAAGATGTCACAAAAAATTGAAGGATACATACATAAAACGGAAAAAGCTATGAAAAAGGCAAATCTGGATGCAGTTAATATCAACAAATTATGTTTAGTTCTGAAAATTTGTTCAATATGATCCCATTTGTTAATGTTTTATTTGTGAAATTTTAACTTCCTGGTCCACAATAACCAGTAATTTCTGGGTAGTTTATCCTGCTCAGTTACTTCAAGTACAGGAAATCCAAAAACACCAAAGTATCAAAATATAATTTTCTGGGGCAAGAACCCAACAAGACATACATATAACTAAGAAATGGGCTTGTTTATAGCAGAGGAAAAATGCACTCCCTATAGTGGTATTAAAATACTCCTAACAAAGTGATTATGACTCTGTGATGACGTTAAAGCATGTGGACTCTACCTTAATATTGTCCAAGGCACAGGCCAGGAAGAAGAATATAGAAACAACCAGGAAATTGTCGAATACTGGATAAAGGGGGCGGGTTAAGGAACCACAAGGACACATTTCCTAGTGCATATGCATGGAAAGACATTCAAAAGTTTTGTAACTTAACTACTTAAGTCATGTTTGCATAGGGTGTGTGTGACAGTGGGTCCTTTACATTCAAAAGGAGTGAAAAAAAAGTAATCCCACCTGTTTTTGTCTAATGATTAGGCTAACTACTCAACTAGTGCAGGGAACACTAGTTTCAGATGGAAACAAGCATGATAACATATATGTTACATCTGTATTTACATGGGATTTTCTAGTACATTTATAAAACAAAGTGGGCATTGGAAAATATATCAAACCTTAATCCCGGGAATGTCAAGTGTGCGAAAATCACAGAAAACATAGGTTCCTTGTGGAAGCTTCGGCATTGTTTGTATCTGGTTAATTGATCGCTGCCTTAATCTCTTTTCCTCTTCTTCAAACCCAAGTATCATCTGGTCCTGTCTCGTCCCATCTTGTGAAACCTCTTTAACTTCATCTTCAAACACTCCCATCATTCTAACAGGTTTACCCTGCTCTCCAGAATTAAAAAGCAGTCAGTTATCATGCTAAAGGGAAAAAAGAACATGATGGCATGGTAATATGATTAAAAAAAATAAGATGAATCACATTAAGTGGGGAAGCACACATGGGCTTGCTGATGGCTCATTAATTGGCCAAGAATAATAGTGGAATTTCTGAGTACATTCCAGTACAGTGAAGAAAAAGTGCTCACTTCATGGTAATTTTTTTTTATAGAAATGATCTACATGGATTATTGTAAGGAGTTTTGTTGGGGTATGGTTTACGCGAAACAAGACTCTTCCAAAAGAAAAGAATCTACGTGGAAAATACATGGCTACCTCCGTGAACCTACTTCTCAATAGGAATTCGATTACAAAACTCACAGCAGCAGAAGTGAGAAAAGTAATCAAACAAAGAAGAGTATATTCCAAGAAACATGGACTATCCAATAACCTTTTTTTGTCATTGAAAATGCAACCCTACATATATGAAGGCACATATGATAGTAATGACTATGAATTATCAAGTCAGTAGAAAAGGCAGCTTTACCTCAAGAATACCAGCTTGCTGTATGCTTAATCCCAAATGTTCAATCGAGAAAGGGGTAATAAGCTTTGTGCTTTTGTTAACTGAATTTGGAACAAATAGCCGCATGGTGTCAGGTTGAACACCAGTCAGCTTATGCAGCTTCTCCCCCAAGTCTTTCACATTAGAATTTGTATTTATCCCAACATTTAGCTTCTTGCCCCTCCAAATAACCATGACATCGACCATAGCTTGTGCTTCAGCCATTTGTGGTTCACAATTTGACTGCATATAAAACAGAGAAGGCATATATGTTTTATTTTTTTCTCTTTTATGATCCTGCAACATCCCATAACTAATAAAAATTCATTCAAATAAAAGACATCATTATCATATAAATGACCTAACATTATTCTGGGAAGCAGGGTTCAAATAAATCCTGCATATTTCCATCAATTTGCATGACATTTGATGAATAACAAGAAAAATAAAATAACTACATAAAATTAAAATAGGAGAACCTTCAAGAATGAAAAACTAAACAATAGGAGTAATAAAGATATCATTGCAACATGGAAGATAAAATGGAGATGACGACGACTAAGAGCTTAAGAGTTTCATGGTTTCATTGAGTTTCATCACTGCATTCAGATTTCTGGAAATGCATAAAACTTTTCCTAAAAGGATCATTTGTCTTACACCCAATCAGAATCTTATAACATCAAGCTCAGAGAGGGAATTTTTTTTCCAGTTACTGTCAAGAGGGCTGGTCTTAAACCTTGACAGGCTAAGCGACCACCTAGGGCCCCCACCTAGGGAGGCCCCCAAATCCAAAAAAATAATCTTTAATTTTATTACAATGGGTACTTATCAAATTTTTTGCATAAATATATAGGGCACCGTTTTAAAAGTTAGCTTAGAACCCCATCTAGCCCTTATAAGATCAGGGTCGGCCCTGATCAAATTTTCTTTTTTCCATTTTTCTTGGGAGTTTTTGTTTAAATCTTTTACACAAAACTCTCTTGAGGCCTTGCTTATGAGGCATGTACTCCTTTTCAGTTCTATGAAAGAAGTGTCTATCAATTTCATTTTAAAAAAAAAGAAAAAAAAAAGAGGGTTGGCCCAGCTTGCTAAGAATTCTAAAAATTCTCGTATATACAAATGTAGCATGTGCAGTATTATTAAACTTATCTCTAGTATCATCACTATGTATATTGAATCGACAACAGATTGAATAGAATGGTAAAACGATCTAAATAGCAAGTAAAAGGTCATCAAAACTGAGATATTTGAACAAAAAATTTCTTCCAATTACAATATTAAAGTCTTCAAACAATCCAATAGATAATAACAATGACCGGTTCCAATTTATAATCAGATTCATCGATAAGTAAAAAAAATGGCGAGAAAATCTTCGTTTAGATCCCAACAAAAAAAAAATCACAAGCCATGGCAGCAATCATAAAATAACATCCTAAATCAGCATATGATGTTAAATTGTGATTCATTAGAGGAAAACTAAAGGGGAAAGTCAGACTGACCAATAATTCAATAACAAAAGAAGTACGAATTTCAACCCAATTGAATTCAGATCAACCCAAACCAATCCAAATCGGAAAAAAAAGGAATCCATTAAACCCATCAAAAGAAACATCAAATCTTCCAAAGACTGAATATTATGATTGAAAACTTGCAATCGACAGTACCCAAACAGAGAATTATGAGACTCACCGAGACAGGATTCACAACAAAAAAATGAGAATTCAGAGAGTCGTGTTTTCTATTCGGACACAAATTAAATATCGCTTGAGAGGACGCAAAGAGAGACGTTGACCCACTTGCTTGGGATGGAAGATACTCCAGAATCCAAATTCCAGAATCCTCTTGGGCGGTTTATTTGGGTTCGGGCTGATCGAATTGGGTTGGCCCGCATCTATTTATAGCCGGCGGGTTTAATGAATCGACCGACGTTTATACACATCGGAAAATGGAAAATTCACTCGCATTCATCCATCAAAATTTGTTTTCATTTTTTTTTTAAATAGTAAACATTATTTAATAAGATATATATTTTAATAAAAAATTCATATCATTTCATTTTAAGTTGAATGAACTCATTTTTAATGAGTGTAAGAAAATATTTAACATGATATATACAACATCTAAGTAGATACATGTTTTACTAGATTTTTAACGTGGTATATAGAACTATGTTTTTAACTGAAAAAAATATTGAGTGTAACAGCACTCGTACAAATTAGGGGGACGTTATTACCATCCTATAACTTACGTACCCCATTCCATTATCAAACCCACCTAACAACTTTTTTATGTTTTCAATTTGAAATGAAACGATATGCACTTTTTATCAAAGCATATATCTCATTAGATAATGTTTACTATTTAAAAATAGATAAAAACATGTGAGGTATGAGTTTTTGTTGTTAAATGGGACTGAGTGTATCTTTTTCCCTTGTTAAATGAAGAAAGGAGATTGGGGTTCATTAATTCATCCAATAATTGATCCTTGGAATAATAATGAAACTATGGAATGCATATATTATTGTATGGGCATCAAATTCTAGGTAAATGAGTGAATTGCTAAAAAAAATTGTGAATGGGAATGATGAGAAAATATCTATGCCTGAATCAGGTGTAAGGTTTTCTATGATATGCATTAGCGACTGTGTTTGGTTATTATTCATACAAAATTTGTATACTTCATTTATGATTTATGGTGTTAAAAATGATTGGTAGCTAACAAGATTTTTATAGTAATTCTTTCAGATCTTATCATCTCCATTATTCTTATCACAAATCAAATTTGTAAAATTTGATCGCCCATATATATAATGGAAGCCTTTATAGATAAGGAAATGGTCGAGAAGCAAGCATAGTTGTCTTTGAAAAAATAGAAAAAATATGGGTGAAGAGCAAGATTTTGAGCAAGTTGGGTAAATGTAGTTAGAAATTAAGATACTTGTTAGAGATGCGTCATCAAATTCCATAGTTTCATTTGTTAAACAAGAGGCTATGGAAGAGGGTGTAAGAGAGACAGATGTAGGTGGAGAGGAGGTAGTAGATGATGATATTTTAAATCAAAGAATGATTTGTATCATTGATTGATTCTTGTTTGATGATTCAATGCGTGCCATTGGAGTGAGAAATGGTTGTCCATTGGTTATGAACTCCATCATTGTATGAAATTAATGTTCATGCAAATTTTGTGATTGTAGGAACGCAATCGACCTCCAGCTTCTAATCAGAAGAATAGATCAGAAAGATGTGCCTTCAAGTTCTCAAAATGTTGGACATGACCCATAAGAAGAGGAAGTGGTAGTAAAGAGGTAAATGAAGATTCAGAGATTAACGAAGCCAGCTTGAAGGGTCCTTTTCAAGGTGGACCAGTAAATAATGATCTCCTTGTGGAATACCGACATCATGTATACAAATAGTGTTATATATTTATTTAAAGAAAATTATATGTTCACATTGAATATTGGTTATATTTTTGCATAGGAGCGCTCTATATTAGTGTGTTGTCAACCTGTGACCCGGCTGGATAGCTGAAATTTAGATGGTGAAGCTATCATCTTTGTTGATAGAGTGAGGGAGAGCGTGTTTTGAATTGCTTATACAATGTGTCTTGAATTTCTTATGTCTTGTTTTATGAAATGCTGGTGCATTGTGTTTTGAATGATTGGTTGAATGAATGAAGTACTGTCACTGGATGAATTTTGATCGGTGTCATTGTACTGGACAATTCAACACTAAAACTGTTAACATTGATTGACTGCATCGACACATGGATTGTCGATGGTATTCAAACATTACTCAGCCAAACAGCCTGCACATATTGACACTAATTTGGTCGATTTGGATTCACTCTGCCAACATTACAATTGTCAATAGTAATTCACAAACCACATCTGAGTATCTTCTGCATGATCGACACTAGCATTGTCGATATTGAAGGTATATGATGATGTTCTTAATGTCAAACACACCAGAAAAAATAAGTGTACATGATTGTCACAATACCAATCGATCATGTATTGATTCATGGATGTTAACAATGTCGATGGATCAATCTATGGGGCAGAAAGTCAGAAAATACCATCGATCTTTTGCTTGTTGACATGACATTTAAATATCGACAACTACAATGCTGATACCATCAACAATAGGTTTGGGTCAGCTGTCGACATATTTACCGTCGGCAGAGCATTTATGCTTGGGTTTTGTGTTTGGGGTGGGTTTGGTCTTTAAATGTGTTGCTGGGTGGGTAATGTTCAGGGTGGGTTAGGTTAAATTGTGGTGGGCAGTGAGGGGGTGGGTTTGATTTGTTACAAAAACTCATAAATATTTTATATTAGTTTTATATGGGGTGGGGTGAATATCTGTTGGGATGGTGATAACTGCCCCCCTACAAATTGAGTGACTCTATTTGTGCCCTTCAAACCTGTAAATATGCCACTTTTATTTTTATGCCCTTTATATATAATTCATCTAATTTGAAAACCCCTCGTATTTAAACCTAAATCTTAAATCATATCCATGCCCACTGAACATCTCACCTCTCTCACCGAAAACGATGTTATTCACCAAGGAACATCTCGCCTTCACTTCTTGTTTTGTTTTTATGAAGATCTTTGCAATGGAGGAGATATGAACAATAATTAAATTGAAGAATTGGACGTCAAACCTTCCTGAATGATGTCAATAATCAGTCATAGAAGGAGAAAACAATTAAAAAGTGTAAAAACTAAATATATTTTATTTATAATGAATTTTAGTTAAAATTCAAATAAAAACATACTATTATAGCTTATCTTTTATAAATAAAAAAATAATTTTCTCTAAAATAGGGATTAGATAAAAAATATACAAATAAAACCAAAAGTGAAAAAAAAGATACAGTCACAATTTTTAAAAAATCGGAAATAATTTAAATGATTTTAAATGAAACATGTTAATTATGATTACAAATAAATAAATCCCTATAAAATATGGAAAAAAATTATAACAAATAGGATTAAATTTTATATACAATTTTGGACAGGAATATTGCCACCACTTAAATTACTTTAGGCACCATCACCTAAGCTTAATCTCTTGGTTTGATAAAAGCAAGTGCTTGAGCGTCTCTTAGCTATAATGACTTAGAGCACCACCACACCACCCTACTAATTTGGCCTGGACAAGCCTATCACCCAAATCCAAAATACATATAATTTCTTGCAAAGTAGGCTCTGGAACGGGTTAGACACATGAGTTGTCTAGGTATTTATATTTTCTAGGCAAGTACCATGTCGAGGGGAATATTCCAAAACCTTATAGCTTTATTAACACATTAATGTTTCTTTCTTAACATATCAACTGTGACGGTCCGTGTTCAAAAACACTGGTGCGTGCGCATCATCTAAGCTCTGATACTAACTGTGACAGTCGGTACCCAAAAACCTTGGCACGTGCGCGTCACCTGCCTTAAAAACTTCCATTGTGCAACTCTGATACAACATTTAATCAACCATATTAGGTGCTCTGTTGAGTGCTTAAACTTTACTGGGTGTGATTATATAGTTGATTATATATGTGGTTGATTAAATGTTGTATAAGAGTTGCACAGCAGAAGAGTTTGGAGTTAGGTGATGTGCACACACCGGGGTTTTATACGCGGGCCGCCACAATTGGTATCCGAGCTTAGGTATTGTGCATGTGCCAGAATTTTTGGACACATGCCGTCTCAGACACCCCATATGTCTAACTCATTCCAGAACCTATAGGTTTATTTTGTTCTCAACGACAAAGAGATTGTCTAGGATATATAAATATGTAGACACCTCATGTGTCTAATCCATTCTAGAACCTACATGTTTTTCTTTCTGTTTCAATCGATAGAAAAATTGTCTAGGATATGTTAATACGTAGAAACCCCATGCGTCTAACCTAGGGCTGCAACTTGGGTCGGGTTGAACCCGATTTTTACATGGGTTGGGTTGACCAAATCGGGTTTGGGTTGACCAATTCGGGTTGACTCACAAATCGGGCTGGGTTCGGATTGGCCTCACTCACAACCCGACTCAACCCGAACCCGTAAACTAATTGTTAAAAAAAGATCATGATCGTTCATTTTATAGCTTCTAATATGGATATTCCAAATTTTAAGTAAATATAGCTAATCTTACGGGTTGGGTCGGGTTGATTTATTTAATTTACACATCATGTTAGAAATTCGGATTGGGTCGAGTTGGTTCAATTCGGGTTGAAAATCGGGTTGGGGTCGGGTTAGTCCAATTCGGGTTAGGTCGGGTTGGGTCGGGTTGGTTTATTTAATTTCGGGTTGGGTTCGGGTTTGTCCAATTCGGGTTGCAAATCGGGTTGGGTCGAGTTAGGGTTGAATAGTTTGAAATTCAGGTTGGGTTCGGGTTGGGGTCAACCCGAACCCAACCCGCCCGAGTTGCAGCCCTAGTCTAACCCATTCTAGAACGTACAATTTTTTTTCTTCTGTTCTCATCGATAGGAGAATTGTCTTGAAAATATAAACACGTAGACATCTCATATGTCTAAGCCATTCTAGAACCTAAGATATATTGTGTAAATATGTATTTTGGATTTGTGTGGTGAGCTTGTGTAGGCCAAATTTGTATGGTGGTGGCAGCTATAGGGTGATGCTCTTAATCATTTACAAATGAAAAGTGTATGGATGACAATTGTGTAAATAAAGGTGATGGATAAAATAATAAGGGTGGTGGCAATATCCCTACCCTAAAATTTTATATAAGTAGGAATTATTGTACAAATAAAATAGGCGGTTCCTTAATTATATACTTTTATATGAAATTATTATATATACTGTGTGAATTAAAAACATTATATATAAGAAGTTAAACAAATATAACAATAATAAATCAATGAACATATAAATGCTTTATATAATCAAAATAAATTAGTCCAACATACTATGAAACTCAACTTTATAATATTAAATCATGAACATGAAACTTATAATTAATAGTTAAATCGAATTTAATGTAATTATAGAAAAACAGATCCAAAAAATTAATATATAAAGATTAACATTACCAACTAATGAAAATAATAACAATTACATATATACGAAAGTTAATTAGAATAAAAAATCATTAACACAAAATGAAAAAAATAAGATTTGTTAGATGTGATTATGGAAAGACAAATCCAAAGAAAATTTATTTTATTGTAATATTACCTAATTAAAAAACTTGCAGAAGAGGAAATATTGCAGGCAGATGAGAAAAATAACTATTTATAATGTATGAATGTATCTGATATAAAGTTTCTAATGTAAAATGTTAAAATAAAGATAACCATGTAAAATATGTGAATTTTTCTTAAAATAATTATTTAAATCTATGGTGTAATATAATACAGATAAGTATAATTTTTCTAAAATTTAAATAAATAAATCAATTGTTGAAAGGATAAATAAAGAAATGAAAAATATTGGGCATTTTGATGAGTAATAAATAGATAAATATAATTTCTTAAAATTTAAATAAATATATATAAATAATTAATTAATTGTTTAAAAGATAAAAAAATGAAAATGAAAATATTGGATTATAATCCATTTTAATAAGAAATAGATAATGGGGAACAACTAGTCCCACAAACTTATTTTTGATCCTCCCAACTTATTAGACCCACAATCCTAAAATTTTGTTATTCCTAAATCAAATTCTAAACCCACCTCTTCAATTCTTCCCCAATATTTCCTCATCGTGCATTCCCTGACAAATCTCCAACGAAAGAGCCTGAAATGCGATCAGAATCCAAGAAGCGTTCAAGGTCATTCCAGCAGAGCAAGCCGATTGAGGTGAAGATCGGGAGATGTGGTTCGGAGGAGCGGAGTCGGCCGGAGAAACGGAGGTTCTTCGAGCGGATGTGTTTGGCGCTCCGATCACGGGCTCCTACTATAAGTGAAAGGAAAAACTGAAGTGGGCTCCGTCTGAATCGTCCGGCCTCGACCCGCTCTCCGAACGGGCTCCGGACAAGGAATCGAAGCAGATGATCGCCTCCTCCGAAGTAGCAGCCAACGCAGCCTCCGTCATCACGTTTTCCGAGGCGGATCCAAGGCCAAAGGAGAGACTGACCGCTTGGTTCGACGGAGATTGCCGAGGGCCGCAAGAAAGAGAGGGTATGTATTGGTGTTTATTGGGTTGGTGGGATTAACTGTTTCCAAAACAAATAAGATTTTGGTTTTTTTTTTGGTTGGGGAGATCAGCAAATGAGTCGGGGGGGATAGATGTGCCCCAAGCACAGAGAAACATTTTAAGCATTAAACTCACCGCCAAAAACAACTCACCGAGATCTTCTTCCCTTCCACCCCGCCTCAACAGATCTCCCCCAAAAAAACAAAAAACCTCGAATGGTGAACTTAGAACAATCAATCAAGAACAGATTTTGGCGGGGTATTCCACAAGCAGAGATCGATATCTCCATCAATCAATCTTCCAATCAACAATGGCGGATCCAAACATCCAACAGGTTCAAACCCCATTTCTCTCTATGTATTTTTTAAAAAGAAAAAAATGAATTTTTTTTTTTTTTTGGGGTGTTGTAGATCATAGAGAGTCAGGTGTTGACGGTGGCGAAGGCGGTGGAGGACAAGCTTGACGAGGAGATAGCGGCGCTGGATCGGACGGTGGACGACGATGACGACCTGGAGGCGCTGAGGGAGAGGAGGCTGAGGCAGATGAAGAAGATGGCGGAGAGGCGGAGCCGGTGGATCTCGATCGGGCACGGCGAGTATTCCGAGATCCCGGAGAAGGAGTTCTTCACCGCGGTGAAGGCCAGCGATCGCGTCGTCTGCCATTTCTACCGCGAGAACTGGCCCTGCAAGGTTCGTTTTTTTTTAAAAATAAAAATATTTAAATTTTTTTTATATCATGGTTGAATTTCTTTATCACTCCTTTTTGTTGTTTTTTGGTTTCATTTTAGTAGATGTGAATTGGGTTTTTTTTATGATTGTAAATGATACTATTGAAATTGAAATGTCATTGGTGGTGGTTCGGTATTTTTTTTTAATTGTTATTGGGCGTTGATACACTCTGTCATTCTTGCAATCCTAATCAAGTGTATAAATTTTCCAATTGAATACCTACTAAGTCAGACGGGTATGTACTTGATGAGGGAAAATGCAAAAAGGTATGCATTCAATTAATTAAGTACATATTTTATTTTTTTGTGAAAGTATGTACTTAATTAGACAAATATATACCTTCAAAAAAATTCAATATGTACTAGGACTATGAAAATGACTGCAAGAATGACTGTACCTAACACACTTTCCATTTTTATGTTTCTTTGATTAGTTATGGAAATTTGGTTCGCTAGTGGTGTTTGTTTGAAATTTTATGGTGTGTGAAATGATAGAATGCTGGAGTATATGCATGTTTGATAATCTAATTGTTGAGCGCTCGGTTGATTAATTGGATCATCCAAGAATTTTGATGAAAATCATGCTATTTTGGAGTTGGAGATGGTTTTGATTTGTTTTTTCTGATCACAAAAGATGAGAGCCAGAAGAGGGATTTGTTGAGGAAGATATGGGTTCTCAAAGTCTCGAGCTGCACTCTCTCAGGGACAATTCACTGCACCAATTTTGTCAATATTCTGTGGAAGGAAAATTTGATAATTAGTCACCCATCAACTTACGCTATAAGAACAGAGTTTGCAAAGCCAATCACATTAAATTTTGTTGATTCAGATTAGCTTGTCATCTACCACAAAATTAGTGAAAGTTCTGAAAATACTGAAGTTACTATGTAAATGTCATACCAGTATGTGCGTTTAATCGGATACAAGACTCTCAGACCAGAAAGGATTGGGCTATGTAAGATCACTGCTCTCAAGTTTGACGAATGAGAGGCCAGATCAAGTGTAGGACCACTTCCCGCTGACTGGCCATATAAGATGAGATCCTCGTCTCTGACTCCAAATCGCTTCATTAGACATTTATAGACAGCTTGAGATGTTTGAAAGAAAACTAATAAGAGTCTAGTACTGAATATGTAGACATGTGACATTATTGAGTAATATGGATTGAATGTCAGGTAAATGTAAGAAAGTCTATCCAATTTTTATGCAAGCAAATTAAAAAAATTCAAAATCTACCTTTCCAGTAGATTGTCCATAGCCAGAATAGTCATAATTATCAAAATATCTTATTAATACCAATAATCCAGCAAATAAAAGTCCTCAAATCTTACAAATTAACTACTGCAGTGCATTGAACTTGACAACTTGTAGAGCAAGACTAAAATATCTGCCCAAAACACTAGAACTTCAAATGAAAAAAAAAACATGCTTAAAAAGATGGGAATAGTGAAATGATAAATAAAAAATCACACTATTACAGGAATCATTTACATCACATCCACAGGGTACACAAGTTACAACCAACGAAAATGATTCCCAAAAATATGGATAATGAAAATTGAATGTGTAGACATAGTTCAAAACCATGTGCGGACTGCATGTGCGGTAGGGTCCGCACATGGCATATGCGGCCGCATGTACCGAACATGCGGTCGCACATAGGGCGGTACATGCGGCCGCACATAGGGTAAGGTAACCGTTCGAATCTCCGTTCGAACGGTCTCTTACCGTTCGAATTGCGTTCGAACGGAAAGAGACCGTTTGAATTCCGTTCGAACGGAAGTTCGAACTCAGAGGTAGGTTTTACCGTTCGAAGTCCGTTCGAACTAAACTTCGAACGCCCTCTTACCGTTCGAAGTCCGTTCGAACGGTAAGAGACCGTTCGAATTCCATTCGAACGGAATTCGAACGTGCGCCGCATATTGGGTATAATGTGCGCCCGGGGGCGCACATCAGCATGTGCGCCGCACGTACCGGTACGTGCGGCCGCATTTCAAACTGTGTGTGTAGAAAAATTGAAGCCAAAAGGATTTGCTCTCTGCCATATGAAAAATTGAAAAGTTCATTATGTGTTTCGGTTGGCCTTTTCCCCCCTCTGATATGACAAAAGGTTTAGAGAGTTGGTGAGACAGGACACGTGTAACACCTGAGAAGAGACATAAGAGAGAAAAAATAAAATTTTATCTTAGATGAAAGGATTGGGAGGAAGGGCAACCCCAATAAGATATAACAGAAAAGATTGACCACATTGTGATGAGATGCAAATTCAATGTATCTCAATGAAGGAACAGCTGATGTCAAACACCAAAATCAAGCATTTAGATCCCTACATTAGCAAGTGAAGATTATACAGAAGTGGTTTTCCAGTTCCAAATCAGAAGCTGGTGTGTGCGTGTGTGTGTGTCGGAGATTTTGATGGCTTGAAAGCTCAATTTGTGTAGTAGAAAATACAGTAGAAATCAGTTCTTCACCTTTTTTTTTTTTTTTTGCATTGTCTATTACCTTGTGTTTGGAGTATACTAGGTTGTCAGTATATTGTAGAGGACTTTATATATTTTTATGCTTGTCTGTTTGTCTGCTTTTCCATGTCCAGAGGAGTTGGTACCATTCTGGTTTAAGCCTAAACTGCATAATGAATAATATAATTTTTCTTACCTTGTTGGTGCTAATTAAGGACTTCATATCATTTCCCTATTCTATCCACAAATTGGCTAGAAGGAATTCGGCACCATAGGCTTCTTATGTTTTTCTTTATTTGTATTTAAAATGATGAAGTGTTTTTGTACCTGTCGTCCCTTTTTCATCCTATGAAATTTTGTGGCTTACATAAATGTTTTTGTAGGTTAACAACTGTTTGGCATTTTTTCCCCCATTCCAAAACTTGATGTAATGTATAACATATTTTGAACTCTAGTTAACCTTTGGGATTCTAGATCTTTTGAAGTCTCCAATGATGGTCTGCATGTCCTTTGTTACTTTGAAAGATCATGTTATGATAGTCTGATGTGACCATCATTGAAGATTTTTCCAATTTGCTGAATCATTTTCTTCTTCCTGTATTCTAGCATGTCTACTCTTCTTTCTTTGCCTTCCTTGGGACCTGTTTAGATATGAATCATAGAATTAATGGATCTCTGGTACCTGTTAATTTTGGATTCAATGGGATGAATGGATTTTGCAAATCTGTGTTTGGGGTGTGAGGTGAAACTTTGCAAGTCAATGGGATGTACTGACAAGTAATGAAAGTAACCCATTAACTTGATGGGAGAGAGAATGTCTGAACTAGTTTAAATAGAATGATGTTTTTTATAGTTGGATAGTGGTCAAAATATTTTTTAGTCAACAATTCCCATAATACTTACTAGCACTTTGAAATACCTCTGGTTGTATTACCTTGGCTTCATCAACTTCACGATTTTGGTTGAATTTGCAATCATTTGATGTGGATTCTTGTACAAATCAATTTTGCTATCAATGAAAGGTTTTGCAGTTCATATGATGGGCTCATTTGAAGCTGAATAACATTCAAGGTGCCAACAACATTGTTGGGATAGTTTGAATTGAACGCTAATGCATAAGGTTCTCCCATCTTTTGTGAAGCTTTGGCGGTTTGGCTCAATCTTTCTGGAAACAAATTATCAGTGAGAATATGTCATTGTTTTTCTGGCATCAGCCCATACTTTTATCTCAGTTGTACAATGATTCAATGATTTAGATTGTGACTGGCAACAATTCTTTTGTGTATTTGAGTGTTAAAAAGGATTTTCACATTCTGTGTCAGACTTGTCAGTACATCGATTTTTGAACTACTATGGAAACTTACTAACCTCCATTTGAGTGTTATGTTCCAGGTGATGGATAAACACCTTAATATATTGGCAAAGCAGCATATAGAGACACGTTTTCTGAAAATTCACGCCGAGAAGAGCCCCTTCTTGACCGAGAAGCTTAAGATCGTTGTGCTGCCAACCTTAGCCCTCATAAAGAACACAAAAGTCGACGATTACGTGGTATGTGATATCTTGATCCTACATTGCATGTAAACTTTAATTCAATCGGGAAGACATGAACATACCACTGGAATGCATTCCAGGTGGGATTCAATCAACTTGGTGGGACCGACGAGTTCACCACAGAAGAGCTTGAGGAGAGGCTCGCGAAGTCTGAAGTCATATTTTTCGAGGGCGAGTCTTCCATGATCCGGACGAAGCCCAGCGCGACGACCAAAAGGAACGTCCGACAGTCCGAGAATGCAAACTCCTCAGACTCAGATTGATTCAGTGACTCATCGACCCATCAATCTTCTCGCATTTCTGCTTCCCATGTTTATCTGTCGCCGTCCCATAGTTGTAATAGATGTGTGTTTATTCCAGCTCTGTAATACAATTGTGTTATTACATTTTAGTATAACTGGCTTCTTTGATAGTAGCTTTGTTGTTATTCAGCATCAATTCTGTCATTGGATCAAATATATATAATAATTATGCTGATATCTGGATCCACATGAGTATTCATATCAGATGGGATACGCAAAACATCATATGATCTAAACCATTTGAATTCAGATAAATTACCTGAATTATCTGATTTATTATTTTTAAGTCAGATAATTCTTGTTAAACAAAAAGAATCAAATTTATAATACATTTTTCTACTAATACAACATATAGTAGCATGTGTGCGTGCACATAAAAAGAGTAGAAATCTCTGAGAGAACATTAGGAGGATACATTCCAAAATAGTTGGATGAAGTTGTGGTAATTGAGATGAAGCTGTTTGGATGCCCAAAAACCTGATCTTTCTCTAATACCAATAAAACAAAAGTTATTCTGCTAATCCTTAATCTTCTAAACCAAAGCACCTACCGAAACTATCATACAGAAAAACCTTCAAACCGCCCCTTCAGACCTCTGTGTCCCATAACCACCCCATGTTTATCGAATGATTTGTACTCTGCAGATGCGCTGCTACTGTCCAACATATCATCCACGCTCTCATCTTCATCATCATCTGTACCACAATTATTATCTGAGTCCATGCTGCTGTTACATTGTTGCATGGCCTCATGTTGAAGGACTCACCATCTTTGGAACACAAGCTGAACCAACATTCAACATTATTCATGGGACTGTAATCCATCACTATATCATGCGGTTTGCGAGGAGTTTCGTGAGGCAGAGAATGATAAGCCAATTCTAGACATTTGGTTGTGGTTTGAGAGGGGGGGGGGGGGGGAGTGGGGTGGCAAAGAACTGGCTATTTAAGGGGGGAAGTTTTGGCTAAATTTTGAGAAGGATAGGAGCCAGTCATATTGTTTGTGGTTTTAGATCAAATGGTTCTTGTAGGAGCTGTTTGGCTAGAGGAATAGAGGTGGAATAGGGGAGAATAAGGCAAAAAAGGTGTTTGGGTAGAGGGAATAAGGGGGTATAACTATGCGGAATTATGAGATTATAAGCTGGTATTTGTATTTCAAGTCCACCAATGGAAGTGTGTTATTCCTCCACTGGAATAAGTGGACCCACCTATCAAATCACATGTCATCACATCTGTCATCACCTCTTATACATCAATGGGGCCCACATATCAAATCAGCTTTTTACACCTTATTCACATTTTATTCTTCATCAACCAAGCACTCCGACCTTTATTATTACGTTTCCCAATGAGAATAACTTCTTGGGTTTTGTAGATGTCTTCCACGAATATCTTCCCAACAACTTACTACTAATCCTTAGAAACCTTTTTATTGATGTCAATAGTACAATTCCCTCTTTACATTGTTCCAAAAAATGGTCACTAGAAACAATGATATTATCTGATGAATGATTCATTACAATGCAAGAAATAATTGTCCATAATATATATAACCTTTCATGGTGGTGTGGGAATGTTCTTGCAGCGGTTGACAACCTCACAGCCTCTGTTGTAGGGGCTGTCCGGCTGGTCTCCTGGATGGCAATTCTTCTTGTCACTGCCTGAGCAAGGCGGTTCGTCACCTCTGATGGATCCGTACCCAATGTCATCACCATTGGCGGATCTCATCTCCACGGAGATCATTGACACGAGCAGTGCAGCGAAGAAGATCGAACAAAATTGAGCTTTGGCCATTCGGAAAGGAAGCTTTGTTTTCTTTGTGTATGCTGATCATGGTAATTGTGGGGATGAACAAATGAGAGGCTGTATATAGGTAATTGCATGAATGGCTGTATTTCTCATGTGCCATTAATTGGCAGACCATTGTTTTTATGGAGGGAAAGATTTTATATAGTTGTAGATCCATTAAAATTGGCTTCGTTGGTCAAGCCAAATGGAGTTCAAATTCTTGGCATGCCTAGTGGCTGCTAATTTTATATATGGTTGTAGAACTGATATTGGGGTGTCTCTTTAATGACACACCTTGAGCTATGTTTTCAGGTGGGGGTGGTGTATTACAGTGTTTAATAGCTGTATGAGATGATATTATATTAACATGTAGAAAGAAAATATAACAGTTATGAACAGGATATGAACATCTGCAATGAAAGTCCAATATATGAACCCCTTTGGAAGGAAAACTAATGCTATTGGTTGTCAATCATGGAGCAATTATAATATATTCTAAGGTAAAAATCAATGAGTAGATGTTGATTCTTCAGTCTCACAAGTCACAACATATTGGATTCCATCTCACACGCCAGTCGGATCCTGCAGAATATTTGGGAATTGCTTAAAATTGCCGAATTGTGGAATACAATGATATTGCAATATATATTATATTAGGTGGTTTCATATAATGTAGTGATGTGACGTTCTTTTGAGAAAGATTGCAGGAAGTGTATTAGTAGTATACCAATGCCTACATCTTAAGATGATGAGCCCATGGTTTGCTAACCCGTAGAACATTGATAATTGGGGAAGAAAAATGTCAGTAATTATTCATCCTTATCTATTTAAAGGAAAAAAATGAAGTATATACTTGGTTAAGTTATAAAAAATGAAAGATACCGAAAAAATGAAGAAAGAAGATTGAATGCATTTCAATGCTCTTGGAGGGCAAAACAAAAATGATGTTTGAAAAACAAAACGCTAAAATATATTTGGAGTCAGAAATTTATAAAATACACATACATAGAAATTATACACACACTATATAATGTCCATCAAATCCAACAACAATGCTAAAATAGGATATATCATCATCATCATCAGAATTAGAATCATCAAAATAACAATAATTAAGAAGGCTAATTAAATTACAAACTAAACAACAACAACAGCAAAACAAGGAGGAGCTCTCATGGATGCAGCAACTCTGTTGTGCCACCAACATTTAGCATTGTTGTACACAAAGCCCATGCTGAGTCTTCTATCCAACAAGTAGAATACATCATGGAACGTATGTTGAGTCTGGAAAACCATGAAACATGTTTTTTTTAAGATGAAAGAACACTTTGATTAATCGATGGAAAAAACTGATACAAAGATTGAAAGGTGATGAGAAAGAGTCAGACATAGCCAAACAAAAACAAAAAAAACACAAAAAAAGGCGTATCGTCTAAAAGATGGGGGCATAGTCGAGATGCCTACATTCATCAATTACGCATCCAACATTGTTACCCCACTCTTTGATACGTCAGTTCCATCAGCTCCCAAATATTCTCCATGTAAAACCACACTCTGAAAATCACTGATTACGCGATAGCCATATTGCCCAATGTCGCCACCGGCACAATTCCCTGAAGTGCTTGAGCCATCTTGCTTCTTTCGCCACTCAATCGCAATCACTTTGCATGCCACCCACGATTCATCTATGGAACGGAAACCAACCTGCAGCAGAGTAGCTTTGCCGAGCCATGTCAAAGTCGACGCTTCAATGGGACATAGACAGCGCAAATGTGCGGCCCTTCCCACAAACACACATAAAGTATCATCATTCGCCCTCCAGTTAGCGTGAAAAACTTTGGTAGGATTCGACCGTGAAAGAGTAACATGTTGGGGTCACTCGACCCCTGCATCTGTTTCAATTGAAGAGCCTTAGCCAATAAGCCTCAAAAGCAAGAATTAAAAAAACCAATAAGAGACTTACTGAGTGGACGAAAATATAGATACCTGGGGCTCAGTTCATCTGCACTCATAGTTCTTTGAAGTACAGCAAGAAGGCTTCCTTACTGTAGTCGTCATCCCACTCCAGAATGTGCCACCATTCTTCCTCCCCACATATCTCTTTCAGATTAGGTGCACTCTTAATAGAAAGTGGGAGTTTGCCCAGATATGGACATCCATACACATGAATTTTCTTCAGTAAAGGGAAGTCCAGTGCATCAGGACAGACATAGGTAAGTTCAGGCAGGTTATAAAGGTATAACAACTCCAGCCTTGGAAAATCAGGACCAGATTGATTATCATTAGCAACCACCACTCCCTCAATTGATCGGCAATCAAAAAGGCGAAGCTGTTTAAGAGAAGGGAGTTTACGAACCCATGTGATGTCCTTCAATTCATAGCAGAACCCAATAGTTATTTCCTTGAGGAAGTGGAAGGAACTACTTAACATATGCTGATCAGCTTCCCAATTGATCATTGCTCTGTGAAGGTTCATCAGATGGAGAACCTCAAGGTGAAATGTTTGCTCGTTCTCTGTCCCCCTGGCAATATTCAATTTTGACAATGGTACGCTATCGATCATGAGTTCTTTCACGTGATCTTTTACCAAAGGTGGTAGGGAAATGTCTTTCAATCCCTCACAAGTCCTCATGCATAGCCGCTCTAAACATGTTGAATGTTTGCAATTTTGCCACTGCTCACAATTTTGCCACTGTTGTAGAGTAGAATCATTTGTTATGGTGACTCCAATAAAGGCCCGGCACTCTGGTATAACTGGATCCCAGTTCACATTACTGTTGTATAGATTTATTACCTGAAATGCCTGCACATGCAGGGGAGGTACTTTAAGGTTGCTAGGAATTTCCGTCAGACTAAGGGTACCTTCCAGTTCCAACTGCTCCAATTTATGTAACTGTACAATTTCTTCGGGCAGGCATTCTATACTTGAGAAAGAAAGGCTGAGATAGCGGAGATTGGCCAACCCACCAATGCTCTTGGGGAGCTCTGTAATGCTTGTGTATGACAAATCAAGGACTCGTAAACCAGTCATGAAATTAAAAAATTCAGAGTGGATGCACTTCAATTTTTGGTTCCCACTGAGAAGTAATGTCAGCAGATTGGGGGCTCTGACCGCTTGTTGATTAAGTATTTGAATTGAAGTGTGCATGAGTGATATCCTTTGAAAATCTCTTAATGATTCTCGAAGTTGCTCTAGGTCCAACCCTGATTCAACCAGAAATTCAGTGAGTTCCACACTAGTAATCCACGAGGCTAGGTAGCGGAAGATGCCATTCATCCTTATTTCATCTTCCTCATCTTCACCTTGTAGTAGAACACCACTGGTCATTAGCTTTCTAATGATACAATTAGCCGAGTCAGCAGAGCAAAAACCTTCTGCGATCCAGTAGTTGATCAACTGCTCTTCTTTAATGGAATGGTTTTCAGGAAACAAGGAGCAATAAAACAAGCAAAGCCTCTCATGAGTGTCAAACACCTCGTAGCTGAATAGTAAGGCACTCATGATGCGCTCACCTAAGGCACTCATGATGCGCTCAGGGTGAGGAGTTCCTGTCAAGATAAATGCGGCTAAATTAATTGCCGGAGGAAGCCCACCACATTTCTCAAGTATAGAGAAAACGAAATTCTTAACCAGTCGATTTTTATGTACCCCCACTTTTTCTAAGAAAAGAGTCCAGGAATCATACTGGCTAAGAGGTCGCAACTCTACAATTTCCTGGGCATTCATTTCCTTACAAACATCTTTAGATCGCGTCGTGATGAGTACCTGTTATGGATTCACCAATAAAAAGGTTCAAAATGATAAGAGTATTACAAAATTAAAAAAAAAAAAATCAATGCATGCATTTCTACAGTTGGAGAATAGGGAAAGGACTAACTACACAATGATAAAGTGTTCGTTTGGAAACACTTAAAATGGGTGATTCCCCTTTTAATTAAGCAAAAAGCTAAAAAGTGTTGTCAAACGCATTCTAAAAAGCTGGCTTAATTAAAAAGTTACTTTTAGCTTTTAGTGCAAAAACGTTGATTTTTAAAAAGCGAAAAAATCTCCTTTCTAGGAATTAAGTCTATTTAAGCCACTTCATTCAAATCTTATTTTTCATACGTGTTTCCAAACTTTTCAGGAATGACATTTTTATTCTTACTAGTGTGAGTTCTATACTTCTATCTTCACAGTGAAGAGCATCACCTGTTAGTGTTTTTCATCTATCATTCCCTACCATTGCAACTCGGACAGGTAGGATTCGTTCAGGTTGGAGCTCAACCTCAACAATATCTAAAGTTGAATGAACTTGATCAACAAACCAGATGAGGTGAACCTGAATCCAACCAGTCAGGTTGAAGTTCAAGGTTAAATTGTATCAATTTCAAAGATATCAGAATTCACTATATCAGTAACACCTCATAAAATACAAAGGCACAACCAAAGTTAAAAGGGGGAAAAAGGCTACCCAAAATCACGTAATCTTCAAAACTATCAAACCAATCACAACACTTAAGCCTAACTTGGTAAATCTGGTTCAGAAAGAGAATTTCTCATTCACAGGAATCCAATTCTGGTTGCTTTCATGGAAGGTTAATTTTTTCCTAAGATGTTCAGGAATGAACACAGGAATGAAGAATTCCAAAACGCAATTTTCTTAGGAGTTATAGAAGAAGGAAGAAGGAGAATGAACAAACATCAAACATGCTTATGATTGATTAAAACAAAAATTAAATTTGCAAAGAGGTTAAAAAATCATCCTACCTTGCACTTGTTATCGCCGGTGGGCTTGGGGATCCCTATGCCCTCCAGATCCAGTGGTTCCCACAAATCATCCAACAACAAAGCAAACCTTTCGTGGCGCAGGCTCCGGTGAATGAGTTCAGCTCGAAGGGCAACCGTGTTGTGATCCTTGTCAAAAAGGAGCCCAAGTCGCTCCCCAATCTCTTCTTGTATCCGCTTCGCATCGGGATACTTTGACACGGTAATGAACATCGTAACGCTGAATCCGATATTCTGGCGTTGGATCTCATTGTTGACTTTCATCAACATCATGGTCTTCCCCACACCTCCCATCCCATGGATCCCAATTATGCTGACTAATAAGTCAGAGCTCATGTGATGCAGGAGACGGTTGAGTTCCTCGGATCGGAAATACATAACCGGCATAGGCTGGATGGAACGGTTGTTGCATTGGATGTCATCATTGACTCCTTCTTTTAACATCATGGTATTACGAATGCTTCCCATCCCATGGAACCCAAATATGCTCATGGCAGGCCTCATGGCAGGCAAGGGAATGTACTTCATGGAAAACAACATGCGCTCTGCTTTAGCTTTGCGTATTATCTCCGCTGGCGAAGGCAACATTTGCTCCTGCTGCTCCGACTCCATGACCACTGGCGTTTCAGAGACTCTGCTCACGCGGGTGAAATTTCCTTGCATCAGTAGCTCACATGCCTCCGTTATCATCTCCGATTTGATGGGGTTTGCTGGCTTATGAAAACGGATCAACAGACATAAAGGTACGCAGCAGCTGTAGAAATTGATCCGCTCGATTTCCGATTGTTTTTGGATGAACGAATTGGCCCTCTTCAGCCATTCCACCACTTCGGTGATCGGTGCCCATCCGCGTTCTTCGGCGGCTTTCACCCTCACCTCAATATCCTCGCTTCGTGCTCTCAACTCCAAGAGCACTCTCTCCATATTTTCTTCCCACTCCATCACGCCTTCCAGGAAGAAAATCGAAGAGATGGGAAACCACGAAGAGGAATCAATGCGAGGGCGGCTGGGAAATCCGGACAGGGTTTTTGCTTGGGTGGTTTTCTGGGTCAACGATGTGAAAACCGCGGCCAGACTCTTTTTAAAAATAAAATAAATGAGACCGGTTACTTCTTTGTTTGTATTAAATAAAAGAGTATAATAATAATAATTAAAAAATCATATAACATAGGGTGCAATTCGGTATGGTTGATTTGATTTTTGACGAGTCCAAATTGAATGAAATTATATTGTAAACTGAAAATCGAACTGAATCGAATACCCATAATCGAATTGAACTAATTTTTGTTTGGTTAATTTGAACTAAATGGAATCGAATTGTTAAAGATAAACATATATATATGTGCCATAATTTTTTCTTTTCTTCCTACTAATTTGGGTTGGGTTGGGTTGGTTAGAGTTTGTTGGAGGCTTAGTTTACAAATATACATAAATATAACAAAATGCTAGGATTAATAGTATGAATTAATATATTCATTTTTTATGAATATTAATGGTAGAATAACAATATAATTTTGAATATAAAAAATTTATCTAAATGAACATTGATTATGAATAATCATATATTTAAATTTAATTTTTTGGTTAAATTAATTCAATTTTTTTAAAAGTAAAACCAAGCCCAAAACAATGTAAATTGGTTTATTAATTCTTCAATCCATATCCAAACCTAACACAATTCCAAAAAAAAAGCTCACAAAGAATACAATTACCGTTGATTAAGCCTGTTAATCGGACAGATACAGATCAGATACGTTAATATCCATATCTTAATTTTCAAATTCTGATATGGATATCCATTTTCGGATTTGAATATCTTCGGATACAAATCAAATACGGATATTTTTTGGATTATTGACATGTTTAAATATTAACATTAAATTGGATAAATTGGATAAACAAATGATATATTAAAGAGATATGAAAATTAAATTTGAGATTTTAAGATTTATTCTCTTTAGATTTCATATATTTAAAATTTAATAATAATATAATATATCATAATTGTAATTAATCATACAACAAAATAACTATGAACAATATATAATATAAATACATATTTTTTAATAATATATGTCGGATATGGATATTTTTCGAATCGGATACACTTACATCCATATCTGTATTCCGGATCTTCAAATAACAGATATTTCAAATTTTTCGAATACGGATTCGGATCAGATTTGAGCTTTTTTATTTATAATTGATGGGCTTACCGTTGTTGTTGTCACCATTACCCGGTCAAACAAATGAAGATTATAATATTCATTTAAGATGTGTTTATCACCATGATTGGATGATAGAAGAGTTTCTTAACAAAGGAAAATGAGTATTAATTGTGGGAGAGTAAAATAGGAACTCATTCCTTTTATAATATATATATATATATATATATATATATATATATAGGGACGTGATTGCGTGCGGCGAACGGCAGGTGCGGCAGCGATCACGGGCCGTCGATCACGGGTCCATCGCATCGGACGGTCGGGGGCGATTCATCTCGACCGTTGGATGCGATGGACCCGCGATCGAACGGCTCACGTCGCGGCCGCACCTGCCGTTCGCCGCACGCAATCATTTTCATATATATATATATATATATATATATATATATATATATATATATATATATATATATGTTACTTGCGGTCGTGCGGTCGGTGCGGATTCAACATGCGTCGTCCGATCGCGGGTCCGTCGCATCGGACGGTCGGGTGCGATTCACGTCGACCGCTGGATGCAATGGACCCGCGATCGAACGACACACGTCGAATCCGCACGATCGCACCGACCGCACGCTATCACTCGACTATATATATATATATATATATATATATATATATATATATATATATATATATATATATATATATATATATATATATATACGGGGGCGATTAGGTGCGGCGTGCGGCAGGTGCGGCGACGACGTAGGCCGTTCGATCGCGGGTCCATCGCATCCAACGGTCGACGTGAATCGCACCCGACCGTCCGATGCGATGGACCCGTGATCGACGGCCCACGATCGACGCCGCACATGCCGTTTGCCGCAGGTAATCGGCCCCCTCTATATATATATATTGAAACGATTATGTGCGGCGAACGGCGGGTGCGGTCGCGACACGGGCCGTCCGATCACGGGTCCATCGCATCCGACCGTCGGATGCGATGGACCCGTAATCGACGGCTCGTAATCGCTGCCGCACTCGCCGTTCGCCGCATGTAATCGGCCCTATATATATATATATATATATATATATATATATATATATATATATATATATATATATATATATATATATATATATATATATATATATGAAAATGATTGCGTGCGGTGAACGGCAGGTGCGGCCACGACGTGGGCCGTTCGATCGTGGGTCCATCGCATCCAACGGTCGACGTGAATCGCACCCGACCGTCCGATGTGATGGACCCGTGATCGATGGCCCGTGATCGCTGCCGCACCTGCCGTTCGCCGCACGTAATCACGTCCCTATATATATATATATATATATATATATATATATATATATATACACGCTCGCGATTACGTGCGGCGAACGGCGGGTGCGGCTGCGACGTGGGCTGTTCGATCGCGGGTCCATCGCATCTGACGGTCGATGTGAATCGCACCCGACCCTCCGATGCGATGGACCTGTGATTAACGGTCCGTGATCGCTGCCGCACTCGTCGTTCGCTGCACCTAATCGGTTCCCATATATATATGAGGAGTGCGGCGGTTCAGGGCATGGGGAGCGAGGTGCAAGGAGTGTGGTGGAGTGTGGCGAGTGGATCGGTTCTTTTGGTGGTCGTAGCTTGGGGAGAGGTCATGGAAGGTCTCTGAAGGAAGAGGGTGTTTGGGTCCTGGTTGAAAGGAAGAGGTCTGGAGGTCTCGGCCGGACTGCTCCGTCTTTTGGGTTGGGTGTACCTTTTAGCAACAAGAAGTTCTTCTGGTGTTTGGGCTAGGTTCACATGGCTGCTATCTGCCGGGAACCCCTAAGATGTTGGTTGTGTGGAAGGTTCGGCCATCGGCGGGCTTCGTGCCGATCCTTTGTAGAGAAGTCTCCCTCATCCTCTGTTGATTCCTCAACGCAGCCTCTTTGTGAGCCTCTAGCTCCGGCTGGTTTGTAACGCAGTGAAAAACTGATAGAAAAAAATTCAATCAGTGTTGAAATCTTATAAGTACCTTGAATCCACAAGGAAGAATCTCCAAAACAGAGGAAATTTGAAATATTATTGATAAAAAACTGTCAACTCTATATTACAAGTCTACTATTTATACTAATAGCATAAAATAAAAAAAAATTACTAAAAATAGTAAAATCCCAAAACTAATTTTTCAGATTCTATGAGATCCTAAATGATCATAGGAATTGATAGAAATCAATTCCGATCTGTTATAATTAAGATATCATAAATTTACAACTTACTACAAATAGTAAAATCTCTAATTTAAAAGCTTAAATAAATGAATTTTTAAAAAATAAGAATTGCTAGTTGTACAACAACTAATCCAGAAAATCTCCTTGGTATATTTCACCATGTAAAATTTCATGCAATTCCGAGATCGTGACCATTGATTTGTAATTTATTTGATAGACCTCTTTAGGTAGTCTCATCTGCATAATCTATCCTACATCAGTTTGCTAGTTGAGTCCTTGGTCGTGAACATTCCCTAGTCCAAAGAGCTGGCGATGAGGGATGAATGCTTTAGTAGAAGCTTTATCCTTGTGTGGAAGGGGAGAAACAAGGCTAATTGGGAAGTGGTGGAATATGGAATCTGGGACCAATGGAGGGATATCCCATGTTCATAGGTCTGGTCTTTAGGGCCGTGGAGGGGAATTATCCGCCTTCCAAGTTTCTCAGTTCGTGATGTCCTCATCTACGCTCACTCCTTAAGGCTGTTGGAGGGGGAAGTCTTGTTCAAACCTTAGGGCTATGATGATATCTCCTTGGGTGGAGGTGGTCGTAGATATGACATTATCCTTTGGGGTCTCCCTCTCCTTTGGTGCACAGAGGAGGTAATACGCAAAGTGGTTAACTCTTTTGGTCACCTTTTGGAGGTCTTGGAAGATTCTCAGGCTTTGGAGGAGCACACCATTATTAGGGCTGGTGTATGGATGGGACCTGGAGTTGGGCCACCATCGCTGGTGGTGGGAAGTTTGGGAGAATGGAAAGTGCTGATAGAAATTGAGGTTGTTGGTCATTCTTTTGTCGAGGTGGTTGGTAATGGGGATCTGATGCCAGGGAGGCCACTTGGGCGATTTCATGGTATGAAGGGTCTCAGGAGCTGGGGAGACCATCTATATCGGTCAGGCATCCCGGTTCCTCCTCAAATCCATCACAGGAGGCGATGGTCTCGATTCCCCAAAATGTAGGGACCCATAGAAGTGGAAAGGAGCCTATGTTGGTGGACATTCACATCGGTTGAGAGGTGATCTCGGCATCAGTTTGCGCACCGGTCCCAGAGGGGAAGGTTGGAGGTCCACGGGTGCTGTGCCATGTTGGGAGATCAAACCCATCAGATAGGGTTTGTTGTTGGCTTCTGCAATCGTCTTCCCTACACTGGCATCAGAGCTCCAGGTTCCACCCTAAGAGGATGAGATTTGAAGAACGAGGATCAATAGTGACACGGGTCGATGAATTCATACCATTGATGGATATGCTGTTGGAAATTCCAACAACGGTGTGTCGTACAGAGTTTCATGCGAAGAAGAAGGAAAAAAAGCATGCAGGGTTGCATGGAGCTCTTGGTGGTAGAAGTGACATCTATTCGGGTGTGCAATGATGATACAAATTTATTGTGGGTCCAAGGTCCACCGAGAAGCAGATGCAAGACACGGATGTGTAGATACACTCGGGGTGCAAACTTCACGTGAAGTGTGGGTGCAGAATTCAGATAGAAGAAGATGGAACAGTGCAACACGGTCTAAGGCTATCTGAACTGGGTATGGGAGGAGGTACATCCCATGTGGTTTGATTAAAAGAGCGAGTTTAGCTATCTCACGGGTGTGTGTGTGGCATGTTCAAGGTAGAGGTAAGATCAAGATCTTCTTTGGAGATCCACGAGGAGCGTGGATAGATGCACGTGAAATCAAGTCATGGCATTAACTTGGGGATGCATGATTACTGAGTCCGACTTAGGGGTTGATCCATGATAAGGCAAGTGCAGGCTTATGGATCCAACAAAATTTGGCGGTGCAGACGTCCGGAGGAAGAAGTTCCTAAAATCCATTCAAGGTAGAGTTGCACAAGGAGACTCCTGATAGCGACTTGAAGGCTGGTGAAGCTCGAGGAACTTGAAGGCCATTTGATTGTAGGTGGGGTGCACGGTTGCTTGCGTGGTCTACTTCAAGGACGACATGGAGCAAGGTGGAGATATCGACATAAATCTTCTAAGGGGTTCGAGGAGAGTTTACCAGATACAAGCCAACGTAGAGATTGTTGGGATTATGTTTCGATTCGGTGTATCACATCGAATGGCCATGATGAAACCATATTAGGGTGAATACCTAATTGATAGAATATTAATTAAGATTTTATCTTAATTTAATATTTAAAGTGAATCTCCTAAAATAAGAAACAATATTTATTTGTTAATTAGGATAGTTAATTAGGATCAATATTTATTTGTTAATTGAGATATTACTTGTGGAGGAAGTTATTTTTCTATAAAAATATCCTCTAACGTTTCATGACAAGACTTGGCAAGACATATTATAATGTAAAGATTCTAAGAAGAGGTTGAAAGGTTCTAAGAGAGGGTAATTCTATTAAAGAGTTTGCGAGTCTTTTAGCCCATTTATTTTAGTGTTTGGGGTGAGTTTGCATTTGCAAACACCGCCAAACACGGCCTCCCATCCAAGCACAAAAACAACACTAGTGTTTCAAGGGTGATGGTGGCGGTGAAAGAGTTATTATGAAAATAATGCTTTCTAAAAGCGGGGCTATGTTTCCAAACGCGGAGGCCCAAACTGTTGAGCCAAACAGGCATGTATCTCAACTATCAAAGTAGATTCTTTATGTGATCTGGTGTTTCGTTCTTGTATTTGATCTCATGTTTGTTGTTGACTTCCGCGATCCCCTTCCTAATAGAGCAAACCCATGATGTTAGCCAACTCATCGAGACTCTGATGGGTTCATTTACACTTGTTAATAAGTATAATAAATTAATGTTTTGAAATTATTTATTAGGAATGATCCAATCTACTTGATTTTTGTCAAATTTTTTGTTAAAAAAAATTGATATCAACGGTACAATGCATATTCTTGAATTTTCAATTTTTAAGCTAAAAGCCCCCCTCGAAAAAAAATCGTGGGTCTGCATGAGGACACCATTGCTTGGTGGAACAGGGGAAAGTCATCGGTGCCGAACATGAAAACGAAAACAAACCAGTTAGGGAAATGGAAAATCCTGACCAAAACTAAAATATTTGTGTGGCTAGCTCTCCAGAGACACAATGGCTTATCGAGTGAAGTGGAGACGGGAGGCGTCGACATCTTGCGTTTTATGTCAAGCGAACACGGAGACAACGAAATACCCTACTCCTCTGCTTGGTTGTTCACAGTTCTGGAGCCTCTTAAGCTCCGCGTCTATAGTTAATACAAATTTCCATACCATGGAGAGCTGTGGGAGATGATGTCCACAGCCACATAAAAAGATGACGAATCTGCACTATCTTTGGACCGATTGTGTAACTATGTTTTCTCTCAAATCATAAAAGGTCCAACATTCCCTCTCAAAAAAAGAAAAAAAAAAGATGTTGGTCCTACTGCATCATTCATTTGATCTCCATCAACTCTGAATCATCCCATTCCATCAACAACTACAATATCATTACAATTTTCAATCAGTCGATTCTCACCACAGGCAATAACCAAAAAAACACAAAAATCCAGTTACATATATCACTTAAAAAGGATGTTTACAATGAAGAAGAAAAGGGAGAAAAAAGATTACAACACGTATATCAACCCAAGGACAAATCTTCTCTCAAAGTGGGTCGAACTTCTTCTCAAATCTTGATTTCATATTACTTTTCCAGACCAATTTTTGCCACCACTGTTGGGAACCTGAAATTTTCTTGAGGGTTTGTATATCAGACGCTAGTGGAAGTCTATTCAAATTTGGACATTCTCGCACCGTGATGCTCACAAGTTTAGGCAACTTTAACGTACCTGGGTAGATGCTTTCCAGCTTGGGTAGCTTCTTAAGGATAATCAACTCGAGATCAAGAAATCGTTCCAAGGACATGTACTCTACGTTACTTTGGGCATCTATGACTTGCTCTAGTTTAACACAATTTTCTATTGTGATTTCCCTTAGCAACTGAAGTTTCAGAATCCAACCAATGTTCACGAGTAGACCACAAGATTCAATCTTTAACTTGAGAAGGTTTTCAAACCATACATGACGCATTCTATCGACAACCAATTTATCAAGCTTGACGAGTAACAACACCTTGATTCTGGAACTAAATCTGTCTTTTTTATCTCAGTTTCCTCCGAATCATTGAATCCATCTAAGTTGATGGGATCGACCATCATTGAGTTGAGTGTCACCAGATCATAACATGAACAGATGGAGAGCTCTTGTAGATTTGTCATATAGCGGAAGTTTGCCGCACCAAGTTCTGTCAAGTCTCGACAATTTTCCATTCTCAAGTATCGTATTTTTTCTGTCAGAGGATTAGAGAACGAAGGGAGGACTTTTTCATCATTTATTGTGATTCCAAGATCTCTCAATTTATTCAATTTCTTTAGAACCTCGACCTCTTGCATTTTGTATTTGCTGCGGTAAATGTTTAACACTATCATCTCAGGAAGGCTCGAGATTACCTGGAGTGGGATATTATCAAGTTTGGGGGTATATTCCAGATTCAAAATCTTCAGTTCCACCAATTTTTCCAGCTGATCACCTGACAAATTATTAATCATTGTATAAGATAGATTTAGTAGTTGTAGTTTAACCATCTTACTGAGATCCTCAGGAATGACATTGATTCCAGTGTGAGACAGATCCAAGACCCTGAGTGAGGTCATGGAATTGCAGAATCCGACAGGCAGGTTGAAGAGCCTCTTATTATGTTGGAGCAACAATGTCCGCAGGCGGGTGCAGTCAGGCATTTCTTTAGTGGGGAGTAAACTTATGTCGTTCTTCATCAGGGACATCCATTCATACTTACCCCATTCAGTGGCATTAGGGGTTGTGCATTGGCTGACACCGGCTTCAACGTACAACTTCATGACCCACTCTTCCTCTGAAATTGAAGCCATCCATAAGGCCAGTCCATGCATCACACTGTGCATCCTCACCGAATATTCATTATTACAGCTCTGTAACAAGGATTTTGAGATGAGATCATTGATGATGATGCTTCCGTATGTCTTATCAGAGTCCTTCAAGATCCCTTCCGCGATCCAATAATTGACGAGCTCGAACTTGTCAATGCGGTGACCCTTAGGAAAGAGGGAACAATAGAGGAAGGCCTTCTTTTTTTGTAGATCATCAAGAAGTTTGAAGTCTCTGCTCAGACTTTCAAACATCATTCCCTCTCCAGTACTAGGATTGGGTTTCAAAGTGGAGAGGTTCCACCAGGACTTTTTCAACTTCTGACTGACCTCCTCCCAATTGTCCATGTCGACCACAGCTTTCCCGACGGTGGTGAGGGCGAGGGGGAGACCCTCGCAATGGTTTATGAGTTCCTTGGCGATCTTCCATTTCTCCATGCCAAGGGTGGGGGCAGAGGTGATGTGGTTGAATAGTTCCAGCGCAATGCTTTCCTCCAAGCAAGGGACAAGCAGCCCTTCGCATCTATAGTTGTCGCGAATGCAGGCTAAAGTTTTGGCGCTCGGCGCCGTCAAGATCACTTTGCATCTGTGATTCAGATATGGGATTCCAATCTCCTTGAAGTCAGTATTTTCCCCCGCATCGTTGAGAAGGAACACTACCCTTGGGCTGAAGGGGTTTAAGGGAAGTTGAAGATGGGTAATATTTCTTAGGGCCTCCTTGATAGCGCTTAGTGGTGAATTATCTGAGAGGTCGATGTAGATCACCTCTCGGGCCACTCGGCTTCCCGTCTCCCGGAGCCGGTTGTTCAAACTCTTCAGTAGGGTCGTCTTTCCGACCCCTCTTTGCCCGTAAATCACGACGGCATCCACCGCATCATCGTCGACGTACTTCAGCAGCTTAGTCATCAATGTCTCCACACCTTTCAGGACCGGTAAATTAAACCCCTTATTCACCGCTATGGGACGGACCTGTTAGAATAACAAAAAAAACGTCGATCATCATTGTATCAGAGAAAATCAAAGACTCGATTTAGACATACAAAGAGTGAATCTAAAATATCAAACTGTCACAAGGACCTTGGTGGTCAACTCCTTGATCTTCTTCCGATCGCCTTCCAAGATTTTGATGGCATGACGCATGTTGGCGAGCTTTATACAAGCGCAGCAACAGCACCTCCAAGCGCATCTTCCAAGGCATCCCACACCTTCGTCAAGGTCTTTTATGAATTTTTCGACTTCCCCTTTTAGTTTGGCGTATGGGACGCACCATTCGTCGACTTCTTCGGAGCGTTCTTCGAGTTCTCCCGACTCCTTCAACTTCGCTGCTATCGCATTGTTGAGAGCTTTGGCGGTTGCATTCAGAGATTTCATTTCTGATCTCAGCGAATTACTGTTTTCCTCGAGATCCCAGAAATTTTCTAAGCATTCGACGGATCTAATCCCCACGGATTGGAAGACAGGATTAATGACGTTGGTGAGGAAGCTGCTTCCGATGGCCCTAGCCGCCTCTGTCGCACACTCATCCATGGGAGAGAGCTTCGCCATGAGAGAGAGAGAGAGTAGCGTTGACTGTCTGGAGGAATGGTTTTGTGGTTTTGCTTGGATGGAAAACCCAGCAGTGACTATCGTTTGAATAATTGAATGTGATGCATGTCCTACCTTTAGCAATGACCCTTCTCGAGATTGGTCATTCTTTATTTTTAGGTGATTGTTTCTTATATTTATTTTTATTTTTATTTTTATTTTTTTCTCATTAAATCTTGGTCAACAGACTAACTGGAACGCAGGATCGCCGGTGAAAAGAGTGTCTTGGGCGCGAGGACACTGCAATCGGGGCACCTTGATGGGCGGGAAGCCGGGGTGAGTTGAAAAAAACATTTTTTTAAAGGATTTTTTTATTTTTAAATCCCCACGAATCATCATATTTAGCGATCGATCTCTCACTTATTTATATTTGGATTTTAATCCCCAGATTTAATAAATAATTCCTTTTTAGTCCCTGAGAATGACGTATCCATAAATTATTTAGTTTTCTTTTTAGTCCCTGATAGGGACTAAAAATGAATTATCTATTAAATCTGGGGATTAAAACCCAAATACAAATAAGTGAGAGATTGATCGCTAAATATGATGATTTGTGGGGACTTAAAAATAAAAAACCCTTTTTTAAAACATTTTACACGTGAGGAAAAATAGGTGTTTCAACGCTGTCCTGGATCTTCAAATACAAACGCGCTTTTCTGTTTGGGACAATGAAGGGGCAAAAAATGACAAACCAGGTTCGAGTCATCAGGATCCGTCCGCTCCGCTTCTCCCGACAGCTTCCTTGATATCGCCGGTGCTCATCCTCATCGAACGTCGTCGGAAACAGAGTTGGGGTGATCTGCAGAAGACCCTCAAACGCTCAAGTTAGTATATTGCACAATTCAAATTTTAAATTAATGATTATCAATTGTTGATTCTCTAAATCTGCACAAATATATTAAATATAGAGCTATCATGTAATTGATTTTGTAAGATCACAATAATATATCCTTGACGTGGAATTAATCACCGATTGATTTAGAAGATCTCATCAAATTATGTATATTTATCAAAAAATAATAAGGTATGTGAAATTCTTTTTACAATAATATTAATTTTGACACCCTGGATGGCCTTTGAGAGGCGGGCAGAAGGCTAAAGCGGAGGGGAGACCAGAGCGTGATGGGCAAAATTTCTCAATCTTTTGTTTCGGCAGTACTATGAACGGCGTGGTTAGCCTGCAACCACCGGATCTTTCGTAACACAAGCATATACTTTGAAAACTTATGGGAGTCAGTAGTGTACTTCATCAAAAGTTAGGGTATTGCGTGTGCGGGGGCAATGAATGTGTTGTTGACTATTGTGGTGGAGGAGCAGCTTTGTAATTTTTTTATTTTTATTGGTAGACTTCTCTTCTATCTTTTAATGCTTTGGGCATGTTATAGTCTTGATCTTAATAAAATTAAGGCTAATGCCCACCTTTCCATAAATAAATAAAAATCTTAATTCTGCAATTTATTAACTTGAGCGTCGGATGGTCTTCTACAAGTCACCCCTAATCCTGTTTTCGACGACATTTAAGTAAGAGGAGCACCGGTGACATCAAAAAAGCCGTCGGAAGGAGTAGAGAGGACGGCTCCTGACGATCTAAACCCGATTCTCCATTTTTTGCCCCTCCATTCACTGCGGCCGCTGGCGCAAACTGTGCAACGAGGCTGTCCCAAACGGACCCAATTTGTCAACATGTTCAAGCATCTCTTTCAAAATGCCAAGGAACGGTTTGAATGAAGGGTCTATCACATCACAGAAAAACAAGAATGATTTTATACACTATTCAAATTTATGCAATGGCCAACGAGTCATGTGGCTGAAAAATTGATGTAAGAATAAGGGCTGATTTCTTTGAAAAAAAAAAAAGAAAAAAAGAATAAGGGCTGATATATGTTCATTATCAACAAGAATGGCTCAAGTGCATGATTATATGAACAATTCAAGATGTTAAATATTCAATATAGACTCCCCGGTTGGGTTCATGTGTTTTCTCACGGTCCATGATTACATAAATATTATAGAAAATGTTATACACGTTGTTTTTTACAGTTTAAAATATAAATTATAAATATTTTTATTTTTTTAAATAGTAACATCATGTAATGATGTATATGCTTTGATAAAAAAAATGTATATTATTTTATTTTAAATTAAATAAAATCATGTTTAGTATGATAAAGAAAAAAATTTAACATAGTATATATATCGTTTAATAATGTATATGTTTCAGTAGACTTCTACCCCTCGTTTGGATAGCGGAATTGAGTTATTCTGGATAGATAACTATGCCAGTATAGATAACAAATCTACAAGAATAAAAGATTTTCTGTTTGGTTGTATTTTTTTTTATTCTCATTGGAAAACGTAAGAATAAAGGTTGAGTTGTTTGTTTGATAAATAATAAAATATAAATAAAGTATCAAAAAGTTGATTTGACATTTGATATATAAGAGGTGTTGATAGGTGATTTGATGTGATGAGGTGTAAAAAGTTGATTTGACATGTGGGCCTATGGGAATAGATAAGGTGAGTATAGCTTATCTCAGGGGTTGCTTAGAATTGTTATACTCTCTTATACTCGTTTAAACTGGCTTAGTAATACCAAGTTATACCCTTCAAACAAACAACTATTTTTCTTATCCATTCCTATACCATCCTTATACCGCCCTTATACTCGTCTATTCCGTTACACAAACGGGGGGCTAATGAATTATATAAAATTGCATTACTCTTCCCAAATGTTAATTACTCAACTAGATATAAATACCACCATATATCGTGTAATATAAAAATGCTTAACTGGTATCAACCCGAACAGTTTTGCAAAAATGTAATTGTTTTCGTAGAATATTCTTCAAAAAATTCATATATTTGTCATGGTCAAATAATCGGACAAAACGACTCACAATGAAAAATAAATTAAATTGAAAGTTGAATTTTTTTTTTCTTCTCTCAACCACCTTACCCTCTCCAAGCAAGGATGATTAATTATTGGAAATGAATTCTGGGAGTGCAATTATTTGGCAACGCTAAACAATACTAAACAATTATCATTTCATCAAATGAATATGATTATGTGTCAGTGTAATGATTAATGGACCCATTTTAGACCATTTGATTGAACTAGATACAAATCAAACACCATAAAACCAGAGCCGCTTAAATATAAATTTTTATACTTAATTATTAAATATTAATTATTTATTTTAATTTTTAAATTATGAATTTCTTATTTAAAGTTTTTATATTAAATTTATATATTAAAGTTTTTATTTGATTTAAATAAAAGAAAATCTTGTTTCCTGTTGTTATCCACACCACAAAGTTTTTTTTTCGTCAATAGCAAAATGGAAGTCCAGAGGTTTTTATATAAGAAGAAATAGAGTGAGAAAAAGGATTTCTTTGAAATAAATAAAAAATAGAGTAAAAAGAATAAAAAAAGAGTATGAAGACTAAACAGGCACTTTTTAGGCTTTGTGGTTTCACATTGCCATTTTTTTTTTGAGTAAAAAAAACTTTTAAATCTTATTGGTCATACAATTTTTTTTCTAGTTTTTAGGTGTTATAAATTGTTGTCAAATTATTTGGTTATTTTTTAAACATATCAACATTACCATTAATTTTTTTAAATAAATATTTTTTGCAAGATGTTGAGAAATTATTGATCATCTAAACCTATTTATAAAAAAAATAATTTATGGGTCTTTATGCATATAAGCCCTTAAGCAATGCAATTACCTAACTTGCTTAATAAAAGAACCGACACTGCATAAAACAAATGGGTCGAGTATTTTATTTTAATCAAACAATAAAAAATTCATCAAATAGTCAATCCATTTATCACACGTATTTGATGAAATGAAAACCGTTTAATTTAGCAAATAAAATAAAGTACACGGTTACATGGACAGCTGTTGGGTTTATAATTTAAGAGTCAAGTCTTCGTTTTTTTGATGAGATGGATAAGTTAATGAGAGATATCAAAGATTCTCCTGCAAGTGAAAATATGTTTGGCTGTGACATCTCACATGAATTGTGGGTCAGTGTTACCTGCTGTATTGTGACTGTGTAAGTTCTTACACACAACTATCAAGAAAAGATGCAAGTCGATTTGGCTTGATCGGCATAGACATTTTTTTTTATAGTATTAGCAGACAAGTAACCATAAAAAATGGACAAGTTGTATTTGACTGATCAGCATAAACGTGTTGTCTCTGTTATGCAATGTTTTAAATTACATAAATGTTGAACGGTCTGGACAAAATGCCTCCGATTCAACCAACGAATGGATTTGACTTGTGAATAGTTAATGAACAAAAATTTTAAAAATATAAAAGTTAAATATTGGAACAACTTCCAGGAATCAGGACTCTATATGCCTTTATTTAATAGCTACACATATCAATGAGAGCAGAAATTGAAGTAAGTTCAGCAATAAACCCCAAATCTGTCCTGCACCCACTTGTCATAGTGGTAAGGACACCCCTTGTTTGTCAAGAGGTCGCGAGTTCGATTCTCTGTTAAGGTAGGAGGAAAAATACAATTATTATCTTAGATGAAAGGATTGGGAGGAGGGGCAACCCCAATAAGATGTAACAGAAAAGATTGACAACATTGTGATAAAATGCAAATCCAATGTAAACTCAATGAAGGAACAGCTGATGTCAAACACCAAAATCAAGCATTTAGATCCCAACATTGGCAGGTGGTTTTCAGTTCCAAAGCAGAAGCTGTTGTGTGTGCGCGTGTATAGGAGTGTGTGTGTGCCAGAGATTTTGATGGCTTGAAAGCTCAATTTGTGGAGTAGAAAATACAGTAGAAATCAGTTCTGCAACTTTTTTTTTTTTTTTGCAATTGTCTATTACCTTGTGTTTGGAGTATACTAGGTTGTCAGTATATTGTAGAGGACGTTATATATTTTTCTGCTTGTCTCTGCTTTTCCATGTCCAGAGGAGTTGGTACCATTCTGGTGTAAGCCTAAACTGCATAATGAATAATATAATTTTTCTTACCTTGTTGGTACTAATTAAGGACTTCATATCATTTCCCTATTCAATCCACAAATTGCTAGCAGGAATTCGGCACCATAGGCTTCTTATGTTTTTCTTTATTTGTATTTAAAATGAAGTGTTTTTGTACCTGTCGTCCCTTTTTCATCCTATGAAATTTTTTGGCTTACATAATTTTTTTGTAGGTTAACTGTTTGGCATTTTTTCGCCCATTTTAAAACTTAATGTAATCTATAACATATTTTGCACTCTAGTTAACCTTTGGGAATCTAGATCTTTTGAAGTCTCCAATGATGGTCACGCTTGTCCTTTGTTACTTTGAAAGATCATGTTAAGATGGTCTGTTGTGACCATCATTGAAGATCTTTCCAATTTGCTGAATCATTTTCTTCTTCCCGTATTCTAACAAGTCTACTCTTCTTTCTTTGCCTTTCTTGGGACCTGTTTATATATGGATCATAGAATTAATGGATCTCTGGTACCTGTTAATTTTGGATTCAATGGGATGGATGGATTTTGCAAATCTGTGTTTGGGGTGTGAGGTGAAACTTTGCAAGTCAATGGGATGTACTGACAAGTAATGAAAGTAACCCATTAACTTGATGGGAGAGAGAATGTCTGAACTAGTTTAAATAGAATGATGTTTTTTATAGTTGGATAGTGGTCAAAATATTTTTTAGTCAACAATTCCCATAATACTTACTAGCACTTTGAAATACCTCTGGTTGTATTACCTTGGCTTCATCAACTTCACGATTTTGGTGGAATTTGCAATCATTTGATGTGGATTCTTGTACAAATCAATTTTGCTATCAATGAAAGGTTTTGCAGAATTGCAGTTCATATGATGGGCTCATTTGAAGCTGAATAACATTCAAGGTGCCAACAACATTGTTTGGATAGTTTGAATTGAACGCCAATGCATAAGGTTCTCCCATCTTTTGTGAAGCTTTGGCGGTTTGGCTCAATCTGTCCTGGAAACAAATTATTAGTGAGAATGTCATTGTTTTTGCAATGTTGGAAAGATTTTTGCAAACCAAAAAAGAAAAAAAAATGATGATCTGTATACATAAACATCATTTCTTTCCATGAAAAAGAACAAAAAAAGCCCTTAAAACTAACAGATTTACAAACCCTAAAAAAATCACAAATTTACATGGAAAGCACCACTATTTTCCATATATTTTCCCCGTAAATCCTGGAGTTCTTAAAGATCGCCTCATTCTTAGTCCTCCATGTGGCCCATGTAACTTTCTATATAACCCATCATAATATGGAGTTTGTGAATCTCAAGATGTCTAGCTGATGGAGGTCCTTCCTGGCCGCCCACATGCCCTCGGTCTCATGAAAAGTAAGCCTCCAGTACGTGGCTAAACTCACCTCACCGCGTCCCATAATTGTTTGGACACCCTACATTGACAAAAGAGGTGAGTTACCATCTCAGGCTCCTCCTCGTAGAGAGCACAGTTGATCGGATCGAGCATCCCCCATTTCGCTCAGTAGACCTTTGTAAAGAGGCACTCGATACAGTTGCTACATAAAGACTTTGATTGATCTTAAGGAGAATCTTAGACCGCCAAAAAAAAGTGACAGAATTTGTCTGTTTTGCAACGCATATTTAGAGCTAGTGTATGGGGTTCTCTCATAGTGTGTGACTTAAGAATTTTTTTTATTTTTTTAACATAAAAAATAAGGGGAAATTAATTAGGTCCCTGTGATCACTCATCTATTATATTTTTGTCCCTGAAAATTTTTAAGTTTTTTTTAGGTCTTTAAGACGTTGAAAAATTATCTTTAGGTCTCTCCAATCGGATATTGTTCAAAAATATTGAAAATGCTCTTGCCCAATTATGCGACGGTTAACAACGTACTGATGAGTGTTAACAGTGTACTAGAAATATTTAACAATGTACTGGGAATTGTTTACAATGTATTAAAATAATTTGACAGAAAGCATTTTATGCGAAGATTAATAATGTAATAAGGAGTGTTAACACTATACCAGAGATACTTAAAAATGCATTGGGGAGTCTTAAAGGTATACTAAAATAATTGGACATGGGTTGGACATGGGGTATTTTTGATATTTTTAACAATATTCGACTGAAGGGACCTAAAGATAATTTTTTAACTAACTTTGTTTTATGTGGAACAAGTGTCACTAGATTGGAACATGAGCAAATGAAGAGCTCCTCCAAATTTCCCATGCTATGGAAATTTTCTGAACCAAGCTTGATCAAATTTTTTTCAGATATCGCAAATTTTCTTGTAGATGCTAAATTTTTTTTGACATATGTTCAAAGAACCAATTGAGGTCATTTTCCTCATTCTGCATATTCCAACTATATTTACTACAATAGAAGTTTAGAAATATAATCTCAGGAAGGCTTGATATTACCTAGATTGAGAGTTTATCTAGGTCATTGGTGTATTCTAGATTTAAAATCTTTCGGTGCTATCAACTTAACTAGTTGATCACTTGGCAAATGTTTAATCTTATCGATAAAGCAATTGTAGCTTAGCCATCTCAAGATCATCTGGTAAGCTGCAAATTCCCGTATGGGACAAGTCAAGAACCCTAAATGTAGTCATAAACCTAAAAAATCCAATCGGCATGTTGCATAGATTCTCATTATTTTGTATCATTAATGTCCCAAGATGGGTGCCCTTGGGAATTACATTGTAGCTGAGCTCTTTAATATGATTATTTATAAGTGATATATATTCATACTTACCCCATTCAAGGTCTTTGGGGGCTTTTGTTAGGTGGAGACCAGCTTTGATGAAGTTCACAGAATTACTCTTGGTAGCATTGTGTTACCTCATTGAATGTACACCACTAATCTGCAGGTGATAGGTGGAGACTAGGTGTTCAATGAGGATGCATCATTCACTATAGGGTGCATCACAATCCTCCAAAATCCCTTCAGCAATCCAATAATTTATAAGCTGAAACCTATTGATTGGAAGGTCTTTGGGGAATATAAAACAATAGAGGAAGGTCCTTCTCTTAAGATTGTCCATAATTTCGAAATCCCTCTTTAGATATTCAAACATCCTTCCCTCGTGAGTCTCTGGACTGGGTTTTGAAGTAGAGAGGTTCTAGTATGACTTCTCGAACATATTATTTTCAACCACACTCCACGAAGTTTTCCTAGTTATGACCTCTGTAATGATCATGAAAGCAATGACTTAGCAACTATTTCAAAACGGACCCATTCGTCAAGGAAATGGTAAGGGAATTTGAGGGACTGCCCATTGCTCTCATGACTATTACAGAGGTCATAACTAGAAAAACTTCGTAGAGTGTGGTTGAAAACAATATGTTAGAGAAGTCATACTAGAACCTCTCTACTTCAAAACCCAGTCCAGAGACTCTCGAGGGAAGGATGTTTGAATATCTAAAGAGGGATTTCGAACTTATGGACAATCTTAAAAGAAGGGTCTTCATGTATTGTTATCTATTTCTCAAAGGCCTTCCAATCAATAGGTTTCAGCTTATAAATTATTGGATTGTTGAAGTGATTTTGGAGGATTGTAATGCATCCTACAGTGAAGGAGGCATCCTCATCGAACACCTTGTCTCCACCTATCTCTTGTAGAGTTGTGGTGAACACTCGGTGAGGTTACACAATGTTATGTGCAACGTGGCCTTTCTAGATGACTAGCATTTCCAACTAACCAAAATCCCTGAAGGCCTTGAATGAGGTAAGTATGAATGGATATCACTTATAAATAATCATATTAAAGAGCTCAGCTTCAATGGGATTCCTAAGTGAACATATCTTAGGACATTGATGTTACAAAATAATGAGAATAAATGCAACCTGGCAATTGGATTTTTTAGTTCCATGACTGCATTTAGGGTACTGGACTTGTCCCACATGGAAATTTGTAGGTTGACAGATGATCTTAGTGATATGGTTTAGCTACAATTGCTTGATCTATTTTATATAAAGATTAAACATTTGCTAGGGGATCAACTAGTTAAGTTGATAGAACTGAAAGATTTTAAATTTGGGGCACACCAATGCCCTTGATAAACTCTCAATTCAGGTAATCTCAAGCCTCTTGAGATGATATTTCTAAACCTCTACTATAGCGACTATAGTTGGGATATGTAGAATGAGGCCAATGACCCCAAAAGCCTGGAAATTTGAAATATTGAGATTTCTTGAATAAGAATCATAATTGATGATTTGACAATCCTATATTGATTCTTTGAGCATCTGTAAGAAAAATCATGATATCTGAAAATAAACAAGTGCATGGACTTACCAAGATTGGTCCAAAAAATTTCCTTAGTATGACAACTTTGGAGGAGCTCTCCATCTCCTCATGTTTCAATCTGGTGACACTTGCTCCACAAAAAACAAAGGCATCTTAATCAATCTCGGATTATATAATATTGGTTGAATTTTGAAACTTCTATCTCTCAGAGAAATCACGATAAAGAATTGTGATAAATTGTAGATGTGGAAAGCGCATTAAGAGAAATCCACTTCTTCTTGTTTTCATCCTCTTTTTTTCTTTTCTTTTTTCTCTCTCTACATCTCCAGTCTTTACTCAAATTTATGCCTAAACTTCACTTAAAATTTGAGTAAAAATTTGATTTGATATGATGTGTCTCCAACAGTGACGGAGCCAGGAATTTTTCTAAGAGGGGGCTTTACACGAAGGACAAAAAAATTAATTATTTATGTATATGTCTTTGATATAAAATTAATTTTAAACAGAGACATTCATAAAAATTTATTATACTACTTCAAAAAATTGTATTTAGAATCATTCATTCATGTGTCAATTCCTAAATATATCAATTAACACAAAATCTACATGAACTGAATTATTTGAAAAGAAGAATTCTTATTCTCAATTAGAATTATCAAACCGACTCTTAATAGTATACATAAGATACATAATAAGGGTTGATGTATAAAATAGAGAGAATGAATAACAATGTACGAGTGAATAACTTACACAGAGTATATAATCGTGTGTAAAAAGTATTTCACAGGATAAGCGATAAAAAATAGATTAAATAATTTAGAAAATATATATTCACCACTTAAGGGTGTTTTGATATATTAAAAAATTTGAGAGATCTAAACAAAATTTAAAAAAATAACAATATTTGAGTTTATTTTCCCAAGAATTTTTATTATAATTCAATAAATATATTAAACTCAGATTATCAACTGTTCTTGTTTGTTTACTATTAAAAAAATGTTGATACACAATGTTTTTATTTCAGCCCCACTTTCAGTCATATATGCATCGATAGAAAATTATCAAAACTATCACTTTAACAAGGAAGATGTTTCGATAACTTTTTTTCATATTTTCTATAAATGCATTCATGTAATTCATTAGAGTACATAGTTCATTGTTTTTATAAAAACATATACCTCATTAGATTAGTTATACTAATTTTAAAAAATTTAAAATATTTATAAACTGACTTTAGGACTGAAACTGAAAAAAGATTAGATGTAACATTATTAAAAATAAAATAAAAAAATACGAGGAGGGGCTTGAGCCCCCCCTTGTCCATACATGGCTCCGCCCCTGGTCTCCAACCATCACTTTATATTTTACTAATTTTTTTAAAAAATTCATATTTTTTTCTAATTATTTCCTATAAACATTTTCAAAATTATTTCCTCAAACAATTCAATTTTTCTTTTTTTTAAGATATTTAAATTTAAAAATCATTATTATCCAATTTTTTGAAAAAAAAATAAAATATTTTTTTTATTAGAGTAAAAATAAGAAATTGAAAAACAAATATGAAGACTTAAGAAAAAATATCATTTTTTTTTGTTTCAAGAGATGATAAAATTTTTGAGGGAAGGAAGACATATAATATAATTCAACTAAAGATGGAGTTAAGGAAAGAAAAAAATGTCACATTTGAAAGAAAATGTGAAAATAAAGAAAAAAAATGTTAAAAATTTGGATAAAGATTTAAGTCTCTCTTGATTTGGGTAAATGTTTGAGTAAAAGTTTGATTTAATATAGGTATGAGTAAATGATTAGAAATGACTTTAAGTGATTTTTACTCAAATTTGAATTTGAGTAAATGTTTAGGTATAAGATTGAAGTACTCGAGGGGAGGGATTTATAACAACGGGAGTTAGTATGGGAGTGAGGGGGTGAGTTGGGTGCTTCACTCACACATGGAGAGTGGAAAGGCGGTGAACATAAAGCAAAAGTGGATGGTGTAAAGGGAGGCAACCTAGGCCATGCTAAGATGCAATAATACCATACCCAAATGTCTCGTCTATCTACATAAAATTTTATACAAATACTTATCAAGAAAGAAATTTAACAAAAATTTAAAAAAATAAAAAAATATTAATAGTTATATCAAAAATAAATATTAGAGCAATTAAAATAATCTAAAAGGACACAAATGTAACATGGGGTTCCATCCTCAAAGGATAATTATACTCCCGTTTTTTAACACGGGGAAAATAAAAAAAAAAAAAAAAAAAGAGAAAGAAGAAGAATAAGAAGAAAATCGTGGAAGTGTTGAGATGCAAAATCATGGAATTTAATTTATCTGACGATATCCTTTATTGAATGATATGCATTCAAATCCTATAAAATTTTATATTTAATATTTGAATAATATTGCACGATAAATATGTCACGATAAACAGTAATAAATATGTTATAATAAACTTTTGTTCACCGTATCTATATAAATTAGGAAATTTGTTCATGTTTATATATAACTAAATTCTAATGATATAAAAGCTATAAAATCTATCAAAAATTTTGACAAGAGTATTTGCAAATAAAGAAGGAAGATCTCCAAAGGGTACCTATGTAATTCCATTCAAAAGAGAGCCGAGCATATTTATGATGGATGGAAAGAAGATGAATGAGTGAAAACATTTTTTTTCTTTTTTACTATTTAAAAATCTAGTGTTTAGTATTAGACAAACAGAAATATGATATTTCAAATAATATTATCACTTGTAGAGCCGGATTCATAAGTTGGCTGTAGATCGACCAGATTTTGACAAAAAAAAAATCTAATATATAACAAAAAAAAAAAATCAAATCTCACTTACTCGTAATGTAGATTTAAATGAGTTCAAATAGATCCAGTAGATTAGTGAGCATTGAATTTAACTCATCCCAAGAAATCATTTAAAGTGCATGTAATAAACTAAATTATATATCAAGTATCCCCTTACAACTTCAAACATTATCTAAAATTGTCAAAAAGAATTTATTAAAATATCAATGTAAACATAATATATTACTCAACTCACATAACGCTAGTAGATATATATGTCATTTCAATTAGATATTTGATAAAGCATATCAAAATCTATTTTAAATAATTAACAACTTATTTAATTTATAAAAAACACTAAGTATTTTATATTAAATATACAAATAAACGTTTTATTACATTTTACACCGGCCCATCCTAGAATAATATCCCGGTGCATTTACGAACACAACATAAAAATTGATTAAAAAATAATTTAACATTTTCTCTTAGCTCCATTTGTTCCAGAATAAGACTCATACCCCCCGTTTGGGGTGAAGAATAAATGGTGGATAGGGGAGAATACAGTAGAATAACCTCCAAACAGCTGTTTGTTTGACAAGAATAAATCTTGATAGTTATGTCTGGATAAGCTAGAATAAGGCCTGATAACTATTCTCAGAAAAGGCTAGAATTGCTTATCATGGCTTATCTATATCAATAGATAAAAATACTCTTATCTGTCATTTTAAAAAAATTATCTTACCTAACACTCTCTGCACACATTCCAAAAACTATCGCATCTATCATATCACACACACATCTCTTATACTTATTCCCAAACACAAATAATTTATACAGGGGTATAATTGCCATTTAAAAAGTCATAAACTCTTATCCATCTCTTATCAACCACTTATCCTTACTTTATTCAAGGTGAACCAAACAACAAAAAGATCAATTTTACGTTTCCCAATGAGAATAACAGAAAATACAACCAAACAAAAATTTACCTATTCAACATGAATTGTTATCTATCCCAATATAGCTATCAAGGACGAATAACCTTATGTCACCCCCCAAACAGGCCCATAATAAATGGGAATCAGTAAGGATATCATCAAAATGAGTGTTTGAATGACTAAAAAAAATGAGAATATATATGTTAGAATTAGCTGATATAAAATAGCATATGGATAACAGTCAACCCTTGAAAATAAGTTTTTCAAGATTTTTCAACCCAAAACATGTTATAAATCTAAGTAAAAAATAAGATTCACCATACCAACCAAAAGAGAAATATGAAGAAAAAAAAAGAACTATGGTAAAGAGAAGTGAGGGCTTTTTCTGTATTTTCTATCTTGTTAAGAATATGGTGCAGACTATGTCTATTTATAGGCAACAAAAGATAACATCAATGAGATTACGAGGGGATTCTTTAGGATAAGGATAAGTGGTTACAAGAGGTTATCCACTATGGTCATCTCATATTTACAACGTGTCATCATTTTTTCATTTTTTATAAATCATTATCCACATCTTATTCAAATTTTTTTTTAAGCAACAAAAAAATAAGGAAAAAATCCATATAATCCCTAAAAACTCCCTAAAATTCATATAACCCCTGACTTTTCCAGAAGTCTATATAACCCCCCTAAAAACATTTATGTAAATCCAAATAACTCCTCTGAAAACATCTATATAAATCCAAATAACCTCCCGAGTTATATTTTTGTTAACATATGAGAAATATTATATTTGATTAACCCTAGCTAAAAATATAGTATGCTAAAACCCCTCTATAATATGTTAAAAATATGAAAAATCATTTGTTCATGACGATTTTACTCATTCAAATAAGGTTTTATATTCTATTTGGAAGGATAAAATCATCATTTATATATGGCTTTTCTCATTTTTAACACATTGGAAGGGATTTTTTGTATACTGCATTTTCAGTCCTGTTAACCAAATAGAATATTTGCTTAATATTCCTTACTGTCAATGGAATTTTAACTTAGGATGTTATTTAGATTTACATAAGTGTTTTAGGAGGTTATACACTTATATGGGCTCCAAGAAAAATCAGGGGTTTACAATGGGTTATTTGAATTTTTTTTAAAATATTATTATTATGTTTTTCTATTAAAATAATAGAAAACACAACCAAACAAAAAATTATTTTCATTATTATTTATATTAGAATAGTCATAAATTTAATAATAATAATAATAAAGAAAAAAATTCATACAATCCCCTTAAATCTTATTGAAATCCATATAACCCCCTAAATTTTTTTCAAATTCATATAACTCCACGAAAACACTTCATAAATCCAATGAACCCCAGAATAAAATTTCCGTTGACAGATAATGAATATTTTATGAATATTTCATTTGGTTTACCTTAACTGAAAATGACTCCTACAATGTGTTAAAAATGCTAAAACTCCTATGAAAATGATGATTTTACCCACCCCGGAAATATTATTAAACTCTATCTAAAGAGTAAAATTGTCAGTATATATTATTTTTCACATTTTAAACACATTGTATGGCTTTTTAGATATATCGTATATTTTATCAAAGTTAACTAAACATAATATTTACAAAATATTTATCATTTATAAATGTAAATTTTATTCAAAAAATTATTTGAATTTAGTGTGTGAAGGACTTGTATAGATTTTTCAGTCAGGTTATATAGACTTTAGTTATCGATCCAAACATGGGCCAAAGGATTGTGCACGGGAGCGTTGATAAAAAAATAAAAAAGGAAACTGGACTACTGGTGGGCTACAGCAGGGCCGGACGTCTCTCATTGTCCTTGTGCACAAACACCACCATTGTGACTCTACAATACTTCCCCACACAGAGATCTTTGACACCCCCCCCCCCCCCCTCCATGAGACCTCTCACTTCTCTCCCAAACCCAATTTCACCAATCACCATCGCATTCACCACCACTTGTCTGTTGATCTTATTCATCTTCTTCTTCCATCAAAACCCATTTTCTTTTTCTTATTCTTATTCTCACTCTCCTCTTTTGATTGCCTCACCAGCCATGGCTCGCAGTTTCGTGCTTTGGCTCCACGGATTGGGCGACTCGGGACCCGCTAATGAACCCATCAAGAACTTATTCACGTCTCCCCAGTTCAAGAACACCAGATGGTCCTTCCCTTCCGCGCCTCACAGTCCTGTCTCTTGTAATTGTAAGCCCAATATGCGTAACTCTCTCTGGCTCTGTCTTTGTTCATCAGTCTATGATAATGAAATGTGGGTTTTGTAGATTCTTCATTTGGGTTGTAAAAAAATCTGATTTTTGATTGATTAAGTGATTGGTGGTGGTACTTGTTGAGGGCGAATGCTAAAGTGGGTGTTTTTGGTTTGATAATGTGAAGATTGATTGTTGGTGTGTCAATATCTGATGATATTTATGATGTTTGAAGTGTTGGGAATGCTTTTGCTTTATATCATTGGTTGGATGACATTAACAAATTAGTGGAATCTCGTTTGCTTTTTCCAAGTTGAATGATCATTCGTCATTCTAAAGTTTTTTATATTTTTTTGGAGTAGAGAGAGCATATTTTATGAACTGTTGTACATTTTGGGTTTCTTATAGGGCATCAGTTAAGAATTCATATTTTTCTATGTGCATTCTTTATGAAGATTTATACAGCCTGATTATGAGTGCTTTTTTCTATGTGCAGACGGATCTGTGATGCCCTCATGGTTTGACATTTATGAGATACCTATAACTTCTGTGAGTTGTGGTTCTTGATACATATTTTTGTTGTGTCCTTGGAGTCATATGATGCATTGTTATATATGAGTAAAAAAAAAAAAAACTTATGGTTTTCTTGTAGTAATTTATTTGTGCAAATTTTCATATGAAGATATGACCACAAGGTATAAATTTACTTTAGTTGATTTTTATTCATAGAGAAAAGATATGCATATTTTATTCAATTTTATAATAGGTGCATTAAATTTTCTTCTTTGTATAATGGTATAGCAAAATGGTATTTTCTTTATATGACTTTTGGTGAATCTGTCCCCCTTTTGATCTTTCTAGTTGGCTTATCATAAACTTAATCAAACCTGAGTCACATGACTGGATTTTTTTTTAAAGGATTCTAAGTGATATTAAGAATTTCGGTGATTGAAAAATTCTGATTTAGGCAGGCATGGATGGAATGGGACATCATGCCTTACCTCAAGGCTGAAAAAGACTCCCACAATGTGGAGATTGATAGTTTTGAGCACCCAATACAAAAACACTTCACATATCCTATGTCCTAGGACAAGCCACTATAGTTCAATCCAGGATTTTCCGTCACTTTGTTCTGCAACAACTCTTTCTGTTTATATTTTCTATCTGGATTCCAAACATGTAACAAAAGGGTGAAACAAAGCATGATTCCAGCCGTGTTATGGGCTATTTGGCGCGCAAGAAACAACAAGATTTTTAAAGGACAGCGGCTGTACTTGGAGAACCTGTGGGAGGACACTGAACACTTCATAGTGGACTGGGGAAGGGAGATCGCTGGTGCAAAGCAGATTAGGATTGGGGGGGGGGGGGGGGGGGGGCGCTTCCAGATCAAAGAATGAGTCATAGGAGTCATTAGTTTGGACCGGCAGTAGCATCCTCAGCTACTGCGTGTTTGGCTTGTCTGTGGTGTTGTGGAAATGACATCTTCTTCTTAATTTTGTTTTGTTTTGGCAGGTTTCTTCCCTGCCTACCCCCTAGTCTTCTCATCTCCCTATCCTTGTATATCCCTATTCAGGCCTCTTTGTAACAATTCCAATTCTTAAAGGGACTACAATTTGCATTAAAAACAAACAAAAGGGTGCATCTCAATGGTAGTCCTTGTCTTCCATTTTATCCAACAATCAAATAGAATCGATAAATGGAGTCATCCCTATTTGTTAGATCTAGTTTCCCTCGAGCACATTCAAAAGATAGGCAATTGAATGGGCATGCCGTGGCTGACATGTATCAGATACGGGACACAAAACAACACGTTGGACCTGTGTGAGACACATCCTACTCCTACATGTATCCAAAATTCAAAAATAAAATTTTGAATTTAGGGGACACGCTGGATGCAGGATCGAGATGGTGTGGCATGCAGCCCGACATTGTAACTTTATCAATAACTATTGTAAAGTTTATGCTCACCTGAAGCCAAATGTTGTTTTTTAATGGCATTGATAGTCAACATGTAATAGTTATATAATTTTTTTCTAGTTTGGATGTGCACTCGTTTAGAATATTTTGTCTATCTCAATGCATGAAAGAGATAGGTCTTTTTTACACCAAAAAAGAAAAAAAATGCCAGAAACAGAAACAAATAATCATAACATATATATTGTTTTATCGTATCTTTACCAAGTCTATGTCCTAGTTTTTAAAGATTTTCCGTGTAACCATGTTCGTATCATATCATGTCTATGTCCCATCTCATCTCTGTGTCTGTGCTTCGTAACATATAGGGCATTTACTTGCTAGATGCCAAACCTCTCCGTTTGAGGATGTACATATCTGTTTATGACTTTCTTCATTTTCTGGAATCTGGAAATTGTTAGATGCAGAATACCATTTTATTTGATTTCTAGACCTTGGCTGAGTAAAATACGAGAATTTAAGGTTTCAATGTTCAGGAATCTCCTAGAGATGAAAAGGGACTCCTTAAAGCTGTTGAAAATGTGCATGCAAAGATAGACAGGAGGTAGCCTCCGGCACAAGTCCAGAGAATATCTTTGTTTGTGGATTTAGCCAAGGCGGTAGGATTGTTTTGGCACCTTTTCTTTTTCTGTGCACGTTTGTGATTGATTCCTGCTATTAACTTGCAAACATATGAATCACAGGTGCCTTGACTTTAGCAAGTGTGTTGCTATATCCAAAAACCCTAGGTGGTGGTGCAGTCTTCAGTGGATGGGTACCTTTTAATTCATCAATTATTGAACGCATATCACCAGAAGCTAAAAAGGTATCAATAGACTGATCCCAAGTATATTACTTCCTTTCTAGTTAGTGAATTGCTGCTATTCGAGATGAATCAAATACAAATACTTTCCCAACTGGTTTTTGTTAATTTATGAAAGCATTTCCATACTTCACATGGACTCTAATGACCACATTGTTTTCCCCTTTGATTGTTGTCAATTGTGGTGACAATATTCACCTGTACTTTGACTAGATCATGACTATTTTAATTTCATATTTTTTATCATTGAAAAGAACAAACAAATTCGGTTGTTCTACAATAAACATATGTTACAACATTTTTGAGATATGCAGTTCCAAAAAGATGTCGAGAATCATGATATGTTGATGTTGACATTATACTGAATTCGTTTGTGCAAATATAAAAGTTTATTCTGGCGAATTTCAGTTTTAGATATATTGTCGCCATTATGCTTATTGCTTGCTGTGCATTCCACGGTTTCATCCGGTGCGTTATTTCATCTCAGTACCTAAAATCTAAGATTAGTGTTTGTTGATGTCTTACCGGTTGATATTCTATGAATCAAACTGCTTTTACTTTTCCTGCCATAATTGTGAAAAATAAGATGCAAGCGTGGGAAATTATTAGAAATTTGACATACTTGCATTTGCCTGAATGTCCTGCGTGGGTTTCAAACACCCAAAAAAAAGATATTGAATGTGAATTAGATCGCTGTAAATACTGTTTCGATGGATGGTTAGCGATGTAACCACTTGCAAGGTGGTGCATGTCCAATCGATATGCTTGAACTTTGGTCTACATCGTCTAACAGCATATGATGATACTTTGTGTCTATGGTCACAATTGAATGTTATACATGTGACCATCATACTATTACTGGATTAGATGAAATGCATGTTGAACATAATTTAATGTGTTGAAATTGATCCGGCCATCCCATTAGACCTAGTTTGACCAATCTTTTAGCCCCTGTTTGGATAGAGAATTAAGTTATTCTGATGTTTATGACTATTTTAATATAAATAAGGATAAAGTGATTTTTTGTTTGGTTGTGTTTTGAATTATTTTCGTTGGGAAACGTAATAATAAAGTTTTTGTTGTTTGGATAAAATTCGAATAAGGTGGATAAGGATTTATAAAAGTTGAAAAAATGATGACAATTGATTTTTAAGAGGTGGTCACAGTTGATTTGACAGTGTTAAATAACCTGGAATAACTTAATTCCACTAGTTGGCTGAAATTCATATACCACTTTATACCTGTTAGTTATGGCATACAAATTCTCATTTAGTTGAGCCTTCCAAACACCTATTTTGAGGTTATTCCAACTAATTCCCACTTAATCTGGACCTATTCTCAAACCAAATGGGGGCTTAAGTTTTGGGAATATGGGATCATTCTCTTTTCACTTAGTTTTTTTTCCCGATTTTAGCTGAACCATTTTTATAATTAAGAACAGTTTATTTTATGTTCAAATGGATGAATTGTCATACCCAAAAATAAAGGCATATTGAAAGCTCCAGCCTCCAGGGAGACCTAAGCAATCACCAATCATATAGGGAGACTAGTTTCAAGCACTGGATAGGTTGCATTTCAGAAAATCTCAATTTAGTACGAGCACTTAAAAAAAAAGAAAACTAAGAAGAAACACAATTATTGAATAATAAATTCCGTAATTTATTTGCAGTTACACACCAATGTTGTTTTCATTCTTTCCAATATCAATCCATGTTGGACGAGGAACTGCCAGAATTCCATTCCTCTATTTTCTTTAACCGAATCTATTGAATTCACAATATGTTCCCTATATATCTGTATTATTTATAATGTTCTCAAATAAAACAGATGCTGATATTTGTTGTAACTTTTCAGACACCGATTCTCTGGTCACATGGTATGTCCGATAGAACAGTGTTGTTCGAAGCTGGCCAGGCCGGACCTCCTTTTCTAGAATTGGCTGGCATGACTTGTGAATTCAAGGTACCTTAATATATCCTCATTTTAATTAACTCTTCTTTGATCCAATATCATCTCACGCACCAACTTGGTTTCTTTGTTGATGTCAGGCATACCCAGGTCTTGGCCATTCCATAAGTAACGAAGAGCTGAAGTCTTTGGAATCGTGGATCAAGACACGTCTACCAAGCTCTTCATAACTTCATCCTGCTCTTGTATCTGTTGGATTATATTGTTGGCTTATTGGAACTGAATCTTTGCCAGGGAAGCCTAATATAACATATTAGTACTTTCCATTTGGATTCTGAAGCAGAATGAGGGGGGCACAAATAAATTATTGCTTTTACTATCTCCATTTTTTTTTGTGAGGATGGACTCGTTCAGAAATAATTCTTGACATTCCATTAGTAGGAATTCTAAATTGGGAGTAATTAAAAACCAGTTCCACTGGAAAAAGAAGGTTTCGAACCTTGCAGTATGCAAGTGTTGGAATACATCCCGTATGGGCTTGGATTATGGACTTTGGTAACATTTTTCCTTAGTTTAGTGGGTGGATTTTATAATTGTTCAAGTAGCTCTACTTCTAGTAAATAAGAGCATGTTTGTTATTCTTTTCTCGGTTGGATATTTTCTTTTTAGCATTGATATACCCAATACATTTTATAACGTAGTCTGCATACTCATATTATGATAGTGTTGTAGCGCAGTATATACTGTATTATTATTGTATATGAGTTTTATCATAGTAAATTATGTACAAAAAATTATATTTTTTAAAATGAAAAAATATATTATTGTATCTCATTATATATTTCATAGCATGTATTTTAATGAAAGTGTGTATATAAAGTGAGTGATTTTTTTAAATAATAAAAAAAAATGGTGTGGAGTACTTTGGGGCTACACAATGTACTCGACATATTGTTTTCCTTTTTTTTATTTGTCATATTAGAATCTAATATTACTTTTGGATGGATATATGATGGGATCCGATTACGTGCGGTGTGCGGTCGGTGCGGTGCGCGATCACGGGCCGTCGATCACGGGTCCATCGCATCGGACGGTCGGGTGCGATTCACGTCGACCGTTGGATGCGATGGACCCGCGATCGAACGGCTCACGTCGTAAACCGCACCGACCGCACACCGCACGTAATCACGACCATGGATATATAAACATGAATAGGCTATTACTGCCTCTCACATGGATAATTATCATTATTTATCGGGCATTGATGCGTTGTTGCACTCATTTTTTTTACAGTCTTATATGCCTTGTTAAAAATCCAGTAAAGCATATTCCTTGTTAAATCTAATTAAATATTTTCTTTACACTTATTAATAATTGTTCATTCATCTTGAAATGAAGTGATATTCATTTTTTTTCAAAATATATGTCTCGCTAGATGATATTTACTATTTTTTTAAAAAATTAAAAATTTGTGTGGTCTGAGTTTTGGTCAGTAAAATTTATTGAAAATAACATTTTCCTTAATATTTTAAGTTATCAAAATATCACTCGTAACAGTTTTCAAGCTAAACAATTTCTTTTTTTCTTTTTCGTTTTCTTTTGTTGAGAATTTAAATCCTTTATTCCCTTCTCTACTTGAATATTCACAAAACAAATGGGAGCAAACTATTACAAATATAACCAGTATGGGTGCATATACCATCTCTACTTATTTACAAAGAGTATTGATGCACTTTGTTTATTTTATTTTGCAACCCTGTTGCAGTTCAAAAGCGATCCGCCAGCAACATATACATTGCAATAGTATAATATATATTATGTTATCATAGTATATACTATATTATCGCAGTTTATGGATATTAAGAATTTCTTTTTTTCAAAGAAAAATATACTACTGCATCTTAATGTCTACTCACTATTTATAATAGCATGTAGTTCAACAGACGAATTGATATTTAAAAAAAAATGGTGAGGGCTGTAAAGCTGCACATGGCTAGACATATCATTTTCCTATCTACAAATCCCCCTGTAGAGTGCAACTTAAGAAAATTCAGTGCATTAAAGGTTCCCCATGATATTTGCAGGAGAAAAATATAGATCCAAAACCCAATTTTGAGGGTTTCAATTAAAAGTTTTCAGGAGAAAAAATGTGTCTAAGCACAATTAAAGGTTTTCAATTTTTCAATAAATTCATTTCAAGGAAGTATTTCAATAATTTCATTTCAAGGAAACTAACCAACTTTAGAACCATGGATTATTGCTCCTACACATTGTTTATGAACCAAGACATAACTGAGAACCTGTGAAGCACCATCATCAAAACCATATAGGCTGTAGAGCATGTATTTATCTAAATCACTGTCCATAAATAACCGATAACTAATATTTCTGTCATTCATATAATCAAATATGAGAATTATGTTGTGCAAAGTCATAATCTTCTATGTTCACATTTCAGAGCTACAAAGTTTGGTCTAAATTGAAATCTGGCATCACTGATGCTTGACTGAGTACAGTATAGTTGATGCTGCAATGGTACTCGGGCTGATTTTAGTAGTTGAGGAATCCAAATCTGGTGGATATATGATGCCTGAGCTTTCTTGGGGAGGGGAGAGAAGTTCAAAGACTTTTTTGGCAGAAACAATCTGCAAATCACGGAGGTCAGCATCCATGATTAATTTTCTGCAATTAACCACAAATATGAAACAATTTGTCAATGCAAATATACGAGAGCGATAAAGAATCCATGCATCGGAAAAATAAGGGAGTCCCACCTTGCAAGCACGGCTAGATTTTCGGGAGTACATGAGTGAAAAAGGGCCTCCGGAATAACACTTGAGTTCAAAAGAATATTGGGAAGTGATATATATTGTAGTTTTGTTCTATATTGGATTAACCATTCTGTCAAGAAGTGAGCACGATATGCAACCAGACATGGCAGGCGTGCGAGCTGTAGTTCCATGACAGCAGTACCAGATGTGCATAGCGCAGCTGTGCTTGCCTGCAGGAAATATTTCATTTTCAGCATAAAATTTGAATACCATCAACAATATCTACAACCCTAGCATGCTTTGTGATTCCTCCAATATGAACACGTAATTCTATGGGTGTTATCAGAAATTCTACGCCATGCAAGCTTAACACCTATGACAAAGCTAGAGATTGAACTTGGAAACAGTGAACATCAAAATTCTTCAGTTGGTGAATAAGTCTCACTCTACAAACAGAGTTTCAAAGGGTTCAACATACTGCTTTAAAAAAATGGAGAAAAGATAGGACCAACACATTGGGTAACACCATCACAACTAAGATAATTAACCAGTTGGCTTACACTGAATGCATCATATTTTTGGTTAATGGATGTGCCAGCAATCAATATAGCAGATACTGATGATGTCTGAATAGCTGTATCAATATACTTCTCAACATGGTGATTAGGTGCCACAGGAATAACAGCAGTCAACCCAGGGAATGAATCTTTCAAGATATGGACGGCATTCAAAAAAATGGGGAGCATGCGTGTGACTTCTTGTAATCTGCTACCAGGAAGTAAGGTGATGACCTGAGCTCCTGTCGAAGAATGATGAGATGTGACGAAGGCAAATAACTCGATCTTCCAAAACATAGCACAGAAAAACAATAAAATGATCTTAATCCACCTGTTATGTTTTATCAGGTAAAGTTTTAATTCTAAAGTTCGAAATAGATACAGCGCAAACTAAATCTTCCAGGTCTAGTAGAAAAATAGATAATAAAAAAGAGCTACCACAGATGGAATAGAATAGATTAAGATTGGGCATGTTATCTGAAGGGAGTCCATGTTCATCATGAAAGCCTTTGCCATTTCCTTCCACTTTCCATCGATCCATTGATGTGTTCCCCTGACATTAAATACCCAGAAGATTTCAGAACCTCTTCAATAATTATTCTAAATTTGGAATAAAAATTATTTATACTATCAATCACACCATGCAATGTTTCCAACATATCCAAGAAGAACACTCTCATTGCATTCATTTTTCCAAATTAGATGCATTTAAAGGTCCCTAAGACATTTGATAATATAAAGAACTTCATAATAGAAAATAATCAATTGTGGACTATAAATAACCAAAATTCAGCTTTATCTTTCAGGGAAGCACTAGATACCATTTAATAAGGAAGAATGGCACAACTATACCAAATTAAAGCTTAAAGCATCTTCCACCATGGGATGTCCAACAAATGTTGCAGCTAGTCCATTGGATCTGCAAACCTCTTCTTCGAAAGGAAGGATACACAACAGATGGTCCACAAATTCAGACAATCCCCCGAGCCTTCTTTCACCACCTTTCCATGCCCAAAATGATGGTGCAACATAATGGACATGCACAGGACATTGTGTTCCTAACTCAGTAGATCTAGCTGCCAGAAAAGCATTTTTTCTCATTACATTTAATCAATGCCATATATAATAGTGCATAGAACAGAAAGTGAAGTAATCATATGTTACCTACTTACCTCTCAATTTCTTGAGAAAACGGAATGAGAACCCTTTCGAGTCAACCGTCACAACAACATGTGGCCGAAACAAAATGGCAGCTTCAACAGTTTCATTTATCTTCACCTGTCAATCCAAAATTCATGTTACAATTTTAAATCAGTGAATGAATGAGGAAATTTGAGAAAACAGAATTACAATTACTTAGTCTTCACCCTGAACTTATTGAGATGTGGCACCAGTTCCCATATCCCCATCACTGCAATGTCTTCCATTGGAAACAACGATCGCAATCCTTCCTTGTGCATCAAGGTACTGATTAATTATGTACGATATCAGTGAAAAAGTAATACAGAACTATGATTAAGTAAGATAAGCTTGCTACATCGAATGTTGCATGATCTATAACTAGCAAAAAATGAAACCCAATTCAGGATTCTCTCCAACCTTGATATATATAAATTTATTAGGACATGGAGACCTCCCAAAAATATCAGAAATCAACATACAAGAACTTGAATGATAAGTATTCAATTCACAACTAATTCTACATGACACATCTCAAGAACCAGTGAGAACAAAAAGCATGAAGAACAATACATACCAATGTGAACCAAAACCTTACATAAGCATAGTCACAAAATACTCCGATTAGATACCTCCCATACTTCTCTATTGAACAGACTTCTATTCGTTGAATTGAAGCATTTGTTACCTTTGAATTCCGGATATCATCACCGTCTTCATACTTAACATAGAAGATTTTGAATGTATTTCTAATACTAATGACATAATATATCTAGAAAGTAGTTTAATTATCACCATACTTTTACCGTATTTATCCCACATGATTTATGAATGTACACATTCTGAATGGAACCCTTGTCGAACATCTGCCATACATGGACTTTGTGACTATGCTTTCAAGGTGAAACCAATTTCAAAATTCTAAACTTGACAAATTTCAATCCTTTAAGCCATACAAACCTCCCAAGGCCAAAATTCAGAAACAAACATTAGAGCATTCCAAACATTAAGCGTTCAATTCGCAACCAATCCCACATAACATAATTCAAAAACACAACAATCCAAGGCAAAAAAATAAAATCAAACACCCACACAACAAAACATCACAAAAACGAAGACCCAAATCGAAAAAACAGATTTTGAAATCAACCCAAAGGAGATAGAATGAAAACAACTGACCCACCGACGCCGGAGAAGCGGATGGGGAATGGAGAGAGGGACTTGAGGGAGGACATGAGGCGGGAGGAGATGGAGTCACCAGAGACCTCTCCAGCGACGACAAACACCCTAAGCTCCCCGTCTTTTGTCTGCCATGTCCACCACCCTCTTCGAAGAGAAACTCCTCCTCAAGAAGGACAACGGAGATTAAATGAGGTCCAGAGGGTCCTCTTTAGGAGCTCCCTGGCTGCCATTTAAAACTCTATTTGGTCCACTTTTGAACTGGGTTTTGTCTTTCCGAAACACAGATATGGTGGACGCTTTGAACTGAATCCGAGTTTAGCTGTTGAGAGAATGACCGAGAGATTTTGCCAAATGTATACATTGTCCATTTTATACTTTAAAATAAGCCTCTCTAGAAATTCGATGAAATGTATACATCATGAAACACATATTGTTAAGCAAAATATAGATATTATTAAAAATTTTTATATTTATTAAATTTGAGTTCATACAATTTAAAATGAAACAATATGCATTTTTCATCATAGCATATATCATAAGATGATGTTTATTTTTATTTTTTAAAAAAGACATATAGTTTGCATTTTAGACCATAAAAAAACTCACTCAATCTAACATTTTCCTTTTTCGGTATCACCTAAATTTACAAGTAGTGTTGTTACACGATTTTTTTCAACCTTAATTCCAGTCTACACGTGTTTTGAATTTTTTTAAAAATAGTATACCTCATCGTGAGATACATGATTTTATAAAAAAAAATAAAACATATACTCTAATGAATTGCATAGATAAATTTATAGAAAATGCAAAAAATTTCATTGAAATATATACCTCATTAATGTGAGTATATGCTCAGTACATGCTCTGATGATTTTTTTTAACACATATGAGACTAAAATTAGGAGTTAAAAAATTGTGTATAACAGCACTCAATCTACGAAGAAAGAAGAACGGAGATAAAAACAAATTGAGCAAGGTCATGCTTTCGATCATGCCTTCATGCGCTTGGGCGATTTGACGAACGCGAAACGAGGTAGTATTCAAGGAGATCACTTTTTACTTTGAAAATGCATAGAAGAAAATCATCTCATGCAGCAAAGAGTTGGGCGCAAGACTGACAGGTATAGCCGGAGTTCATATAGGGAAAAATATTTTGAGATCACAAAATAAGAGGCAAATTATATGAGTTTGGGTATATCACTTACTTCCTCAACTCCGATATCTTTGGGGTATCGTTGAGGGACATCCACCACGTTTTTGTATTTTCTTTGCTTTCTTCTTCGTTTTTCCTATAATCTTCATTCAAACATTATTTGTTTTGATCTTTTAAAATACATGTCAATATTTTCTATTAAAAAAAAAGTAGAACACAATCTACATATTCTTTTGTGAGGTTTATTTTCTTTATTGGTATGTAAATGTTAAAATCTAACTCCAAAAGCATTGTATTAACACGAACAACTACACATTGTAAATTTGTAATCACTAAAATTTCTCTCTCACACACCATATTACTGTTTATATCATACAATCACACATTGTAAATTGTAATCACTAAGCACTCTAATCAGTCTAATGCAATGTTTCTGTTTAAAGACTCGGAAACCAAAAAAGGAACTTTTATTCTCAATCACTAATACTGCAATCAATCATCCAGCGATTCTTACATATAATACAAGCTACAACCATAGGTTATATCAAGATATAAACTTCATATGCACATAACCACTCAGCACAATCAAGACCACAGAAACTCTGCTAAGGTAGTGTTCATGAAGTAGTCTGCGAGGATGCTATTCAGCCTCTCTGTAGGGTGGAACGCGTCCCAGAAAACGTATTTGTTGGCATCAGGGCAAGTGAATGGATTCCAAGCGTTGCACAAGTAGCCCATCTCGAACATTCCCGTCGCACAACACCCTTCTTCGACGTTCTCAAATCCTGTAATTTAGTAATAACAGGAGTAAGATTTGAATCAGAATCCCTCAATGAAGAGCATGATTGCCCTGAAAAGTAGTCGGCTCGGTGTGGCCTAAGTGTATCTTAAAAATGATCCCTCTTATTCACGCAATTTTTTTAGCCCCTGTATAGGTGATGAGAAGTGTGGCCTAAGTGGTATCTTGAAAATGAACCCTCTTGTTCACACAAATTTTTTAGCCCCTCTGTAGGTGGTGACAGATGATTCGACATTTGAACGACATGTAAAGTATCCTCATATCAGTAAAATAGATTTAGTAAAATAACACAATTTTAAAGAACCTAGCTAGAATATCAAAACCAGTTATTCTCACCTATTATGAGATAACATATTCATTTATTTTATTGTTTATAAACATACATACATTAAAAAAGAAAAAGAAATAAAAAAAACAATAAATAAATAAAATAAAACCATGAAAGGCAACAATAACCCAAAAAAATCAATTTCTTTGTAAATCAATAACTAAAATAAAATTCCAATATTAGATAGAAGCAAAATAAATAAATATCAAACAAATTTTTTTTAAAAAAAGAACAAATAGATAAGTTTCTAAATGAAATCAGAACAAGGGGACTAGACGAAGGTACGTCTTGTTCACCTATGTTTAAGAGACTTAAGACCTGCCCTGGTAAAGAGAGTATAACATTCAATTTCGAAATTTTCAGAGCGTACCGTATGACGACGGATGATCGATGGCATCGAGTAATTTATCATACAAGGGAGAGTACACGATCCTGAGTCCACGAACCTCGCTCCGCAGCTTCCCCGCCAACGCCTTCAACTTGACATTGAAGTCCCTGGCCACCTTGTTATACATTTCAACACACCCACTCTCACCGGACATGGCGTTCGTGCTCCGCTCCAGTGGCAAGCACCCCATCGGAAGAAGACCGGTTAACGATACCTTGCGAGCGCCCAATGCGTGGATGTCGAGTATGAATTTCTCGGCTATGTGGATGAGGAAGTTTTGGTACTCTCCGATGCTGTATCGGGACGATGTCCTGGTGGAGTACGAGGAGTAGTAGTTCTCTAGGAAGTCGTTGGTGCCTACGCTTATGGTGTAGAGGGCCTCGTTCACTGTCTCTGTTGCTTTCTTGGGTCCTAAGTGGGACTTGAGTTTGGTTATGTAGTCTTTGAAGTATGCAAGCTCCATCCACAATGGTATCACAGACTGCAAAATTGGTGACAATGGTGATGTTAATTAACAAAGTTGTTTGAATAATTAATGGAAAATGAAAATGGCATGTCTATTGTCTAGTCCATCGTGCAGCCTCATTTGCAGTTCTCATTGGGTTTTTTTTTTATCTACACTCACCTGGTCTTGTTATAAAAAGTAAAATATATACTGAGACAACTTAATTTTTTTTTAAATAATAAATAAAAAAAATTTATACACTTATATACTGCATTAGCGCAATGTATACTGCACTATAACAGTGTTTAGGCGACTAGAGAAATATTTTTAAACTGCAGACAAGACTGCAAAATAGACCCAGTGCTCCAAAAAAAAAGTGATAAATTGGGCCTTTTACATATTAATCCCTGTCACCAGAAGTCCACTTGAAAGAACCATGCATGGTATGTCTCCATCATCAGTAATGGAGACATACAATCATCTCATTGAAGAAATAAAAATAAACTGTTCTAATGTGCCTCTTCTAATATTTTATAGACCTAGGAGCTACAATCACAATTAGTGAGATGATTCAAAACAATATTGCATAATAATGTAAATTCTTTGTTCATAACAATTAAACAATCAAAAGTCACAATCAATATTTCTTCATTTATCTTCTCAATGACCAACTGACTCATTTAACACCATATTTAGACTTCCAAGGTAACCAGTGAATAAAAAAACCAGATACCATTAAAACTCACAAAAAACCAGCTGAAGTATTCAATTCAAGAAATCATAGACAATTCCATTAAAGCCTGAGACAGTGAGACTGGCCACATTTGAAAAACTTACAATAGCACGTCAGCCTCACCCATAGTCAGAGAGTTCATATACACCATAAGTATTCCACCAAGATTATTTAGAATCATAAATATACAAATAACAAAAATATAGATCAGAATCATAAATATAAATATAATAAAAATATACATCAGATAATAAAATTGTTTTCTAGATATATTTTGTTCATTAGCATAAGTAGGTAGAAACAACTACAAATAGTTTTTCGAATTATGAATGATATGTTGAGTCATCCAAACTAAATGTATACCTAAATTATAAATTAATTAGATATTAACAGACGGATATATAGATTTAGAGAAAAATTATTGGAGAATATTTTATTCCAAATCTGTTATCAAAATAAAGTTTTTATGAAATTTGTTGTATGTAGTAATTTAATGTTTTGTCAAATATCTTTATTTAGAGTTATAATAATACCATTTTATTAGTAAAAGGTGAATTTAGGATTTTAATTTGTATTATTCTTATTTTAATATATTTAATGATTATCATTAAGAGCAACTTTTTCTGTTTTAGAAAAGCCAACATATAATATGTTTAATTTATTATGCCATTAAAAGTTTATCTTTACTATTTTTAAATTAAAAAAAAATCAATATTAATGTTTAAACAACTTTTGTAATCAACAAAAAAATATATTTTCTTTTAAGCTTTGTTCTCTTCGATTCAATGTTTATTATATTGAAATCTTAATGTAGATCAATTCTCTTTATCATTCTTTTACTACATTATAAACATAATGTTTGGTGAACAAAAATATCTTCAGTGAGCCATGCATCCAAATGTTCACAACACACAAACCATAAAAAATATTCATATCCCATCCCATTAAATTGGAAACACTTGATTTATGTTGTAACACATACCAGCACATCGGACGTGGCATTGTCGTAGCCAGTCCCGGCGGACGCGAAGCAGACGCCGGTGGCGAAATCGGATATGTTGTAAGCCGGGTCGAGGTAGGCCGGAATGAACGGCTTGATCCCGAACCTTTCGGAGAGGAAGTCCGTCGCCAGCCGTCCATTGCAGAACCGTCCGGTGGGCCTCCCCCCCATGAAATCACGTCCGTAGGGCCTGAAGTTGCTCTTCAACACCGTCCGTATCGCGTTGTTGTTCCCGGCGTCCACCGACGAGTCCCCGAACACTATCACCGCCGATACCCTCCCGGCGGCGGCGGCGGCGGTGGTGGTGGTGGCCCCTAACGTGAGAAGGAAGAGATGGAGAAACATAAACATTGTGTGTCTTGGTCGTCGTTGAGACTTGAGACACACTGAACACGCAATGTGAGTGGGTTGGTTTTGAAGGGGTTTTGAAGTACCAGACTACTAGTACTGTTTGTGGCATTTGAGAGTTAATGAGGGGTGCAAGTTTTTGGTGGTGGTTGCATCAAGGAAGAACAGGTTGTCCTGTTTGGTAACCGAATATGTGGGGAGGGGGGAATAGAGTGGAATGCGGGTGAATAAGATCAAATATTAGTTTGTTTATTAAAAAATGATATATATGTTATATCATTTTTTATAATTTTTTATTCACGTCTTATTTATTTTTTATCCTTAACTTATTTATGATCAATGAAACAATAAAAAATTTATTATCACGTTTTCAACAAAAATAATTAAAAAAACATAACCAAACCAAAAAATAGTTTATTTTTTTCTATTTAGAAATATCTATTTATCTTATAATCGTTTATGTCGCTATCCATACACATGTTAAAAGGTTTTTTTGGGGGTAAGGGAAGGGCGGTGGAGGGGTTTGAGAGAAAGTGGTGGTTTCAGATGTCGTTGTTGCGGGGTTTGTTCGTCATGTATGTGTAATGAGTCGCCATGTTCGTTGAGAGGCTTTTATTATGGGAATGGTTAGGTGTTGTGGCGTAGTGGTGTTTTAAGCTTTTCCAAACTTTTTTTTGATAACTTTTTGGTAAAGCGGAGACAACAATCAAGAAGAATTGTCTCAGGCCTTTGTGTTAAAATAATGGGATTTTTAGTTTTGAATCCTTAAAAACTATCGAATTTAATTATCGATCCCTCACTTTTTTATATTTTGGTTTTAGTATCTGCATTTAAATGATAATTTAAGAATAGGTCCCTGGGAGGCTGAGAGAGACTTATTCTTAAATTATTAAATTTGTTTTTTAGTCCCTGGGAGGGACTTATTCCTAAATTATTATTTAAATACAGGGACTAAAATTAAAATATGAAGAAGTGAGGATCGATTGTTAAATTTGATAGTTTTCGGGGACTTAAAACTAAAAATTCCAATAATATAACCATGGCGTAGGGGGTGCTTGAACTGTTTAGGATAAAAGTTGCGGCGGAGCAATTGACGGGCTGGCATTTACTGAGTGTTGAAAAGGGTGTTCTATTATTCCTGCTTTTTTTTTCGGTCCTCTCTCGGGAAGACAAAAGTAACACAACATAATAAGAAAGAGAGAGGCGATAGTGGAGGTCCCTTTTAAATGTAGGGGGGATTTTAGGGTAGTTCCGTACAACTATATCTATTGTTTGGGTGATGTGAAATTAGGGTTTTCATGACTTTGGGTTTAGTTGTACTGCTTGGTGGTTGTAATTATTAATGGAGATCACCTGCACTTTGAAATTTTGGGATTCATTGCTCGCTTTTTCTAGACATGCTCATCACATTGAGTTATGATTTTATTCATCTTGCACCCCATTGGCGACTATAGCATTAGCTTTTATTTGAAAAGAAGAATAAATGTGTAATATATATGTTTGTAAAGAATATAGAGATACAAGGGATTTTACATATATATATATATATATATATATATATATATATATATATATATATCAATATTATGAAAATACCCATGTTAAATTCTACAGTACAAAAATACGTCTCGAAAACCTTTAAGTTGTGCAACCATGCCCCTATCGCCGATGCCGTTAAGAATTCTAGTTTATTTATGATTGAAAACCCAATCTAACATAAGAAATGACCTAAAAACTCTAACTAATGTAAAGAAGGAAAAACTAACTCTACTTCTTCACAAACCCTAACCCCTATATGAAACTTTTGCGAAGAAGTTGATGAGAGATTTGTGAAAGGGTGCTCATTGTTGAACCTTTTGGAAAGAAGATGATGAGGGATTTGATGAAAAATTAGTATACAATGTGTTTGAGAGGTTTTGGAGAGGTATGAAATGGTAGAGAAGAAGAAGAAAAAGAAGAAGAAGAAGAGCTAGCGGTTTTGAAGAGGGAGTGTTTGAGATATCAAAATCGACTACAAAAAGGGTAAAAGAGTAATTTTTCATCCAATAATATTGAGAAAACGGTGAAAATCGGGTAGAGTTGAAGGAATTTTAACCCAAGGTCACAGTTGCACAACTTAAAGTTTTTCGAGTGGTATTTTTGCACTGTGGGATTTAACATGGGTATTTTCACAATATTGAATTTTAACAGGGGTATATACGCAAAAATCCCTAGATATAACTATAAAACAAAATATGTAAGAATAATCTAATATTAATATTTCAGTTATTTTAGATTGTGTTATTTCACCCAATGTTTATTCAACTGGTATATGGAGGATATATGTCAAATCAGCTATAATTATTTTTTGTAAATCAACAAGCTCCCATGTCAAATTCAGTTTTCACATTTTAAAAATTATTATTCACGTGTTATTTATTTTTCATCTACAATTTATCTATGGTCAATCATTATTTCATATCGCAACTACAATAACTAAAAATCTAACCAAGCAAAAATTGATTTATTCCACTGATAAATTATATATACAAGAATAGTTATCCATCACAAAATAACTTATTTCATTACTCGAACGAGGGCTTAATTTTTTTAAGAGAAGTATAACCTAACATGGGGTACTACAATATCCATGAATTTACTTCATTAATTTTTAAAATTGGAAATTTAATTAGTTAGTTTTGTTGTATATATAAAGAAATTTACCATATGTATATATTTTCTCAAATACTATTATACCCTTAAGCGAAATGTTTGACAACATAAAGAATGGGTGATTTATGCATTAATTAATATTTTATATAATGGTATTTTCTTTTTTAACCATTCCAGTGAGTTAATGAAATAGTACAAAATTTGACTCATCTCTCATGTAGGCAATATATAGTTAATCCACTAATTAGATATCAAAATGCCATTGTAAAAACATTCATATCCTCAACAACTCTGTTGTTAAATGATATTTGAATATCATTTTAGCCTTATATTATCGATTAATACATCAATGTTAAAGGGCTAGCAATTCATCCGTTTAGATCCCCTGCTGCAGTTCTGGAGGGAAAAAATCATCTGACCGCGTTCAGGTTGTCAATATCTGTCACTCCGCTCCTCCCGAAAGTCTCCTAGTGACCACCGGCACTCCTCCCCCACGAACGTCATCGGACACAGGGTTGGGGTTACCTGCGGAAGACCCTCCGATGCTCAAGTCAGTTTAATGCACAAAATATGATTTTTTGTTAAAAGAATTTCTTCATACCTCTATAGGGAGATCTGACTCCCTATTTATATTACTTCAGAGAGCTCTAGAGTCATGTGAAGATTTACTCTCCCTGTTGTGTGTATGAGATTGAATCTATAATTCTAGGAGTGAGTTTTATCTGAATGAGGGGTTTACAAGATATACTGTTATTATCCCCTGTAAATGTGGCTGAAGTGTTGGGATCTTTTGAATCTATTGGTGATTACCCTCAAATCTAAGATGTGTTATGTGATCCTAGAGGATAGAAGCTCTAGATCCAACATATCTATTGGATTTGGTCTTATCAACAATTGATCATTCCTGATATGATTTTGGATTTACTGACATGGGTGGATGTCCGGTTTGTTGGACGTTAGTGGGCCTATGGGCCGGTCCCTTGAATGGCGAGCGATCCGGGTCATGGGCCGCTGGTATATTGAGCATGGTTAGTGGCCCTCATTTTTGGGCCTTACAAGTTCCATACACTATGGATAACGCAGTATATTTTTTTTTCCATAGTGTATATCATAATTTTTTTTCATTTTTTTAAATTAAAAAATGTATATTGTTGTATCTCAATATATACTTCATTTCACATATAACAAATACATAATTCAATAAAAGAGTGTATAATTTTTTAAAAAAATTTAATGTGGATTTCCTATCATAGTGTATAGTGTAAAAAAAATTTTCATTTTCTCAAATTAAAAATATATATTGTTATATCTCAATATATGCTTTATTTCGTATAACAGTATTATAAGCCCAAAAATGAGGCTCACCAAACTATGCTCCACGTACCGGCAACCCACGACCCGGATCACCCACCATTCATGAATCCGACCCGTTAGCCCATTGATTTCCAATGACTGAACGACAATCCAAGTTAGTAAACCCAAAACCTTATTTTAAAATTAGGTATGATCAATCGGTGATTAAATAAAATCTAGTGGATATGTTAAATCTAGAGCTATCATCATATTGATCCTTTAAGATCATAATAATATATCTAGGATTTGGGATTAATCACCAACAAATCCACAAAATCCGTATTTATCAGAGGATAATAACAGCAGATCCTGTAAATACCTCAATTAAGTAAAATTAATTCCTAGAATCATAGATTCGATCCCATCCGTCTGATGGGAGAGTGATCTTCATATGATTCTAGGGTTTTATCAAAACACTATAAATAGGGATCAGTTCTTCTTATGAAGGTATGAGAAAATTCTTTTGACTATAGGTCTATTTTGTGCATTTTACTGACTTTAGCGTCGGAGGGTTTCCACATGTCACCCCCAACCCTGTGTCTGATGGCATTCAAGGAGGAGCGTCGGTGATCACAAAGAATCCGCCAGGAGGAGCAGAGTGGCTGGATCTTGATGACTCAAACCCGGTTAGTTAATTTTTGTCCCTCCAAGTATGTAATTCGAATAAGAGAGTGTATATTTATTTATTTTTTAAAAAAAGAAAAACTACTGTGAATTGCACAAAAGGTAGAACATATCATTTAAAAAAAAAAACACCATGCCATAGATTTTTTTATTTTTCGTAGCAAGGTCTGAAAGGTGACATGTTCAAAGACGGCTATTATTAGATATGACGGCTATTATTAGATATACATGGGCCAGCAAGGGTGTAGAGCACACAGCCGGCTTAAAGCCCACAAGACTCAATCCAGAGCCCAGAGGCAGGATTACATGTTGTTACTCGGTGGAGGGAGGGGAGTTGTCAAACTCCATGATACAGGCAAAACTCATGACATAGTTTGATAGTTTTTTTTTATCTAATAAGTTATAGATGCTTGATTTGTATTCACAATCTAGTGTGTGGCGGCCTAGCCCTAGATCAAAGGTGAATTCTTAAAGTTTAAATCGAGATACATAAAAATATAAAAAAACTCAAGTTAATTTGAATGATATGTCATTATGTGATCGATCCATTCTGTTACTAGAATACAAACATGACTTATAATGGTAACATAAAACCTAACCTAAAAATGACCCTCCTGAATATATTAGTTTCCCCTATATAATGTTCATCATTTAACATGTGCTTTAAGGCAAGGTGGATTGTTTTATTTTGTTAGATGAGGAGTTGTTTCAAGAAAAGGTTTCAAGCAATCAAAGAATGACATTCATGAAGATTTTATGGAGTGAGACTTACCATCAAATGGTGTGTGACCAATCTCATATTTGTGTAGTAAATCCTATTTAATTTTCTTAGATTGTAAGTACAAATTAAAAGAAGTTACTTTAAAGCAAATAAATCAATGTGTGACAAACCATATTACATGTTACATAAGAGGAAATCTTGTGACATAGATGATCTAAAACTCATCCATGACCTGCCCTGTAAGGATTGAAGTCAATCTGGGGGAAACATAAATGCATGGCAGACGGTTTAGGTGCAGCTATAAATTCCAAGATTAAATGAGCTTGGACCTAGTGTGTACAGACTACACAGTTTGTTATTTCACATGCTTTTACAGGCACACTGTGGACCAACTGGACCTACCAAATAATTTCAGACCCTCAGTAATCTCAGTTGGAATTGTGGAATATTTTATGGCTTTAATTTGATAGCTAGATCCAATATATTCTCATGGTTACCAATCAAAAAAAAAAAAAAACATTCCCATCGTCCAAAGTAGAAAGCATGATTTGATGGTTGATACATTCAAATGTAGAAGGTGAGTTTAAAAGAATTTAGGTTCCACTGCTTCAAAACAGAAAGAACCCTGCATATTTCAGCAAAAGAGGCACAAAAAATCAAGTGGTCTGGCTCTTTGGTCAGTGTCATGGATATCCTTCTCCTGAGTCTGTGTTTCACCTCACAAACATGATCCATAATATTTGTGAGTAATATTTGCTGACAAATATTAGTCTGATATCATTTAAGCTTATCAATAAATTAGATATATGCTTATGTCTGAATCTAAATATGAATTTTTTTTATCGAGTATTTGCGTATGAATCCATATACAACTGATATTCAAAATATAATACTTTATGAATAATCTGATTTATCGTATTTATAATATTTCTATATATTTTCCTTGAAAATTTATATATATAATTGATTTCCTGTTAGTATAAAATATAGATATTTAGATGTAATATATGATAACTGAATTTGCATCTGAATATGAAAATTCATATAATTTATTAGAATTTTCAAATTTAGATACATATTGTTTGTAAATAATTTGAATACTTATCATCATCTAGTGGGAATTACAAAAAAAATTCAAATTTCACATTTTAGCATCCCCTGCTATTAAAGCAACAACTTAGCAAAAATAAAAAATGAATTATCTCCACATAAAAATGCCAGAGACAATCATTCTTATCTTCCCATTTTATAGTTTCTAAGATATTTTAATTTTTTTTAAAATTTATACTTGTCTTAATAAAATACACACATACAAATAAATAAATAAATAAAATATATTCAGAATGAATAAAATACACATCCTTTAGTCATAGTAATTTTGAAATAAGGGAAACTGCATTTCACAAACTAGTTTTGATTCATCCATCAAGAAAATCAATCAACATATTTGGCCCCCAGACATCAATAACAATGTTATTATACAAAAATGTTTCTTGGAGGCAGTGTTGGGTGGCCCCCAGACATCAAATGTTCTAAACACAGCATCTAAAAAGATTTCTACCTAGCTAGCTCTCACCATATGTTTATATCACCATACATGACCAAAGCTATACATGTATAATAATAATTCCCAATGTGACACAAATTAAAGTTCGATCAAACATGCTTCAAAAAGAACTTTGGCAAAGTATATTTGACGAAGGAATCCGAAGTGATTTTGTTCATCTTCTCCGTCGGATGGAAGGCGTCCCAGAACAAGTACTTGTCCGCGTCCGGACACGTGAACGGGTTCCATTGATTACACAGGTATCCCATCTCGAACAACCCCGTCGCGCAACACCCGTTCTCGACGTTCTCCATCCCTGATCAATAAATGTCATTTTACAGTCACACATCTTGGGGCATTATACTCTGATTCAGATTATGTTATCCAGTCTAATTTTGTAATTTTACATTTTAATATGAGTAAATTATATGTTATGATGTGGTTTTGTCTGCTGCACATAATTTTAGATTTTGATAATTACACATGTGGTTATAAAAAGCCTTTTGAAAGCTCTTTTTTTTTATGAAATTTGTTTTAAGGTAGTGTTTTGAAAGTCTGTTTAAAAAATAAATTTTCATTAAAAAATGTTCTTTAAATTTCCCATAAACAAGCTTTTTAGTTTATAATAAAAAGTTGTTTTTTTCATTTCTTTAAAATAAAATAAAATAAAATAAATTTGTGGCCTAAGTAGTATTTTAAAACACATTTAGTTTAAGACAGCGTTTGGCTGCACGATTGAGCAGCTTTTACTTTTGCTTTTGCAAAATGTTATTTCTTAAGTGCAACTAAATAGTTTTACTGTAGATTTTAGGCAAATAGTGTTAAAAAACTGCAATTTTTAAAAGTTAGGGAGGTGAACTTCTTATAGAATTAGTTTTACAATCACGCAGTCAAAGGCGCTTTAAGAAGTGTTTGAAAAAGAGTTTGGGCTGCTTTTAAACATTTCACTTTTACATAAATCAAACTTAATCAACACATCTTATTAACCACCCGAAAAGGCAATTTTTTATTTATAAAAAACAACTTTTAAGAATCCAATTTACCTAAAAAAATTATTTTTAAAAGTTACAATGAAAATTAAAATACCTTTTTGTCATTTCGAATCATGTTCCCATACCTAAAGATTGGATTTTGAAAAGTGAAGCAAAAACATACCAAATGAGGCTGGTCTACGCATCACTTCAGTGTACACCCTATGAACATCTGAATAGATCAATCTGAGCCCTGGAAGCATAAAATTGAGCTTCTCCACCAATGCCATCTGCTTGGCATTGAACTGCGCAGCCACCTTGTTGTACTCCTCCGAACACCCGCCGCCCGTGAGCGCCGACACTGTCCGTTCCAACGGCAAGCACCCCATCGGCATCAACGCCGTTAGGGCGATCCGGCGGGCCCCCAACCGGTAGATGTCGACGATGAACCACTCCGCGAGACGAATCAGAAAATCTTGGTATTCTTCGATTGTGTAGGTCGAGGACCGGACCGGGAGAAGGTAGTAGTTCTCTAGAAAGTCGTTGGTGCCGATGCTGATAATGTACAGCGCGTTGCGTAGGGTCAGGGCAGCTCGCCGTCGGCCCATGTAGGTCTGGAGCCGACGGCGGTACTCTCTAAAGAACTCCAGTTCCTTCCACATCGGAATTGAACCCTGCAAATTGGTTGTCCAGAATGAGAATTACGAGTCTTAATAGTTATGTCTACGTATGTTTATTTTTTTGGGTATAGGACTTTGGTCTAAATCAATATTATGGTGTTGTTTTGTGGAATACAAAAGTAGTTTTGACAAGAATAGATCATAAATCTAATTATTCTTTTGGGAATATTTAGCAACATTAAAGACAAAATAGGTAATGAATTATTTGTCAAAAATTTAAAGTATTCTTTATTTTGCCACATTAAAGGCAAAATGGGTAATAAATTATTTGTTTCAAGCCACTGTACCCCATCTAGAGTCTGAGTTAAAAAAAAAAAGCAATTTTTTTTTATTAAAAAATTGTACTTAATCGGTTTTTCTACAATAATTTATTCTCAATAAGTTTTTTCATAAAAATTATTGTTTAAATTTTAACTAAAATAATTAAAATCTAACATCCGAACTAATTTGAACCGATTATCAGAGATATGATACATTAGAATCAAAATCAGTTTGAAAAAGGATTTCAAACATCTCTGAAGAGTGAAACCCAATAAAATAATCAAATTTTGCTTCATGTAGGTGTATAAAAGCTAAAAATGGGATCCAATAGATTTTGGAGGAAAAAAAATGTTAGAAACTTCGTTTGGATAAAAAAGGTCATTCATACACGGTATCAGAAACCCAAGAATCAGTTCACTTAAGCCCCTTACTATGCAATAATTGGTTAATTAGGAAATGCTGTTACATGTAACAAAATTTTGTTAGGCCACAGGGCCTGGGACTCACCAGCACGTCGGAGGTGGCGTTGTCGTACCCGGTCCCGGCGGAGGCGAAGCACACGCCGATAGCAAAATCCTCGATGCCGTGCGCAGGATCCAGATACGCCGGCACAGTCGGCCGGAGCCCCACCGCCTCCGATATGAAGTCGGTGGCGAGCCGCCCGTTGCAAAACCTCCCCGTGGCCTCGCCGCCCTTGAAATCCCGGCCGTAGGGGGCGAAGTCGCTCCTCAGCAGCGTGTTGACGAAGTTGTTGTTCCCGGCGTCCACCGACGAGTCCCCGAACACTATTATGGCCGGGAATCTCGAGCCGGCGGAGGCTGGGACAAAGAAAAAACAACCCCAGCAGTAGCAGTAGCAGAAGCAGAAGCAGATACATAAGGGGATCACATCAGGTGCCATTTCATATAGAGGAGTTGGGGATTGTTTTTGATTGATGCAAGGAATTTGTAGGGTATGTGTCCTGCTGCATAGTTAGGTGGCAGTTATTATTGTTGGGCTTTAAATATCCGTTATGGCAGGGGTCGTGCTAGCTATGGTGCAACTGGATGTTTTTGTGGTTCTTTATTGTTGGGAGTGGTTCGATGTGGGTGAATCATATGTACAAAATAATGAAAATGTTTTTTTTATTTAAAATAATAAAGATGTTGGACAGTGTATTTACACCCTCGCCTACAACTTGTGATCATATTAATTTTTTAAAATAGTATACATTATCTAATATTATATATATTTTTTAAATAATGAAATATATAATTAATTTCAATGAAATATGTACCAGCGATTGAGAGTGCTAATATAATTATAATAGAGACTGTATGTAAGCGCTCATAATAGATTTTTCAAATATTTGTGTGCATGAACTTTAAATATAATCATTGATATCTAATCATTATATTTAAATGTGGGAAAAGATTAGATTTAACTCTCCTTTTTTTTGGTAGGTAGATTTAAACTTCTTAAACACAACTATATGTATAACGAATTCAAAATTAAACAACTATAAAAATGTCTTCTCAAATGCGCGCATTGGTTACATTATCAATATATCTAGGGATATTATCTCCATTGACCTTTACAAGTTTTTTATAAAAAAATCCAAATACAACTCTTGAATTATTATTCTGTAGGCTATATAGCCCTATAACAAGTGTACTAATGATAAAATTTTGATTAATATTAAGGGTAAAATGAGTTTGGACTCCCTGAAATTTTCTAATCCTCCATAAGCATCCCTGTAATCAGTGGCGGCTCCATGAATTTTTGTAGATCAGGTCTTTTAAAAAAATAAATTTCACAAAAATTTTAAAAAATCTACTATTATCATACATTTATAAAAAAACCATAAATTTTTCTTTCAAAAATAGAACAACTTACATTAATCAAAATAATAAACTAATAAAAAAAAAAGATAAATGATAGTTCATATCAAATGTTTATTAGGGTAACACCGTAACAAAGGTAATTTGGAGGTTTTAAATAAAAAAATCTTACTTGGGCTGGTGGTCTGGGTTATCATAGTTTGAAAGAGTGATTGTAATAGTTTGGGTTTTTTTTTATAAATGTAATGTGGTCAATTGACCCCACCACATTGTATGTGGAGCCACCCCTGCCTGTAATTCAAAAACATGCAATTACACCTCCTATGGTTTAGATTTTTCGTAAAGATGGAACAAATATACAAATTTACCTTTTAATTAAATGCATTCAAATGTATTTGAAGAGCTAATTATTGTATGAGTTAATCATTAAGAATATATAATTAGTTAATCTTTTGTTGATATTTAAAGAATTAATGATAAAAAAAATAATTTTAAATTACTTTTGTCCTATCTTAAAGGAAAATATAACATCAGGGGGGTGTAAATGCATTTTTCTTTTATTTTAGAAGATATTTCTATAGGTTTCAAAAACTTCAAGGGTCAAATGTATTTTAAACTAATTTAATTATGACTATCAAAAAAATTATGACTGAGAACAGAATTTGTCAAAAATTTGTGAGTGATTTATACAAGGGATTATCGATATTTTAAGAAGATTTTACTGGTTAGATTAATTTTTCTCGAGGTCTTTGTTTGGGTAAAAGAATAAAGGTGGGATAAGCAGCTGGAACTAAGGGTCCCCATTTGGTCCGAGGCCTGAAATCCGGACCCGCTCAGCCTGGGCCTGTAGGGCCAAAATTTAGCTCGGGCCCGTTCCTGGGCCGCTGGGCCGGCCGGGCCAGCCCGTAGACTTGTGGGGGGCAATAAAATTAATGAATCATATGTTATTTTATGTAATTTTTATTTAAATTGTAGTTGAATTATGCAAATTATTAACATTTATGTAGGTGCACCTAGTTAAATACATGTGATGATTCGATTTTTCAAGTAATTAATTCATTTTTTATTTTTTATTTGAAAATTCAATTGATGTAAATATTTTTTTTCAATATTATACATACAATTTTATATTATTTTAACATATATTTACAAATGAATAACTTAAAATTAAATAATTAAAAGAAATAACATGTTTAAAATATGGGCCCACTGACCTGCCCGTGGACCCGTTCAAGCCAAGGCCCGTGGCAGGGCCTGGACATGTTTATTTTGTCGCGGACCAACCCGACCTTGACCCACTGGCCCGTTGCTGATGCCTAGCTGGAACAATGGTGAAGAATTTCAAAAAATAAATCGGTGTTGATATTTTAGATATCATTTGAAATCATGTTATCACTAAAAAAAATAAAAAAAAATAAATGTATCATGAATGATTGATAGTACCAATTATGATTGATAGTACCAATTAGTAACATCTGTCAGTCACTTGTTGAACCTTCGTGAATCAAGAATCCAACAGTGATTTTAATTGGGGTTACCGCGAGTGAGAATAAACGTCCGTAAGGAAGGGGGCAACACGTGATGACGGCGACCGCACATTGAAAAAAGTGGGGGATGTGAAAGTTAGTAATATAAAACAATATATTAAATAAAAATTGGGACCAAATTCACAGGTTGCTTGGTCGGGTTGTCAGCACAGCTGGGGCAAAGAAAAAACATCAAGGCCGTACGTTAAGCATTGATTGATATTAATTAATATAATATACAGTTTTTTTTTTTTTTGAAAATATAGTATATTACATAATATCATGAAGTGGAAGACTGGTATATGTTATGTTGTTATGCCTGTTTATCCCGCCGTTTGTGTTTCCATCGTTTGAATCATCTTACCCCACCAGTTTAGTGAATATGTTCGTATGTTTTTAGATTTTTATTTAGGGAAAATTCCATGCGATCCCCTCTAAACTGACTAAAATTCATAACCTTCTGATAAATCCAAATAGCCCTCTGAATAAAATTTATATTAACAGAAGATGAATATTTTATAATTCATGTTTGATTAAACTTGGATAAAAATACAGTATATAAAAATAAACCTACAATGTGTTAAAAATCTAAAAAATCATATGTAAATAATGATTTTACTCATCTGAATAGGGTTTTATAATCTATTCAAAGAAGTAAAGTCATCTTTTTTATAAAATTTTTCTCATTTTTAATACATCGTAAGGGGTTTTAGTATATTTTATTTTCAGTCAGAGTTAACTTAACAGAATATTCATAAAATATTCATCATTTTCCAACATAAATTTCATTCAAAGGATTATTTGAATTTACTAAGTATTTTTAAGAGGTTATATAAATTTCAAGACAAATAAATGGTTATATGGATTTCAGTCAGTTTATAAGCGGTTATTTAGATTTTTCTCTTTTATTTATGGAACAAAACGTTTTCATCTCCCCGTCGATACACGCTAGTTCCGTCCATCTCTCCTTTTCGTTGGCCGTCCACCACCGCCTCTCGCACGCATGCCAAATGTGGATATAAATATTTAGACATAAGAGTGAATCCAAAGGAAAACATAAGAGTGAATACAAAAGCAAAAAAGGAGTCCCGAAAAGATAAAAAGAGGGGTACCGCCCCACAAGAAAACATAAGAGTGAATACAAATAAAAAAAGAGTAGTGACTCCTAACAGAGTTTATGTTTTACAAGATTCATAACCATACTATAGTGTTTATACATGTGTGATTAAAGATTTTTGGCCTTCACTTCAGGAGCATTTTATGAATAATAAAAATATTATAGAAAAAAATGCCCTAAGTATATCTCAGTGTATAATTCAACTTTTATAACAATATTTACTTCAACCAATAAATGTATATTTTTTTAAAGGGGGGGGCTATGAGGGTTGAGGATGGGGCTATACTTGATGAATCATTTTTATAAGAACTTTGTTAAATTTAATCTTTTTACAATCTCAAATACAGTTTTATATATACTTTGTTAGTCTCTTTCATTCACTGTGACGAGATGATATATATGATTTTTTAAAAATAAAAAACATAAACGGTTTACATTTTGGACTATAAAAAAAAACGAGTATCACATTTCCTTTTGTCTGTGTACAACCACTGACGTAGAGGCCCATGGATGGGCAGTTAAAGCCAGCCCGCTTTAGAGTTTACATTTCATTAGAAATAGCCCATCATTGAGATCCATCTAACTAAATAGCCCTGACAATGGTATCTTCCAGCCGCTATACATATTCATTTTTAGAGTACAAATTATAAAATACAGTTTAGTATACCTCATTAGCTATCCAGCGAAATACATATCTCAAAAAAGAAATTTATATAAATTTCTTTAAAAGGTGTACATTTAATTTCATTTATACACTTTTCAACTATCTCAACAGACAAGATTTACCATGCTTAAAAAATTAAAACACGGACTGCATTTGAAATAGTTGAATATTTGACCATATACTAATATTATCCATCTTCCAACTTTTGAAACAGTTGAATATTTGACCATGAAAGGGAAGAACAAAAAAATCAAATGGACGGTTAGGATCGTTTAAATTTTCTTCATAAATCATCTATATGTATTGTACTTTTTGGTTAAGTCGCATGGTGGGTCCTCAACCAAGATTTTCTTGCTAATGCAAATTTTATTTGTCAATCATTGAATTAAAGATCAACGTCGCATCTATATGTATCTATTTATAATTATTGATTCAATCTCACAGTACGTAATAAAAACATTTGTCCTGTATCGACCTATCACCACTTCACTTTTGAAGGGGATCAGATCAGCTGAGATTAGCAACAAGGAAGACCCCTCAGTGACCTCTCACTGTTTCACAAGTGATGCAACATAGCAACAACACAACAGAAAAATGTCCCCCTTGATTTTTTTTTGGGTATTTTGTTTTACTATGTAATTGGGATAAAGAGAGGTAGAACTCTTTATTAAACCTAACAATTATCCAAAAAATCTTCTTATCCAATCTAAATCTTATCCAAAAATTTTCAAAATTATTCGATATCCAAAAATCTGTATCCGTAATCAAAATAAAATATATGAATCCAAAATATTTCGAATTGGATACGTATACGGTGATATATATCCGATTAAAAAAATATCAGTATCTAAAATAATATTATTTGTTATTTTAATATATTGATCTTTTAGTGTTAGTATGAGTTTATTTATTATTTATTTACTTTAAAAAATGTAATGTGTTGTGTATTAGATTTTTTGTATATTTAAAATATTAGATATATGATTTTTACTTTCATATATTTGAATCATATATGTATCCATTTGAATTTTTTTAATATTACAAATAATTATCTAAATCCAGATTTTTAGATTGGATATGGATATTTATTTTGAATATCCGTTGGATATTGAATACATATATTTTTCAGATATTCAGTTCAAATATAAATACAGATACGAGTTTATTATGGACAAACAATATTACCACAGTATAAATCAAAAGAGAACTATATACCTCTTGTAAACTTAAATATATTGTTGCAAAACTTGAATGCATTTTGCTAATGGACTTACTTATAGGCACATATATGCAACAATGCATTTTGATTTGCTCGTAATATGAATCTATTAAAAAAAAAAACAGATTGAAGATTGTTAGTACATCATCAAACACAATTCACATTTCAGGTATTCCTCTGGACTGAATTTATACCTTTTTTTTATCTTTTGTAAACCTTTTTATTATGGAGGAAGCATAAAAGAAACAGCAAACACCACAAAATTGTTTTGAAAATATAGTTTTGATCATGAAAATAAATAAATAAAAATATGAAAGAAATTAGAATCCTTACTTGGCTCACTCGTCCTATGAGATGAGATTTAATCAATGCTGGATCCTATCAGTTTGTCAATCCCTAATGGGGGTGACATGTGTCTAAAAACACACAAAATATCACATATTAAACATAAAATGAGACGTGTGTGTGAGTGTGTCAGCCTTCCCTTAGAGAACTGACAAAACAAATGGAAAATCAATTCCTGTCAAACTCATGTGGTGTTTACCAGAGTCTCAGAAATTAGACCTTGCATTGATCACCTGAAAGAGACATTAGATTTTGTTGTATATATTTTCAATGCAATAGAGGACTTGAATGTGAGAGCATAAATGATTGACCGTCCGAATCAACACCCTCTTGAATCCACAACACAAATGCCTTATTTTTCAATATGAAAGTCTTCAGCAGCTCTTATCAACTATTTGAAAATGAATTGTCATGCAATATCTACAGTGTGCATTTAATCTTTCACCATCTGAGTAGATCCATATGTATGTGGATAGTAGAAGGAAATATTATGGAAAGTTTCACGTCCTAATATTTTTCAGATGTATAATTCGTGTAAAGAAGTATGTTTATTAGTGTATAATCCAATTAACTGTGTAGTTGTACATGTAGATCCATTTATAATAAAATTATATATTTTGTTTAAAAAAACATTTACCTAGGTGCAAGCAGGTTGCAAATTAGGATTGTGTGTAAGAGTCCATTGTTGAACAACAATTTATCTCATTAATAATATAAAGAATTAATTAGATTTTTGCATGTATTTACTGAAAAAAATAAAACAATTAAGTTCAAATCATGAAAAATCTTGTTATTTAATTTAATGTACCCTTTTATGGATGTGATGATGTTTCTAACACTACAACAAATTAGGTTATTAGCTACGAACTTTTCTCTGCGAAATTGAATTTCGTAGCTAAATGCAACGTTTACCGACGAAAAATTATTTCGTAGCGAATAGTTTATCCTTTCTCGGCGGAGTAAATTGTCGTTGCAGAAAGTATGACCTTTATCTGCGAAATACTTATTTCGTAACTAAAGATATGACTTTTAGCTGCGAACTTAATCCCCGTAGCAATAGGTATCACTTTTTGCTGCGACATTGAATTTCGTAGCAAAAGATAGAATTTTGTGCTGCGAAACTTATTTTTCGCAGCAAAACATGTGGCTTTTAGCTGCGAAAATCAATTTCATAGCAAAAGAAATAAGTATTTGCTGTGAATTTAAATTTCACAGTAAAAGGTATAAGTTTTTGCTGCGACATTTTATTTCGTAGGAAATGATCTACCTTTTTGCTGCGAATAAAAGTTTTCCTAGCAAATAGTATGGCTTTTAGCTGCGAAGTAAAATTTCGCGGCAATAGATTAAGTGTTTTGCCGCGAACTTAAAATTCACAGCAAAAGTTATAAATTTTTGTCCAAAAAATTAGATGCCTCTTTGCTGCATTATCAATTTTTTTATTGATTTTAATTTATTTAATTTTTTACAAAATCAAAGTGAGAAATCTATATTGTATCATTATTAGACTAAGATCCTTTTGACTGTTAAATATTAATAAATCAATTCTTTCTTTTAATTTGATTTCAAACATTTATACTGTCATTTTTGAAGGGTCCCCTTTCTATATATATTTTATTTTTCACGCTAATCCTTCATTGAATTAGATTGTTAATTATATTAATTGTGTTAATTGTAAATAAATATTCATAAGGACATATTGGATCATTCATGTCCTTAATAAACTCATTTTCAAATGACATCATGTCTTTTCAACCAAATTGACTAAAGTTCGTTGCCATCAAATTTAAGCATATTGATTTTGATATTATATACAATTAATTTGTTCTTGTCTTTAATAAGTCTAGTGTCAAGTTAAATTTACAGTTATTGCTCTCTTCTTTCTTGCCATTAATTCCATCCTTAATAAACCTCATTTCTCTGTGGCATGAGCTTATAGGATAACTGAAAAATGTTATCATTTTCACCATTTCTCGGTGTTTTCTATTCATTCAAAAAGTTAAATTTTCAGTTATTGCTCTATTTGTTCTTGCCATTAATTCCATCCTTCATAAACCTCATTTTGATACCACGATTTTGAATAAGATGTCATCATCACATTCATATATTCAATGCACAATCCAACATCAAAACACCGTATAGTATCTCCATCGTCCAAGTGAATTGAATATCTTTTTATATATCATACATTTAGATAGAAAATAGAAAATTATTATTTAAAGAAAACTTGAACATATTATATTAAAGTCCTGTCAAAGGACAAGTGTCCTTAAACATCAAAGTCAGACTTTCAGAAATCATTTTTTAAAAATTTACATTTATAAAAATTTATTTATACTAAATTGAAGATATGATTATTGTGTAAGACATATATATTAATCTATTTTCTAATTATATATCAATGAAAAAATTTATATATGTTTCTTTGTTTATATCATCAAATTAATTAAAAACATTTTATGAAAAAAATTATATTAAAATTTATTACATCCACCTTTATAAGCTCTTCTTGATGGTCATATGTGATCCAAAATGTGATAGCCATTTGAAGTAGGTATTATTTTTTTATGTTTAAAATTTGACTGACTCACTCCATCACATACATTATTGTTCAAATGCTTTGTCTAAAATTCTCAACTCCAATGGAGTATTATTATAGAGTCATGATCTTATGAAAAAATTTAAAATCAAACGCAATATGATATGTTAGATGTGCTATAACTTTTTTAGTTGATGTACATTTACTTGGATGACAAAATTGATCAATTTTTTTTATTACTTCATCATTTTTCAGTCGCAGTAAACAAGCATGATAATTGAGACAAACTATAATTATTTTATTTTGAAAAACAAAGAGAAACACTATATAAATAATCTTTCTTGATTAAAATATAAGTATTTTTTTGTTAAAGCATACAATTAATAATATGGGTATTGTAATACAAAGAATAGAAATACAAAGGATATTTATATAGTGTCTCTCTTTGTTTAATAGTGTAATACAAATAATATGGGTATTGTAATACAATGAATAATATGGGGGTATTGATACACCATCAACAAATCCAATTTATCAAAAAAAATAAAAAAAACCAAAACACATTCCCTCGTTTTCACTTAAGGGTTTTAGGGATTCCCCCCCTCATTTTCACTTAGGGTTTTTAGGCCTTTTCCCCCCCAAAACACATCGTCCAACAGAGAAGAAGAAGATTTGGGTCCTGGTCTCTCTCTCTCTCTCTCTCTCTCTCTCTTTGATTTGGGTCTCTATGGTCTCTCTCTCTCTCTCTCTCTCTCTCTCTCTCTCTCTCTCTCTTTATCTCTCTTTCTCTTCTCACTGAATCTTGTTTTGAAGGGGCGGCGGACGTGTTGCCGTTTGTGGAGGTACTGGTGGACGACGTGTTGCGGTGGATCTGAAGAAGATCGAACGGGCTAGGGTCTTTGCATCTCCAAATCGGTATGTGCGAGAACTTTTGATTTTGGATTTGATTTTGTAGGCTTTGGATATGTCAAATATAACATTAGATCTTATGAGTTTCTATTTTTGGATTTGATTTTGTAGGCTGTGGATAAAATCAGTTGGTCCTCTCTCTGGCTGACAAGGAGATTCTCGGGGAAGGCAGTAATACTAAGCTTGAGATCTTGGTGAGTGGAAAAAAATTCGTCTCTTGTTTACCCTTTCCTTTTTTCTATTTCCTTTTGGTCTGGCTAGGGTTTATGATCTCTTCATGATGACTGTCTGCCTTTCTTAATTCCCCTATATTTTTATAATGGGTGTTTCTTAATCATGTGCCATATATTTGGGTTAGAGAGTGGTAGAGGATAACTTAGGAATTGAAGAAGATATGTGAGTCTTTCAGCTTGGATTGACTCTGTAAGAAAAAATAAAATTCCCCCAAACCCATATGTGAAACATGTATAGGGATGTACATAGGGATGTAATAGGGAGATGTGATTCAATTAGTGTTGGTCCATCAATTCATTTGAAAAATAATTCATTTGCTTCTACAGCAACAAGTAATTTAATATAACTAATAATGTAAAATCTGATTAAATTGTTTGGTGGATTTATCAGATTAAATTTTTCATATCTCAACAGCTACAAGCAGCCTTAAATTTGAATCCCACATTCCCAATAGTTACAAGTCATTTTTTAAGATGGCATTAGAAGTTTGTTAAAGTAATCCATCAATTGGAACATCTAACCACTTTTAACAAACTACAAACTAAATTATTAAAAGTGACTTCATATATTGCAAAAGAAAACAAAGAATATCATAGTGTGATTGAACTGATTCATCTTGAGATTTTAAACATAGTTATTAACAGTTTATGATTGACTTGGAGTTGGAGGGTTAGCACAACAAGTGAGAGTATCATAACACCATGTTCTGCTTCAGGCCACTAGAATATAGAGCAGTAGCCAAAATTGAAGACCAGGTATTCAAAATTACCTACTTTGGGTTATCTTTCAATCATGGACACACAGGAATACAATTTTGTAATTGATGATGAAAGAACATAAATAGTTATCTTGTGTGCTATTGAGTGATGCAAAAAGACAGAGGTTCACTAGACTGTCGTTGCCACCAAAGTCATAAAACACCCAAACAGTAGTTCCTTTTGTTTTCTTTCTCAAATTTTAATCCTAGCCGTCCACAGACACAAGAACATCAACAAAAGGAAGTTCAAAACACCAACATAAGCTCCTCCAAGAGAACCAATGTCCCATTATTATATCCTATAAGAAAATAATACCAATAATCGACAAATTAGTTCCTAATTAAACTGATCAACTGTCAAGATATGTAATAGGGAGATGTGATTCAATCCGTGTTGGTGCATCAATTCTTATCGGTATTAAGCACCTGTCAAGATATGTAATTCTTATCAATTCTTATTCATGTTGTAATAGGGAGATGTAATTAAACTGATCAACTGTCAAGATATGTAATAGGGAGATGTAATAGTGATGAAGCAGCTGCTCGACATGTAAGCACTTGATTTCATTCTTGGATATTAGAAATCTATAGATTTTAGAACCTCACATGAAGTGAAAACAAATAAGAATCTCACTTGTATGCTTTAAAAACATGATTTTAGGATGTCATCTTTAGATGGGGTAGGGGTGTTCCCACTCTAGACCTATTCATGTTGTGCTATGGATTGTATCATGTTTCATGTCATGGTAGTGTTGTGTGCTGTCAAAACCTCTTCTTATGTTAGACACAACACTTGCTTTTGTTGCTGCCCTACCAGTTTTATGAATATGTTTTTTTGCAGTACTAGGCTTCCATGACTCATGTAAATCCTTCATTCCAGGGCATTCAGTTCATCGTTAACCTTTGTCACATGAAAGTTGTGTCCTGGAATGTTGGTTGCTTATTGGGGTATTGCAGAAACTATTTTATTTTCTTTTTTTCAATGCCGCCCACGGACATGAACAATTTGTTAAATCATGTGAAGTCTTTGAGATCATTTTTTGGTGTTGTATATTTATTTTGATGATCTCAGGTTTGGTGTAAGCTTCCATGGTATCCATAACAAAATATATATGTGCAAAAAATTCAGATGTATTAGTGTAGTAGGTTTGGAATTCGCTACCATGGCTGCATCATCTCACAAGACTCTTAGTGATTGATTACTGATATATTATAATTCTATGTGAACTGATTATTTTTAGACCTCCAGTTCAACAACTCTGCATACAGTATGTTAGGTAGGTTTCAGATAGATCCATTCAATTTACGAGCTGTTTCTTTTCTTTCTTTGAACAAGAGATTTTGTAATGGAAGATACAGGGAACTTCTTCTATCCTTAAGATGGCATTTGGCAAAGGAACAGGTTGTGGAACAATTTCAATTTAGGTACAACTTGATACATATATGCATGTGTTGTTCATAGTTAAATCAAAGTACTATTAGTTGTTAGAGGGAGATTGGATTGTTATAGGAGATTTTATTTGGACTTATCTGTTTTATAAATAGACCTTGAAATTATTTTAGATTGCTAAGCATAACCTGCCTTGCAATATATGAAAATGTTGTTCGTCCTATTCTTTATACATATTCATCAGACGGTTTAGTGCTATATCTACATGTATCCATTCATGTTAATTAAGGTCTTCATGTACATTTATTAGAAATGATGACATCATGTACATTTATTAATTATATTTTATTTTGTTAAATTCGATTTTGTAGCGAGAGATGGAGGAGCGGCGACAGTCACAATCCCAGTCTACTGTTGAGGGACAACCAGCATCGTTCGATGAGTTAGAGATCACGCAAGAGGTCCTTGGGCATCGGTCAGGGTACGTACGTGGATTAGGATGGGGCCCACGCCCTGCCAATTATGGCCAGTGTAGTGGAAACAACACAATGTCATCATCATCTGCGGCCAGCGAGTTGGGGAGATTGCGAGAGCAGTTGGAGACCCAGCGAGTGCAGTTGGAGACTCAACAAGCGCAGTTGGAGACACTGGCTACCCTGCAACCAGTGATGACTGCGTTGCTACAGAGATTTCCTGAGTTAGGCGTCCTCACAGGCGTAACTCCCCAACCTCAAATGCCTGGAGTTCCTCAACATCCTGGACTACAATCAACGCCATCCGACTCTTCTATAGATCCTTCCCTACCATCAGATCCATGAGTTGAACTTGAAAAAATCTGTAATGCATACAATTAGTTTATATTAGAAACTTGGAAAGCTTATTATTAGAAACTTGGAATGTTTTTATTAGCAATTTGGAATGTTTTTATTATTATTGTCATCATTAAATATTTATTTAATTATCATATAAAATATTTAAAATACCAAAAAAAATTTCTACAAAAATACAGACTTTTCCCTACGAAATGTTTCGTAGGAAAAGATTAGTATTTAATTTTTAATTAAATTTATTTACCTTTAGCTGCAAAATCATTTCATTGCAAAAAGTCACATTTTGCTACGAATAATTTTTGCGCTGCAAAAAAGTACCTTTTGCTACGAAATTATTTCGTAGGGAAAGGTTATATATATAATTATTAATTAAATCTGTATACCTTTAGCTGTGAAATTATTTCGTCGTAAAAGTTAATCTTTGGCAACAAACAATAATATCGTCGAAAAATGTACCCTTCTGCAACGCATTATGTTTCGTCGCAAAAGATTATATTTTACTACGAAATTAAATTCGTAGTAAAATGTACCTTTTGACTGCGAAAATTATTTCGTCGCAATAGGTAACCTTCTGCTGCGAAGTTTTATGCGTTGCAAAAGGTGAGTATTTGCTGCGAAAAAGTATATTTTGCGACGAAGAAATTTTCGTAGCACTAGACCACCTATTGCTGCGAAATTTTTAAATCGCAGCAAAAAGTCTTCCCAGACGAGGCAGTTACTACGAAAATAGCTACGAAATGATTTCGTCGAGGAAGACTATTTGCTGCGAAATATAACCTTTTCGCTACGATACATTTCGCAGCTAATACCCACATTTGTTGTAGTGTAATAACACAAGGAATCATTCATTAAATTAAATTCTTTCTCAAAATTCACACAAACAGATGGTCAGATAAGTTTTATGGGAATTATTAGTGAACAAGGTTTTATAAACTAATATTTATGATCTCGGATTTACATGAAATATGGTAACTTAATATATTTTAATTAAGTGAGTTGGGTGATAATTTTGTTTTAAGTGAGTCAGGGTCATGAAAAATAAGATAATCTATTCAAGTGAGTACATGTAACATATTCCATCGACTGCAACCTAAAATGAATATAAAAAAATAAAGTCTAGATAAATATTGTTTTATTGTGTTGTAAATTATTATTATTATTATTATTATTATTATTATTATTTTATGTTATTTTATTTTTGACAAAAATGACTAAAAAATTCAGATACTTCAAATTTTCCTCCATGATCTGGGCGCATTTTTGTTAACTAGTAGATGCACATGTGCGTTGCACATGTATAAATTTCATGGATATTGTGTAATTCCTAGAGTATATGAAATATACCCTGAATGATGTAAAAGATAGTAGGACATGAATTATCATTATCCAAGGAATTAAAAGATCTTGTAATTAGAATGACAGAATAATTTTATGGATCATATTTATATCCATGTGTTACTATGATGATCTGCCACGTTTTATAATCCAAATTGCATATGATGTCCATATGTGAAAGTAACAATTGCAAGTTTCCCAACAGTTAGAGAGAGAGAGAGAGAGAGAGAGAGAGAGAGAGAGAGGGAGGATGAATTTGCAATAAAATGTAGACCTTTGTTGGGGAGGATTTTATATATTTTTTCCTTTGATCCCTTCTTTTAGTGGACTTGCTGTATTGAGCATAATAAAACTAATTAATCCTAAGAAGGCCAAGCAATGAAGAACGTAATTCCATTGCATTTTATTTCACCAAAATTCAAGACAACATAAACAATTATAAATATGTTCTATCAAATACAATGACGCATTAAAACATAATAATGAGAAGGCCTAAAAGATGAAGAGTAAGGTTGAAACACTCATTTTTATTTAGTCAAGTAGTAAAAATAAACTAAAGAACCATTAAGGTTCGAACACTCCCTTTTATTATGTCAAGTAGTTTAAATAAACAAAAGAACGAGTCAATTTTTTACCATTAAGATTAGAAGCTGAAAATTTGAATCTAAATTTTTATTCTTTTGTTGCGGACTCCATTGTTGTTGTTGATGTCCACATCTTCCACCTTATCGATACGCTCAACATATTGAGCGATCCAACGTCCCATTGCTCTATCGTTTTTAGTAATTTTGTTTGCCTTTGTGTAGAACATATATTTCTTCCTGATGCAGGATATCAAATTCTTATTGAATTTGAATTGCATATTTTTCTGCATTGGCATGTGAAAAAAAAGAGTATATTGAAATATTTAATATCAAATGAACCCAAATTCTCATTTTACCAACCCATTCATGCCGATATATTGTGACATAGGACAACCAATCAAGATTTCTGATTCATCGAACAGGGTAATAAGAACGCTTTGTGCTTCATCTGTCACAATAAGCCTCAGGATGTATCTAAAATAAAAGTGTTTGTCATATATAATATGTTGTCATACGATCTGGCCACCTATTAAATTTGTAATATGTACCTCTGACTGCATTCGACATCAATTTTTTTACATTTGTAGCATTCCGCTGGTCCTTTCATTTCCATCTTACTAAAACACTTTTTGCATGCATTGTAATACGGTTGTCTTTTATTTTCGATGCTGAGAATATTTCATTTGAAGGAGCAGAAGGTTGTCTACAGTTTCATATAATTTTGGTATCTTAATTATTGTGAAGAACTATGTAAAATTAGAGTGTACAGGTAATTATTATGTATGTGTTTGTGTGTGTATTATAATTCATATATACCTGGATTGTAGATGTCCCTTCTCGGATGATTTGGTCGATTGTCATTTCTGTGGAGTCTCGAATTCTCTTTGTTGGTGAGACGACGATTTTTTGTTCCCCGGGCTTGTTCATAGATAACAAACTATAATTTTATGTCAGTTGTTTATCTGAAATAATATGATACACTAAAGTTGAATATAATTAATAAATGAAGACCAAGACCATATCGTTCTCGAAGCTCCCTCGCTTGTTTAATTTTCGGGTTTATTTCTATTGTTGTGGTTGTAATTGAATTGATTAAAAATTCACCTGGTAAATGAATATTAATGTTTTTATTATACACATGTTGAGAAAATATGGAGAAAATGAAAGGTAAAGAAAATGATATCACTACTTCATAACCATTTGCAGAATTCATAGATTACTATAGAAGCAAAATGTCATGGGAAAAACAAACTTTTGAGGAGAAAAAGAATGATTTAATGGCAAGTGAACAATAGATTTGTTTCGACGTGTATGTCCCGTCTAAACTTATCTCCTCTTAAAATATTCATGGAAGAAGAAATACAATGCCATTGGGGAAAAAAAAGTTTATATCAAACCCTTCACATCGAATCAATCAAAACTAATGCATTCTGTTTGAAGATTAGATGAGACATTGTCGGATAATGTTACAGAAGTTGAAATTTTGAAACCTCAGAAAAATCCTCCTCTTTTTGTCCCTATCTCAGTCAAAATTAAGAGATGAACAAAGCAATTCCATTTTGATAGAATTACGTGGAACCAGGTATTGAAAAATGAAGCATTTTATTTTATTTATTTATTTTTAAAAACTAATATATATAGTTTTTCCACCAAAAAAAGATTGAGAAGGTCAGATGAAATATATTCATGTAGATCATATCCAGTCGTGGAATACAAAACAATTTCATACAAGTTTTATGAAAACTGAAAAGTCCCCACCTCAAACAATGAATTAAATTTTAAAAAAAATGAAACATGAGCAGTTGAAGGAACCCATCATAAAATTATGAATTTTCATTAAAAATTTGAATTTTCATTTCTTAAATTGACCTACAAATTTGCATAAAGTAGTTAAATCTCATAAAACCCATATGAAAACCCCATCAATGAAAGAAGACAATGTTAATTGAATTACCTTCAAATACGTTACCCTTGGCTCTTGATATTGCAATTATTGATGAAAATATGAATTCATCTGTGCCATAAGTAGATAATTTGTGCTTTGTCTCTTCTTCTACTACCATTCATACTTTCTAATTGTTGATCATCTGATGCAGAAGTGCCCACTGCTTTTTTTCTTTTTCTTATATTTTGAACTCCTTCAGTATATAATATATGCTCTTCATAAGCATTCCTGTGTATGTATCCATAGCTTCACAAATATTGTGCTTGGTAATTGACTTTCAAACAAATAATAATTTTATTCTTATATAGCTACTTTAACTACTGTAAGTTATTTTTATTATTTCGTTTTTAAAATGTATTTATAATAAGAAACACAAAGTAGTTGCATATAAAAGTAAAGCTACACTGATCATGAAAATTTGACAATGCCTCATTTGAGAACAAAATAAAAAAAAATTGAGTAAAACCTGAATGCTGACTCTCACAATTAGTGTATTGCAGATGGAATCCCTTTATAAATCTTTGTTGGTGAACGACCAATTGATGAATCACTGAAATAATTCATAAAATGAAAAGTTAACATCTACCTAATTCATCCTGTCTTAATAGACTTTGTACTGCAGATAATATTTTTATAAAATCTTAAAAATTCACAAAATTGAAGTCTACTAACAAGGAAGGCAGGCAAGACAATGTGTAACAATATCATATTCATTCTAACTCCAATTACATGCAAATTTAACTAAAAGGATTGGTTGCAACCGAGCTGAACACAGTATTCCTAGTGTCTCATTACATTGACAGTTATGAATGTGAGAACATATAAAAAAATTCATCAAAAGATTTTAAAGCTTGAAGTTTTCGTAGAGAATTATCCGCAAGAAAGCGAGCATGCAAATACAAAGCATATGCTTCTGCTCTCTTCCCAACAACACTGTATGACTTAGCTAAATAGAAGCACCTGAGATATAATAATAGATCAGTATCTTAGATAAATTATTCCGTTACCTCTTTATCACCGAAAAATGAATAAAGTGGTGTATAATATCTCAATAAAATTTATTGGACATTGGTGCTTGCTGTGCCTGCTACAGACAAACTGCACACTGCTGCAAGGAGAAATCTGACATACAGACAGATGTATGGGACTCTTAAAAATTCTCTCTTCCCCAAAGGCAAGTCAAATATGTGCCCTAAAATAAATAATATTCCCTGTGCAGCCCCAAGACCCCAAAATGTGTCAAAAGTTGCCTAAAGTAAGCCAAAATCTTGTGTTGGCTGGCTGTATGTTTTGTTTAGTTTCCAGTTCAATTTAATCTTTGGTAAATTATGTCTATGGGGGAGATGGATTGCTCTGTAAAGACAGAGCAGATAATGCATCTACAGATTTCTACTGCTGGTACACATAAAAAAAACACACAAAAAAATAGAAGCCTCAGCTGATGTCATTGTCAGAAAAGTTTTTTTTTTTAGTCTAAACATATGTTAGACTCAAAGATGACTACATAATGCATGCTTTTGCTATTGTAAAGATTACAATTGTATATTATCTGTTATTAGACTTTTGGGACTACAATTGCAGAATGTTTCCTTTTCATGATCAACATAGATTACAATTTTATTAGAGTCTAATACTATTATTTTATCTATTGTTAGACTCAAACGCTTGATAATATATATTTCTAGTCAAATGTATTAGACTTTTTTTAGTCTAATAACACATAATATTCTAGTCATGCTCTTGCTAGATCTGCTGCTGCATGCATAATTAAAGTACAAAGATGTACTATAGAGCAGAGCTATGAAGGGAACCCCAAGAAATTAAGGTTATATTAAGGTTAAAAATTGAAATTAAGGTTGTCATACGCTGGCTAAGAGGAAAAGGAAGCATTACATAAAAAACCAAAAAGGTTGTTTTACCATACAAGATACCTACTAAACCAGATTCATGAATGATCTATTGAACATATATTGAAGGACGCAATCAGCCAGCATACTTTCTAGCAGGCCAGAAAGTGACTATGGGATATATGATAATCATGCCAAATTAAGTGCGGCCTGAAATTCATGATGTGCACTCAAGGACCAGAAAGGTATTGCATTTGAAAGGTTATCCAGAATTCGAATATACACTTATATTTCTGTTGCATGGTCATAAGTTTGTAGAGGCCTATGTAATATTCAGGGATATTATGTCAATTCTCTACTATGAACATAAAAGTAAAAAAAGGATTGATTGAATATCTGGCAGTCTCAATTTGTTATGCAATAAATTGGACAACCGCCTCTTCTATCAACTTGTTGACTGTTGAATATGTTACTTCTGGGAACATAAAACAATAGCATTAGAATGAAGACAATTTAGAAAAAAAAGATATATGTTTTAATGAATAAGTAATACAATCCAACTAATTCATAAATACACAGAAAATAAATTTGTAAAACCCAACATCAAACATCCACAAATTTACCCAACTCCAAAAATAATTTGAGGGAGGGTATAATGCATGCAAAAATTTTAGAATTTAAGGGACCCAACATCCATTCATCCATAAAGACCCATGACTAAATAGGGAGCGAATCGGTATTGGGAAGATAAACATTTGAACAATCAGGAATTAACCGTGTGAAGTAATTACTTTGACATGAATGATTAAGATACATATTCAGTAATTCACTTACAGATTGGTTAAAGAAATACTCAAATATGCATTTGCTGAGATAAAGAGGTCACTCAGAAATTTTTTTTTTTTGGTTTATGCATCTTAAAGTTGTTGTTTATTTTTATACCATGTAATGGTTTATAAAATTTTGTGTGTTTGTTTGTTTTATTTAGATAAATATACTGCATACTCTGTTGTGTTATGCATTCTCAATAATGAAGGATGTGATACATTTGGGCCAATTGTGGCCTAAATTAAAAAAAAAGTTTTTGATCAAAGTTGCTTCTTGCACATAATTGATGTAGGCATGTAGCGAAATGGTATTGGGAAGAAAAACATTTGAACAATCAGGAATTAACAGTGTGAAGTAATTACTTTGACATGAATGATTAGATACATATTCAGTACATGACAGAGGAACCAAAAAGAAAAAACAGATTAAACGAATACCTGACAGTCTCAATTTATTATGCAATAAATTCCAAGGCCTCCTCTTCCACGAACTTCTCGACCGTTGAATATGTAACTTCTGGGAACACAAAAAAACAGCATTAGAATGAAGACATTTTGGAAAAAAAAAGACATGTTCTATTCAATAAGTAATAGCATCCAATTAATTCATAAATACAGAGCCCACATCAAACATCCACAAATTTACCCAACTCCAAATATAATTCCAGGGATTCTTGTTGTGCCCAAAAATTTTAAAAAGGCAGAGGAACATCAACAACCAAATCCCACTAAATCCATAACAAAAACCCAAAATCCATTTCATAGACCAAAAAAAAAAATGTGTAAACCACACCAGAACATCCACAAATCAATGCACATTGAAAAATTAAGAATTTAAGAGTGAGGACACCAATTCATCCATAGGGACCCATGTAAAAGAACACTATCTAGAGAGCCAAATGATATTGGGAAGAAAAACCATTGGATAACCAGAAATCAATTGTGTGAAATAAGACATCCACATTTGTTATTTGGTTTGGAGGAATATAAAAAAAACCCACCTTTGACGACCAAATGTTCGATCGTAGAGGGAGGAAAATGAAGAAACAGAAGTTCCTAGTCTTTTGAGCATTCTGCATCGTGGCGAAGATGATGGAGTTATTTCTCAGAGGCGAAGGTGAAGGGTCGCTGCGTTCATGGGCGCCGTTTCGGTGAGGGACTATGAGAAGGGTTTTTTGATGAGGGTAGACATATGGGTTTTTCATTTTAGTTAGATTTGAAATAATAGGGGATTGTCATTTGATATGCGTGTGAATAATTTGATTAATTTGATATAATTTGGGATTTAAGTGTAAAGGGATGAATAATTTGGGAGGTGCAAAATGGTCAAATAATCGAGTGAATGGACTGTCGAGGGATTTAAGTGATTGGGAGGGGTATATATGTCAAATGTCAGTTTTCTAGGTTAAGAGCCTTTTATATATTAATATAGATAACAAAAAAGGACCGGTTGTCTTTTGTTACATTTTTTTGGGTAAATTTCATTTGGACCCCCTGAAATTTTTGAAACTTGCAGAAACACCCTTTAAAGTTTAAAAATATGCACTTACACCCCTTGTCATTATATGTTTTATTAAGATGTGACAAAAGTCATTTAAAATTATTGTTTTACCCTTAACTATATAAATATCAATAAAAAAATCAATCAATTAATTAGATTTATGCTTTATGAATATTAACTTATACGATAATTTATTATTCAAATACATCTGAATACATTTTTATGAGAATTAAGTCACATAATAATTAATTAAAATGTGAAAATAACCCACCAAAAAAATGAAAACTTGATAAATATTTAATTAAACGGGTAAAATCATATTTTTATCTCATCTTAATAGAAAATCAAATTACAAGGGTGTAATTGTATATTTTTGAACTATATGGGGTATTTTTGCAGGTTTAGAAAACGTCAGGGGTCCAAACGCATTTTACCCCTTTTTTTTAAAAAAAACGATGGTCCAATCATTGGGCGGTGGTGATGGGTGCTCAGTTTCGTCAATGGCGGGATCCCGTCCCAGGTGGGGACCACTGATCGAAAGGTAAGATACGGTGGACCCACCTGTCAGACGGACATGATTGAATCAAGTGGGAAGTGTGAGCTGTTGCGGACTCGTACGGTCGGATTTTTCCGTTCCGCGTCCGTGTTTTTTTTCGTTTTTCTCTCGCACGTGAATCTGTGTATTTACTAATATACCCTTCTGATGTATAACTCAAGTCAATACAGTGGCCAATCTAATAATTTTTAGGTTTTTTTTTTCACGTATATCATCCAAAAAATATTATTTGTTGTTACACAACTCCAAATAAACTATTTATTTTTATATTATTGTAATATTAAAAAATTATACATATTTATCATCTTAGTTAACTTCCCTCTAAATTTCTAAATATTAAAACTGTTAAATTATTAAAGAAATAACCAAAGTACTCTTTATTAGAAGAAAATGATATATATTATTCTGAGAACAAAATGATACATTTTTTTTAGAATTAGATCTTAATTGAAAGAAAATGAAACAAGGGGTAAAATTGAATGGTTCATAGTTGATTTTAGAAAGAACAAGAATAATAATTAAGTTATTATGTATAATTATTTACATTATGATAAATATTATGTTACTGTTATTTTAGTTATTTCTATTTTTTGGTTAAAAACTAACTATAGTTAAGTAGTTTGGTTTTGATTAAAAAAAATAACAGAGTTGCATGGTTTTTAATTAAGAAATATCTTAATAGTATAAAAATAAATATGTTATTTGTGATGCTATAAAACTAAATAATATATTTATTATGATATAAATGCAAAAAACCCATAATTTGAGAATTTCCAATAAATATAAAATAAAAGTCCGTAATAACAATTTTTATGATATTAGTCTTTTAAATTATTAATCTATATAGCTCTATTGTAAACCCTAGCCAATCTAGAATATTGCTTCACATGTAATACGGTGGTTTTAAAATTGTCAGTGATGGACCACAAGAGAAAATGTCTCACGATGCGAAACCTTTATACAGAATTACAGATACACATTGATGCATGTAACATACAAATTAGAATTTGTGTTGCAAGCACCATTTATTGGTGGTGTGCGAGATGGGGGATTTTTCTTGCGGGCCCCCATAAAGGATCCAATTTCTAATAATAATTTACCGGTTTGGAAAGTTTTTGCGGTAAACTCAAGATTAAAATAAAAATATAACAGCACACCATATATACAAATTTACCTGGGTTAGTTCAAAAACTCACGAGTGACACTCGAAGCTACTCGAATAAAAAAACACCACATTCCCTAGTCATACAGAATCTTTTCTACACAAGGACATTAATAGATAAATATTCAAATTAATAGAATTTTAACAAAACACTATAATAAATCTTATATATATAAGGAAATTATAAGATACTAAGATAGAGTTTTATTTAAACAATTAAAACGAAATCTTAACTATACGGGAACATAGATAATTCCCCCTTCGTGGATGGATATAGGAAATGTATTATAGAATCACATAAATTTTGCCTTCTATTTATCTATTTTTCTTCTCTGTATATTTTAATTTGTTGTTCTATTTTTTCATAGGTTAAAGACATTTACATTCCTACAAATATAAATAATCTTATACAAGTCATTGTCAAAGTTGGAGCAAATGTACAAATCATTTAAAGTGACAAAAATCCATATACATTTTTGTTGTCAGTAGAGGTTAACTCTAAACCAATTTATCTTAGTTAGCCCTAATATGTGTCATGAAATGACTAAATTATATCTAATTTTTTTATCCCTCCAAACAATCTCTCTCTAAAAATGAAGAAATATAAAAGTCCTACAGAGGCAATTTGATCTTTTGTAAAGACTAATTTGTCTTTATGATCGTTTATATGAATCAATAATGTCTATACAATTATACGGTGATAAAATATTCTGAAAATATCACATCAAATTTAGAATGAAATATAACCCATGGATGATAATGGAGTTTTTGTTAGTTTACATGGACTTGTACATTTGTCAGAATTCTAACATGAACTTATATGAGATTACTTATGTTTATATTTACGTAATTGCCTGTAACCCTTTTGATTGATGAGATTATCAACCACAAACTTCATTTGTATTAAAAGATGAGATAGTTTAATTTAAGTATATTTTTTTAGTAATTCCGCGCACCAAATATCGTTAATATGGATTATTTGAATTTTATAAATCTCATTCAGATCCTTTCCTGTAGTAAATTTCACAATTAAAGTAAGAAGGGTTGTATTAGTAATTAATTTAACAATATTAGACATATTTTAGTTATCAACTTATCGTGTATTCAGGTGGATGCTTGTGATTCACTTTATAGATAAATATTTTCATAATTTGTTTGATAAATTAACTTAATAGGCCCGTATTTTTCTTCAATAATATTTGAAATATAAAAGTTTTGTTGCTAAATATGAATAATATTTTTTATTTTTTCTAAAATTATTTATGTGGTGTTTCTATTAAAATTGCAATAATTTGAATTAAAATAAGGGAAAATGAGAAAAAAAATCTCTTAAAAGTTAGAAATATCCAAATCAATCACTTTTTAAAATTGTACTAAAAAGTCTCATTTCATAATTTTAGAAATACAAAAGACTAGTCTACCCTTATATAATTAGTCAGTAACATATTACATACCTCTTAACTTTGTTAAAATATTTCACTCTTTTAATTTTGTTAATGTATTTCACTCATTCTCATGTATAATTTTTTTTACTCTAAATTCGTTAAAATATTTCACTCTTTTAATTTTGTTAATGTATTTCACACATTTTCATGTATATTTTTTTTATTCTAAATTCTTTGTGATTAGATGGATTTTGTGAGATATGTGTCAATAAAGTTTAAGTTTTTTATGATGAACTTCATTAAATGTTGATGTTTCTTTAAAAAAAATGAATATGCACTAATAACGCTATAAAAATACGTGAATAGCCAAGCAAAATAAAATAAGAATTTAGAATAATAAAATATCCTCTGCTGTATTGGGGTACAATACAAATTTAAATTACGTATGATGATTATACACAATGAAAAATGATAAACAAATCAGGTAAGATATATATAAGAAACACACAATATGATATATAATAACAAAATATCTGAGGGGTTTGATTTGGATTATATATAGAGGGATTGTTGCTTTGAAGGAAAAATATGTTTTTTTGTGTGAAATAACCTAATAAGAGTTACAGGAATGTTAATATTAATCTTTTGTGTTCTTAAAAATGTGAAATGAGACTTTTTTACATATAATTATAAAAAGTGATTGATTTTGATATTTCTAATTTTTAAGAGATTTTTTTATCATTTTTTCTTGAAATAATAGAAACATAGAAAGATCTAAATGATTCAAAGAATTTTTTGCATGATGTATGTCATATATAGAAGTGTTTATTTAATAAACCTTTCTATATACGTGCATGCTTAAATGAACCCCAAATTTCAATTTCGAATCCTACTGGGTTTGCTTGATGGAGTGTTTGTTTGTCATTATGTACATCTAATATTTTTTCAAAATTATAAAAAATTAATGTCAGAGTTTATTGTCTAGGATCCTGTACATTCATGGTTTTCTAACTAAAGACAGAGTTCCTTGTTCAAAAAAAAAAAGCAACATTAAACAAGACAATCAGTGAAAATCAGATAAGCCCCCACTTCCCACCAACTTTAGAGGATAAAAAATCTATTGATAATAAATCTATTGATAATAACCTTAACATCAAAAGATTCAAAACTGCCACTTCCTTCACAAAATCCAACAAAAAATTTTGTTTCCTCGTATGGTCTTTCTTTTCCCAACACATCTGAGTCACAAAAAAAAAAAAGTTTAGTTGAAAGGATGGTGGTTTTTTTGGATGCACCACCCCAACACCCCCCCTCCCCCACCCAAATCTCTTGTTTTTGAATATCTCCCTTTCTATGTATACAATTGATACTTATAAGATAGGCCAATTTCAAACCTATTATTAGAAAAAAAAATTGAAAATTTGGAGAGAATTTCACCAAAAAAAAGGTATCTATGAGAGTTTTTTTGAAGCATTGGGCACTGATTTATTTGAGAAGTTCTTCTTTCGTGGAGGCAATTTCATCAATAATAATAATAATAAATTCAGATAGAAAATAGTGTAGCTTTTGATGCAAACTTATTGAACAAATTCTTCTTCTTTTTTTAAGAAACGATTTCATCAACAATAGTTTCAAACGGAGTTCAACAACACTGCTTTATTGGGCAAATCGTGTTTTTCATGAATATATTCCAAAAAAATAAAAATAAGAAAAAGGAGTTTTTTGCAGGTTTTGGCTTTTCTATTTTGAAAGCTTCTGTTTAAATTTCTAAATGCTACACTCAATCATTCCTAACCTAGTTTATTTTTCTCCAATCAGATAAATGCAAGTCGAAACAATAGAAAATTATAGATTTAAATAATTCATTAAATTTTGGGAAACTTAATTCCGAGTCCTGCATGCCATCCTTGTAATATTTTTAGATCTTTAATACTTTTCAAGATTTTTTACATCCTTAATATCATCTCCAACCCTTACTCAAGCATATACCAAAAATTTATTAAGTCTATGTTTGGTTCAAGAATTAAGTTGTTCTGAAGTTTATGACTATTTCCGTTTGGAATCGGTATAACCCCCCGGATAAGTATTTTGGGGTGTTTGTTTACCCGGATAACCCCAGATAAATTATGCCAAAATAAACCTCGATAAAGTAGTATAGGGATTCCAATCAACCTCTAGAATAAAAGTTATCATAGGTTATTCCACCTAAAGAATATGTTGGCCCACTATTAAATTAACTGTCATTACTTCTTATAAATCACCTGTCAAATCTACTATCAAGTATCAGTGGATAAAAAAAATGATTGCTGAAAAAACTTGATAATTATGTCTAATAAGTCAATATAAATCTTGATGTAGTAGAAGAATAATAAAAATATCAAATCTACTTTAAGATCTCACAATACAATTTAAAATAGCAAAAATTATAAATAACTCTTAATATGGCAGCAATAAAAGAATGATAAATAGATATGACCTATATAAAGATCTCACAATACAATTCTAAAAAAAAAATGAAATAACTCTCAGTACAATTGATTAAAACATTTAATTTGTCATCAGGATACAAGTCTCTGCATATATTGACCCATTATGCTCAATTAGGAACTTACAATATAACATCCACTAAAAATAATAAATATTAAAGGAATATAACAATCACTTATTTTGAGATCCTAAAATAATAAATATTAAAGGAATATAATAGTCACTTATTTTGAGGTCCTAAAAATCCATTAGAATTGATGGCAATGTTTCAAAAAAAAATCCATACAAATTAAAACTATAAATAACAAATTTATTTATTTAATGACCCTAATTTAGAATTTAGCTAAAATCTGTACAGTTACTGGAGATATCAATTAATCTTGGTCTCCACCACAAAATACTCCACGTCGAATTTCATGGGATAATTTTATTTTTGTGAATTGTTATTCTTGTTATTTCATTCTTGAACTATTTCTGATGACCTAATCATTTCAGAAACATGTCGCTCAATCTTTAACAAATCTTGATAATAATCTTTAAGAAAACTGAAAAAACACATTCACGTTGTATATACTTAATCCCTATCTGGGTGTAACATGACTCCGAGGACAGCTATCGTGATAATTTTCATTTCACAATATTATTTTCTCATTTTATTATAATTATTTTTCTCCTTCTAGTGTCTTCGTGCGTAAGTTATGGACAATCTATTCCTATACTTATTGGAATGAATATATGAACTTAAAATAACCTATCAAAGCATAATTAATTATTTATTTTAAGTTTTTATTCGTATAGTAAATGATTTTTTTTGTTTTTTATGATTTTCTTTGGTGGCAAAGTTGTTAAAGGAAGCAGTCATGCAGTTGTATTTGCATGAGCCTACAGAACAGATCTGCTCAAATAAGTTTGTAACAACTTTTTTTAATTATACCGATGACTCCAATTAATTTGGAAACAAAAACATAAGGTAAAATAATCACATAATCGAATTCAAAAACAAACGCAAGGTGTTTATCCACATATTACAGATCTTCCATAAGCCAAAAAAAACACCCCAAGACAATGACCAAAAAGTCCCTTTCAAAACAGTTAAACAACCCTTATATAAGGACACACCCGTCATTCCCTCAAATCCCAGCCCCATTTTCATCAATAAAATTTCCTTCTCTCTCTCATAAAAACACGATGACACGATCTCCCCCTCTAAAAAGCACACTCAGTGAATTTTTTTAGAGAGAGAAACACATCCACTTCTAGAGAGAGAAAGAACAATGGGGAGTCGGATGCCGTCACATCAGCTTCCCAGCGGGCTCGTCGTGTCGGGCCGGCCCGACAAGCAGCCCAAGGACCGTGGCCCGACCATGGGCTCCCGCGCCGTCCCCTACACCGGCGGCGACGTCAAGAAGTCCGGCGAACTCGGCAAGATGTTCGACATCGACCCCGCCGCCTCCGCCTCCGCCTCCGCTGCCGTCCCCAGGACCCCCCGCTCCGCCTCCTCGTCCGGAAGCGGGCAATTCAAACCCCCGCCGGGATCCGGATCCGGCTCGATCCCCAAGCGGACCCCCTCCGGGCAGCTCCTCCCGGCCACAGGTCTCATCACCTCCGGCCCTGTCCCGTCCACCCCTACTGCCTCGATGAGGCGGTCGGAGTCGCTCGAGCCGAAGGCGGCGGCGTACCCGGCGGCGGTGACGAGTCTCGGGAGCGATTCGAAGGCGTTCCGGGCGCGGGTTCCGTGGGTGATCTCGTGCTCGGGCGTGCTCGTGGTGGTGATCGGGGTTGGGGTGGGGATCTTCGTGTTGGTGGCGATGAAGAATGTGGTGGTCGTGGCGGCGGCGGGAGGGGTCTCGGTGGTGGTGGTGGCAGTGGCGGCGTGGAATTGGGGGAAGGGGAGGAGGGCGAAGGAGTTGGAGCGATTCGTCGCGGGATTCCCCGACGCGGAGCTCCGGGGAGCAAAGCATGGGGAGTTTGTGAAGGTCACAGGGGTATGTCAACGTCTGATTCTTATGTTTCATTGATTGTTAATGCTTTCATTGATCTATTGAAAGGGAAAATGAAGTATGTACACAAATGAATTGGATGCAATAACTTTTTGTGTTTTTCTTAACTTAGTATATGCTAGATTACGAAAAGTATATATTAGGTTAGGACTGCCGGAATGGCTGTGTGTGTTTGGGCTCCCTTTTTGAGATGATTTAGTATATATATTGAATTTATTGGTAGTTGTATTGTAGAAATATACTTGGTTGATTAAGATTTGAGTGATTGAATTGTGGATTGCAATGTAGGATAGAGGATGTGGGGATGCCATGTTTATTTATTTGAGAGTTATGATTGATAGAAGGATTTGGTGGGTTTTAATTTTTGGAGTTCTCAATGCAGAAGTTGCATTTGAACTTTTAAGTGTTGATTGGAGGGATCAGTGAGTTTGGGGTTTTAGGATTCGAGTAGATGTGTTGGGTCAATTTGAAAATTGGGGATTGCTAGGATTGTTATTATTTTTTGGTTGAAGAGCATCTTTGGTTGATGATTGATGAAGGAGGGATTACATTGGAGTGGATGGATTTTGGTTGTGTTTGGATTTGCAGAATTTTTTTTTAATTTTATCAATTGAACCAGTTGATGTTTGTTGTCAGGGGTTTTAATCATATGCAAGGTGGGGGATTCAGATTGTCAAGTTGTCAAGTTCTCATAATGCAAAAAATTTGGTCATGTGCATTTGTGGATTGTCTGCTTGAGGTTTGGTTTGCAGTTGCTGGATTTCTGTCAAGTCTCAAGTGACTTTATGATCTTCTAGAATGTGAACTTCATATGCTTGATTTTGGTTGTGAAATGAAATTTTCTCTTTGGCGACCAATTGCTTCCTAGGATTAATAAGGGTTGAGTCTGATCATGAGCTGGTTGTGGTTGCTTAACAAACTTGAATGATAATGAATCATGCTCTGATCCTCAAAGCTAGTTCCACATAGATGCAAGGTCTGCGCTATGGTAATGCCTGCCTTTTTTAATTAATTTAAATCTCTTATGCCATACGATTAAGTTGGAAATATTTGGAAATATCTTAAATATATGACATTTTATAGAGAAAGTAAATACTGATCAGAATGTCACACTTTTATATGTTGCTAAAGTTTTATGAATTATTTATTTTTTAGAGTTGTCTCAGATGGTCAAGCTTTCTTCATTTAAAATTTGACCTTGATTATTTTATGTATCCACTATGTTATGCTTTGTTTAGATATAATACTTCACATTATTTCTCCGTGCAGATCGTCACATGTGGAAGTATCCCTCTCGAAACATCTTATGAGAAGATCCCAAGATGTGTATATGTATCAACGGAGTTGTATGAATATCGAGGGTGTTCTGGCAAGCCTGCAAATTCAAGTCACCATAGATGCTCATGGGGGTTGAGACATGTAGAGGTCAGTATTTGACACATGAATCTAGCCATTTCTCCATAAACATAAAAAGGATATTTGCTTAGTTGTAGTTTTGACATGGATTTGGGTTGTTAGGTTTTTATGCATGGAACTGTGCTTATATAAACTTTAATGAATTAATGGCAGCATTACAGTCGTAGGACAGAGTTTAATTGATAATACATTGGGTCCATAATGTCATTATTAATGTTTTAATGATTGATTTTACCTTTTATTCTACCTTTCATTCTTTTTAATAATCAAGAAATATTTATAATATTTGCCATGTGGAAACAGCATATTTAGTTATTTACAAAGAAGCTCTTCTATGCAATTCTCCTTCTTTGAAAATGTTTAGTCAAATGCAAACAAAAAATTATGAAAAGGAAAGATGGCATCATCTTGCTTTTTATTTGATCACCCATACATTTTGTAGGAAGTTGTATTGGATATGATTTTTTTAATTAATTTTGTGGCACTTGCTTGAATAGAAAAACTGACTTCCTAAGTCAGTACTGATTACAAGGTGTGACATCACACTTTTTTTTTCTTTGGTCAACTCATGCTAATCTCTGTTTCAGATTATTGTCTGTTGACTTTTAATTATCCTTGACAAACTGCAATGATTAATTGTTAAAGTAGAGCAATTTCTTGTAGTATTCATCACTTGGATGATTTTGCAAATGCTCCTTTAATGCGTATATCTATTTATTGACCACCTATAAGCTGGGTTTCATTTGGTTTTTCAAAGACAGGGCACATATATTGAACTCAGGCATGCCTTTATTAGCTCTTGGTCAGTATTGAGAAGTATATATATGATAGTCCATGTGAATGGAAAAATTCAATGCACCACTATAATTTTTTATACACTCCATCTCTAGTTCTATAATTCAGTAGCAAATTGGGTGGCTCACAATGACCATCTCCCTTTTATCATTGGTTAGCAGTTGAAGATCTAATCTTACTCTAGAAGAGAACCTGTATATTGTATAACATTCAGAGGAGTACATGTTTAGTAAAGCACATAAAGGTTACATAGGATGCAAGATACTAATAGCTTCTGAAAGCAAAATAGTCCGTGACAAATAATCAAACTACCTTTTATAATAATCCCCCCCCCCCCCCCCCCCCCCCCCCCCCCACTGCCCCTCAAAAAAAAAAAAACGATAAATATAATATACAATATAATAAAATGCAGAATTGATTTAGGTTTATGAAGGCCACAAGTGTAACATGAATTATTAAATAGATGGCGTTGCTCAAGTTTCAACTTATTAACATTTTTAAAGCGAAGCAAACAAGATGGTTGACTTGCTTCAGTTTCGTGGATTCAGAATCATTATTTTCCAAAAGAACTTCTGTAATACTCACTCACTTCAAGGTGGTGGATTTTAATTGGCACCTACATCAACTTGATCCATTTTCCCAGTAGTTTGGGATCTCAAGAGTTGCATACTTCTATACTTGCATTAATATAAAATATCTGAAACTAAAAAACAAAAAATCCAATAGTTTAATGCTTATCAATTGAAGTGTTTAGATGCATTTCCTACCAGTTAGCATGTCTGTCCTTTATGTTTGATGATATAATTGCTTTTTGGCAGCTTATGAAAAAACAATGTGAATTTATTGATTAGTGTTTTCATACACAGAGGCATGTTGCAGATTTTTATATATCCGATACCCATACTGGCTTAAGAGCCATAGTGAAAGCAGGGCATGGCGCAAAAGTTGCGAGTTTTATGAAACCAACAACTGTAGTTGATATAACGAAAGAAAACCGAACGCTGTCTCCTCGAATTTTTACTATGGCTTGCAGAGCACAATCTTTCCAGTGATGACCGTGTTATGCGCCTGAAAGAAGGGTGAGTCCAAGTCATGCCCAAAACTCAAATTAAAAGCTTTTTTTTTTTTTAATAGTCTAACTTAAATTGCATTATAGTTTTCTGACGAACACCCAATTAATTATCTTTCCACGTAATCAGGTACATCAAAGAGGGAAACACCGTAACTGTGATGGGAGTGCTCCATCGCCATGAAAATGTACTCATGATAATTCCACCTTCAGAACCACGGTCAACTGGCATTCAATGGAAAAGATGCCTTTTCCCAACACATATGAAGGCCTAATTATTACTTGCGAGGAAGACGTCGATGTGATTCCAGTGTAAATATTGCTATAAGGAGAGTCATTGGAAGGTAGACGACTGATATCTACTATGGAATTTTTGGTTCAATGGAAGTGAATATGGGATGATAGATTAGGATATGTTTAAATGGGTATTGGTAAATATGTTTGGGTAATTCTTTCATATGTTAGCAGTTGAAAAAGCTGCTTAAGCAGTTCGAAGAGATCGTATCGATTTGCTTTAACACGTGCCTTTGTACATATATTTATTTATATTAGATGTAAAGATACCTGGGATGCTATTTTTTTTCACTCCTTTATTTATGTATTCAATTTGTTGGTAGCTTTGATTAGCATGCATGTTTTTTCTGGGACCAGAGTGATACAGAGCTTCAGGTCAGCATTTATGCTTTCAGTTTTGTGGTTATTCTGTTCAGTTTTTGTTCAGTTTTTATATTAAATAAATATCAAGAGAAATCGTTGAACTACTCCAAGTGATTATAGCCAGTTAGTCCTGAAGGAGGAACTGCTTGGTTCTGTATTATATATGGTTCTCAATTATGGCTCATATTAATGTTGAGCTTATGCCAAATTTGTTATATAATAATAATTAGTGCTGCAAGGTTGTTCAATTCTTAAATAAATATATGGATATGATTTATCTAAATTAAAATCCCAACTTTTGAACTAATAGAAAAAATGTAGTTTTTTTAATTTATATTAAGATAATAAGGAAGTAATACATATAAAATATATTATTATTTAATTTTAAAACATGACTACCACATTTTGAAGAATTTTTTTGTTAGGTACCACTTAATATATCACCAAATTCACCACCCATTATAAATCCATCTTCAGAAATACCAGCCTCACCACCCTACACATTTGGTGACAAAATCCTCTCTCTTCTCTTTTTTTTCTAATCCTTTTCTCTCCCTTCTTCACCCTCCCATTCGATTCCTTCATGAGGTCTCCCCCTTGCCTTCGGTCCATCACCTTCTCGACGTGAAATAGGTGAATATTGATCTCTACTTTTCAAAATCACCTTCAAATAATTTGTATTGGTGATCTCATGAGTATTGTTGTTCATTTTACTCTTATTGTAGTTGAGTTAGGGTTTTGATATAAAAACTAGGGATTTGATAGAGAAAGGCATGTGTTTTTATATAGAAAGCTAGGGTTTTTGAGAAATAAAGTGTGTGAATTTGAATCTACTTGGGGTATTTTTTTAATTGAAAATAAATTCATATTTTGCATGAAACTTTGTGTTATTCACTGAATATAAATGGCTTGATAATGTGTTTAAATTGAGTCTGGTTCAAATAACATGAAATCAAACGGGCCTCAATAAAAAAAACTCAAAAAACTTTATTTTAGAAATCCTTGAAATAAGTGCCTTTAATCTTTCATTGACTTTTAAGGAAAAGTTTTCTTTCCTTGTATTGTTTTGTTATTTTAAAAGTTACAATAGCTGTTTTTTCAACCAAAAAAAATATATATCCATGCACGAATTGTTTTACTTTTTGGATGATGACCATTGAACTTTTATGAGACATATCTTTATACATAGTCTATAACATTAAAAACCAAAAATAAAAAATTTTGCCTATCAAAATGTGGTCATCTTTCTCAAAGAAATTGTCTTACAACAACATCAACAAGGTAAGATGCTCTATTACATTTATTACCGAGTTCATTCAATGAATCCCATGAAGTCCATTATCGTGCATGCTTGTCAACTCTTCTTCAATAGTATGGTTTTTGTAGCATATTTTACCTTACCAAATACAATATTTACAAAAATAAAAAATATTAATTTTAATATGAAAATGATAAAAATAATCTAAAATCTACAAACGCTAAAATTTAAACATAAAACTATTTATTAGTAAAGATATAATAATTATTAATACTTACATGGATAGAAAAAAAATTAATCATATATATTACAAAATAAAAGATTGTAAAAACATCTAGATCTTGATTGGAAGTTGAAATGACTCATGATTGATTTGGAAAGAACAAGAGATTAATTAAATTATTATGTTTAATTATTTACATTGTGATAAAAATTATATTATGGCTATTTTTGTCATTTTTATTTATTGGTAAATAGCTAACAATAGTTAAGTTTAATTTTGGTTAAAAAAATAACATAAAGGCACATTTTTTCATTAAAAAAAAATTCTAATAGTATAAAAATGAAATATGTTATTTATGGTGGTATAAAAATAAATGGGATTTTTATTTTTAACTCTTCGCAAACCATTGTATTTAGCGATCGCTCCCTCACTTTTTCGTATTTAGGTTTTACTCCCCAGATTTAAAGGATAATTCTTTTTTACTCTCTTCGATTAGGGCTGGTAAACGAATCAAGCCGCTCGGGCTCGGCTCGGGCTCGGCTTGGTTTGAGCTCGTTCAGACTCGTTCATTTAGATAAATGAGCGAGCTTGAACAAATTTTAAAGCTCGGTTAGGCTCGGGACCTGTATCGAGCTTCATTTTATGTTCAAATTCGACTCGTTTATGTTATTAAAACTTAGTTGAAGCTTGACTAAACTCATTTATAAAATCAGAATATTAAATTAATACAAAGTTATGCTCGTTTAAGCTCATGAACTTGGCTCTTTTAGGCTAAAATTTTGTTTTCAATTCCTAAAAACCCTAAAATGAAGAACGCTAGACTCGTTGAGGCTCGTGAGCTCGGCTCGGCTCGGCTCGACTCGACTCGTTTATAAACGAGCCGAGCTTGAACATGTCAAAGCTCGGCTCGTTCGGCTCGTTTACCACCCCTATCTTCGATGGACCTATTTATAAATTATTTAATTTTTTTTAGATGGGAGTAAAAAAGAATTGCGAGAAAACTCAAATACGAAGAAGTGAGAGAGCGATAACTGAAACGATGGTTCGCGAGAAGTTAAAAATAAAAAATCTAAAAATAAATAATATATTTTTCAATATTATACGTTTAAAAAAAACTCTATATTATATTATTATATTTTTTATGAAGTAAAAAAAATCCCCAGAGAACCCGAGAGAGAGAGATGGAGACTACGAAGAGGAGGTTCGAAGGGAAGGTCACGATCGTGACGGCATCAACGCAGGGGATCGGATTCTCCATCGCCGAGAGGCTCGGCCTTGAAGGGGCCTCCCTCGTCATCTCCTCTCGAAAGCAGGTTCGAAGAAAAAAGAAATTTAATTTTGCCCCCAATTTGGTGTTTTTTAGGGTTTGTTTTGATGGTCGTGCGTTTGGTCGTTCAATCATTGCAGAAAAACGTGGACGAGGCGGTGGAGAAGGTGCGATCGAGAGGGATCGATGCGATCGGCGTCGTCTGCCACGTTTCGAACGCCGAGCATCGCAAGAACCTCATCGACGCGACGTTGAAGGTAATCCCTTTTTGTGGAAAGATTGGTTCTTTGGGTCGATTTGGGGCTGAATTGGTGGAAAATTTGGAGTTTCTCGAGGTTTTTAGGGTTAGAGTCATAGTCACAAAGATCGTGCACCAAAAATATTCAGTAATTGTTCTGTTCGGTATGGTAAAATATACATTCGTAAAACATACGAGATGGAGATAATGATAACTCTTTTTTTTTTGTATTATGATCTTTAGTACGCGAAACATACGTTAAAAACTTATTGGGTGCTACAATTAGTATTATTTAAAAAAAAAATGAAGAATGGGGTAAATCATCGAACTAAATGGATACCCAGATTCTGAAAGTACTAAAATGCATACTTCAGTGAACAGAAGTATATTAGGACAATATGTACATAAGATTCTTCAGACAGAGTACTTTGTGCCTATGGTTATGGACTTAAGGTTCAGATCTGCTGGGCAAACTTTGGCTTTAATTTGATGTGGTACATTTGAATTTGATGCATTGATTGTTTTATGTACAGAAATATGGGCATATTGATATCGTCGTATCTAATGCGGCAGCAAATCCGTCTATTGATAACATATTGGACACCAAAGAGTCTGTGCTTGATAAGCTCTGGGAGATCAATGTGAAGGCTTCCATCTTGCTGTTGCAGGTGATTTTTTCCCTTAATTTGTTTGTGGTTTTTGTTTGGTTGAAACTTTGTGTAAGTGGGTTTTCATGTACACTATGTTCTCCTGTGTATTGGGAGGGATGACCGATGTTCGTCGTGTTTAAAGGACAGGCAGCTGCACCTCACTTGCGAGAAGGATCATCGGTGATTCTAATTTCTTCAATTGGTGGCTATAATCCGCAAAAGACGATGGCTATGTACGGGGTCACCAAAACGGCTTTGCTTGGATTGACAAAGGTAGTTTTTCAAAGTTTCACAATTCATGGTAGATTTGTGTTTTGATTAAATGAATATCAAGATCATTTTATATTATTTTGATCTAAGTGTGTCTCTTTGTAGTTGGGTTTAATTTAATGGAAGAAAAATGTTGTTTGCAATTGAAATAGGTAGCATGTACTGGGTATGTATTCATCAGCTAAAGCATACCCGGTGAAACTATCTGATTATGAGGAATACACACGCACACAAATATGTGTACCTGTACACATACATATATGTGTGCATTTATGAAATGTGTGATGTTCACCAGATCATTTTAAATCCATAAATTTACATAGGTTGAAAATTGATGCAGGCTCAACAACTGGAGTTTCCCCCCACACAGATATCAAAACTGAACTCTTTATCTATAAAAAATCTGACAAATTCAGTATTTAATTATAACTTCTACAGCATTTTATATCAAATTGAACTCCCATTTGTTTTGTGAATAACTTATTGGGGTAAAAGATAGTTATCCTGGGATAGAGGGAAAGAAAACAATCTTCTAATTGGCTGTTGTTCTGGCAGAGTGCTCCATGTTTAGATAAATTTTTGATAACCATGAATAAGTTATTTGTGAATAACTTTGCTCGTCAAGAATATTTAATAAGTTGTGAATAACTTTCGATTGGGAATTTGTTCCTTTTTGAATTTTCTTTTATTTGTTTGGAGATCTCTCGTCTCCTCTTGTTCAGGGGCTTGTAAATTAATAAAAGTTCCTATATCTTCTCCCAAAAAAAAACATGAATAAGTTAATAGTTCTGATGGCAGTTAACGCAATTTTATTTTTTTCTCAATCTGCATTGTCTCTAGGCTCTTGCAGTAGAAATGGCCCCAAACACCCGTGTCAACTGCATAGCGCCTGGTTTCGTTCCCACACATTTCGCCGATTTCATCACAAGAAGTGAATCTGTTGTAAGTAAACACTTACTTCCAATTCATCTTCTTTTTCCAGTTTATTAGAGTTACTCATTTATTCCATGTTCAGTGTAGTCCCATCTTATTAAATATTCTTGACTCAGCAAAGTTGAGCAACCACCCATACTTATTATCCATTTGAGCAACGTACATTTTTTCTGTATTCATGGATCGTATGACGCACAGAGGAAAGCTATCGAAGAGAGAACTCTGCTCAACAGGCTGGGGACAACCCGAGACATGGCTGGAGTGGCTGCATTTTTGGCATCTGACGATGCGGCCTACATAACAGGAGAAACCATTGTTGTTGCTGGAGGGATTCCATCAAGACTATAGCTTTCTCTTTTTTTTTCTTCATTTGATACCAATATTTTGGTTAATATTTAAGCACTAGTTATAGATGTGGAAATAATGTTTGAGAAGTCATATTTGTGGAAGATATGGTGTCTAGAAGATGTGGAAATAAATGTTATGAGAAGTCATATTTGTGGAAGATATGGTGTCTAGAAGGTGCACTCTTGAATAGGAGAGACTCAGCTATATGAACATTATTTTTGAGAATGAGTCAATAAGAGAGAGACCAAATATATTGCAGGGGTGCAACTCAAGCGGGTTGGGTCAGGTTGGGTCAATTTGGAGCTTGATCGAAACCAAATTCGAGGTTAGAAAAGTCAACCCAAACCCTCAACCCAACCCGACCCGAGGGTTTGAGAGGTTTAACCCTAACCCAACCTGTCGAGTTTGATTTGGATTTAGATTGGGTTGGATTCGGGTTGAGCTCAGGTTGAGTTTGATTTTGACTTTTAAAATGTATCATCTAAACAATTAAAATTTTATAAAAGTCAATGTTCTACATGAAAAAAATAAAAAAGATGAAATTAAGGAAAATTTTTATTAAAAATATAGAAATGAAACCGTAGAATTGATAGATTATAGATAAAAATAAATTGAACAATTCAAATTTTATTTCATAATAAATTAAAAAAATTAAAATATAGCTCATAATATTTAAATTTATCATCCTTATTTTAGATTTAGGTTTCCAAACTCTTAATTCAAATCTAATTAAATTAGGTTCTACTTCTGATTGAACTAAAATTATAAAATCTCAACCCAAATGTCAGATGTGAGGCTGGGTCGGATTCAACCGGTCCAAGTTGCACGAGTGAGATGTCTTCTTTATGTGTGGGACCATTGGTGTTTATTGTATAACATCAGTAGTCAAGGAAGTAAGTATCATTAGTGGTGCAACTTGAGTGGACCCGTATAAGTTGGGGTTTTAGCGTATTAATTATCCAAGGCTTGGGTTGAGGATGAGAATTTTTTTTTATGTATGACATGAAATCTGAATAATTCAATTTATATCTATTCTTCTTTATAAAAAAAAGTTATTATTATATCTCATCGTTATTCTTCATTTTCATACTTATTATCTTACCTGTTCAGGTGTTGACTATTGCGAGTTTGAATTGTTTAATGGTACGTGATACAATGTCTTGTTGAGTTGGTCAGACTATATACTGTATTAGTGAAATATATACTAACAATGTATACTTCACTACTGTAATACATGTTTGATTAAAGAAAATTTTTTTTCTTCATAAAATAAAAATATGCACGTGTCTATCTAGGTATATATTACACTTTTTAAATAGTTATGTTTTATTAGGTGAATATATAATTTTAAACAAATCAAAATGATTGGAGACTGGACATTTCATTCTCTATTTGAATTAAACCAAACCCAACCTAAGCTAGAGGAAAAAAATGGAATGGTATGTGTTACTACATAGTACTTACTATCATTAATTTCAATGTCACAATTTTTTTACTTGTTGCATTTGTTTTGTTGAGATAAGTTTTTATCTGCCTTTAGGTTTTATATTTCTCTGAAAAATATTTCTTTGGGTTAGGTTAAAATTCACCACTCAAGTAAAATTATAGTTCCACCCATTACCCAACCCAACCTATTTCATGACATGATGCATAAACTTCTAAAAAAATCAAACATGTGGCAGCTATAAATGGAACCACAAGATAATGCAATTGATTTTATCCCTCAAAAACATAACCAAATACAAATAACAAGAATTACTTGAATCTAAATCCATCAACCATTTTCAATCTGTTCTATAACAGATGGCATATTTGAAACCAAGGTAACAAAGGAGGAAAAAACTGAATGTGAGATGATTGGAAACCTTTTACTTCTCAACTCCAAGAAAACAAACCACCCAACCAATCTTTCCGTCGCTTGATAATGAGACACACAAACAATTGAACCTAACCCACAACCACCCTCTGAAAAGCAATGACTCACCACCCCAAGCAATCTATACCCAACAAATGGTCTCTCTGCTCTGTCTGTTCAAACAAACAGTCCGACACCCACCCACAATATAAATGGCGCTCTCCCCCAACAATTATACATATTATCCCATGCAAACGTAACAAATAGATAACCTAATGGGAAAAAACCCACTAAGCTTAACTAAAGGATAAATTCACAAGGATAAATAATTGATTGAATGGTTCAAATCATTGAAAAATAAAGTGAAGGGGGAAAAAGAAATTAAAGAGACTCTTCACCAACCACCCCAAAATACTTTGAAAATTATAATGCGTTCATATCATAATAACCATTTGATCTGAATGATTTCTCAATACATAATTTAAAGGCTAATCCTCATCGCTGCATTCCCTCCCAGTGGATAAGTCAATGCATCCACTCAATATATATATAGTGTATTTTTCATGGTCACAACAAAATACATCTAAAAATACACCCAAAATTCATATAATAATAAAACATTCCAATGATGTAACATGAACCTATATTGTTCAATTAAACAAGAATGTAGTCTATATTTGTTCAAGTATTAGACTGTTCAACAACCATATCAACCCCATTAGTGGCCATCATCATCACCACGAAACACTTTGGAAAGCGTTTGAAATGGACGGTTCCCAATGATGGACCACCCTCGCAAGGGAACATCATCCATCAAACCTATATGCAAAGACAAAAGCGATTGCATTATAAGGCGGAGGAGGCAATGATCGTCCTCTTCTCCAAACGAAAGCTTCCGAGTCGACTCGGACTGAATTTGTAATCGATTTTTTTTAAGATCTACATTTTTATACAGAATATAAGAAACAAAAACAGCAGATCAGATCACATCAGATCGGACGGTCATTTTTTTTTCATCTTAATATCTATTCATAATTCTTTTTTGCCTTAGAAAAACTTCAACGAAACAGAGACTCATCTCTTTCGAAGCCAGTGAAGTTGAAGATCTTAAAAAAAAAAAAACCTAAAAAAGGCACTCAAACACGTAACAATGGACGGAGAGAAAATAAGGCGAACCTCACGGAATCCGAATCAGAGGCGGAGGATGAAGAGATCCTCACCGTCGAACGAAGGTTCCGCCGGCGGTAGATTGAGATCGAACGGCATCGGAGACCTCCTCGGAGCTGACGTCACGATCTCCCCCTCGTCCACCACCACTGACGACGACGACCCGCAGTCACTCTTACAGTTGTCGGGGAGCACGACCGGCAGCCTCCGCTGCCGTATCGGTGCGGCGGCCGGCCTCGGCCGCTGAACGACTCGACGGTGCTGCTCAGACTGCTCGTCGCTGGTCTCTGCTGGTGACGCTGATGGAACGCCATGAAACCTCCGCCGCCGCCGCCGACTGACGGTGGCTGAGCCGGGGCTTCAGAGGCGGAGATCGGAGGGGGGAAGTTCGTCCGCGCCTTCGGGCCGCGGAGGGACCGCGCGGCGGTGTCGTATGCGCGCGCGGCCTCCTCTGCGGAGTCGAACGTGCCGAGCCAGACGCGCGACTTCTTCCACGGGTCGCGAATCTCCGCCGCGAACCTCCCCCAGGGCCGCTTCCGCACGCCCCTGAACCTCGCCTCCGCCGCCTCCGCCGCCGTCTCCAGACCGATATGCGGCGCCATGGATCCGGTCCCCCCCCCCCCCCACTTCGCCTCCTCCCGCGAACGCGATCGGACGGTCAAAAGCGACTGATATCGAGAGAGAGGGGGAGAGGCTAGGGTTTCTTGAAAACCGTGGCCTTCGCTTTCTGCGCTTCTGATTTGATTTAACAAAAGAAGAATGAATTGAAATGCCTCCCTCTCTCCCCCTCTCTCAGACTGTGTGTGTCCCACAGACCGACTTGATTGCTTGTTTGGTTACTTTTTTTTTTTTTTTTCTCGTTTTGTGTTGGATTTTTAAAAAAAAAATTAATTAATGTTATTCTTATCTAGGGATGAAATGACGGAATTATCCCTGAATAGAGCGGGAATTCGGCCGACATGGTGGATCACGTCCGGTATTTTGACGGTGATTGCGACGGTTGGGAGGCCGTGGGCTTTCAGTATGATCCGTGAATCCTGACCGTCGGATGGGTATTCATTTATTAATAGGGAAAAATTCATAATGCCCCATGAAATCTCTTATTGAAATCCATATAATCCCCTGCCCTTTTCTTAAAATCCACCATATAATTCCCCCAAAACACCTAATAAATCTAAATAACCCCTGAATAAAATTACAAAATTACCGTGATAAATATTTGTCAAATATCTTATTTGGTTAACATATAATATACTAAAAAAACCTTACAATATATTAAAAATGTGAAAAATCATATGAAAATGATGATTTTACCCTCTTTAGATGTATTATAAATCCATATCCAGAGGAATAAATAGTTATTTATAGACGATTTATCACATTTTTAACACATTATAAGATTTTTTGATATATTATGTTCTCTATCAAGATTAATCAAACATAATATTCACAAAATATTAATCATATGTGATCATAAATTTTGTTCAGGTGGTTATTTGGATTTACTAGGTATTTTCAGGGGGTTATATGGATTTTAAGAGAGTGTAAGGGGTTATATGGATTTCAATCACTTTATACGGGGTTATACGGATTTTTCCCTTATTAATATTGTAGTTTTATTTTAAAGAAAATCCACAAAACCCCCAGTAAATTTCTTGAAATCCATATAACATTTCCTAAAATTTAAATCTCATTAAAACATTTTGATTTAAATTTTCCATAGCAAATTGAAGAATATTCTACAACCATTTTGATTGGTTAACTAATGCAGCACGACCATGCATCATTCAATCAATGTTGAAGATCACCTAATAGATGATTATGGATGATTTGCACTTTTTAGTATTTTAGTTTTATTTGTTAGATTTATCATATCTTTTCTGGATAATTTATATATGATATTTTTATTTTTAGTTAATATTCAGATATCATTTAAATATTTTTTTTATTTTTAGTTAATATTTGAATTTGAATGTTGAATTTAAATTCAAATTTGCATAGTTGAAATTTGGTCAAATAAATATGTGATTTTAGAATTTGTTGAGATCCTAATAGATGCATTCAAATTTGCATAATCATAGAAATGATTAAACATAAAATGGTTATAGATGCATTTTCAGAGTCATTAGATTCAAGAACTGTTTGTAAGCGCATTCAATGTACGTTAAAACATATATGTCATACATTTAAACATGTCCATTCTCCCTTTTCCATTTTATATTATATTATTGATAGATGATCTCTCTTTGATTTTTTTTTTTTTTTGATTGGTGCCCATTTGGTTTTATCCCTAACCAGGAGGGATGGTAGCCGACTAACCAAAATCTAGTTCAAAAAAGATAGTGGTCCTATTTGACCATTTTGTAATCCAATATAACGTGAATTAATTACAAAAATGATAGTGGTCCTCTTGCAAGTGATTCTATTCACCGAATTGGTTAATTTTTTGTCACAGTTTCATTACTCATTTTTATTTTTATTTTCATAAAGAAAAATCTTGGACTAGCTTTGAGATGTGTTTTGGCAATGATGCCACGAGTGGGGCTAACTCAGAATAGCAATAAACATAATAAATAAGAATAATATTTAATCATTAAAAAAATTATTGAGTTATTCATATAAGATTTATAAATTAGTCAATTTATTTGAGATTTGTATGAATTGAGTTTTGTTAAAGCATAAACCTTTAAAAAGTTTTATACAAAATTTAACATATTACAACTGAATTAATTTGATTAATTAATAGTTTAGTATAATTCCAATTTTATTTGAATTTAATTCATTTCAAGATAAAAAAAATTTCAAGATTTTATCCACAGTAATGTTACATGCATCCAACCTTATTTTTAATTAATTTTTATATCTAAAATATTATATATTTTTACATTTAGAATATACGTAACCATAATGATCAACATTGGCGGATCAGCTTTAAGGGCTGTTTGGGTGGAGTAATAAGAGGAGAAAAAGTAAGAATAAACATAGAATAGAAAAAAAAAGTGTTTAGGTGAGGGAATAAAGTGATATTTAAATGCCGGTATACAAAGAATAAAGGGATATAGTAATCCCCCTTTACACATGGAATTAGCATGTTCCAACAACAATTATAAGTTGGTCCCACAATTTTTTTTATTTTAAATAATTTGTCATCATCTCTTATACATCAATAAGATCTATATGTCAAATCAACTTGTTACGTCTTATTCACAATTTATTCTTAATCAACCAAACACTTTAACCTTTTTATTACATTTTTTTAACAAAAATAACTGAAAACACAACCAAATTAGAAAATCACTTATTCTATTGATAAAATTAATCATTCATGTAATAGATATAACTCCATAACAGCTTATACCCATATCCAAGCAGATCCAAAAGTATAATAAATTTTATTTATATGTATATATATATATAGCCGATTAATATTATTTACATATATATATGGACATCCTGAGTCCATTACATGCGGTCGTGCGGTCGGTGCGACATCACGATCGATCATGTAACATTTGTTATGAACGGCCCACGACCGCACGACTGCTACTCATCGATCGCATGGCATCCTGAGTCGTTCAACCGAAATTTGTTATGGGAGGTACCACCATAATCTGTATTTCGGTGATCAGTCAAGTCAAAACGCACTTTGTATTTATTCAACAAACTTCTTTTTTTTTTTCGTTCAATCAAAACACGCGGGAAATATTAAAAGAAGATATAACAAGTAGCGTTTTTTAAATAATATTTTATATAAAATTTTTTTTTGTGAATATCAATAAATTCGTGGGACTTGTGGAGGAGACCATGGTGGGCTGTCCCTGGCCGAAATTTTGTGATGATGTGTCCTATTTATTGTGGGATTAGCCGTTGTTTTAGGAACTTCAGATGCGTAGATTAATGCGTAATTCATGGAGGGGAATTAGATTAGTATAACTATTTTAATAAAACAAGTTATCTTTTATTTAATTATATTTTAAATTATTCTCGTTGAATAAATATAATAATAAAGTTGTTACTCATTGATTGAATAGTTTGTAGGATAAATGACAATTAAATGTAAAAGAAGGTTTTTTTTTTTTTTTTTGATGAAAATGGTAGGCATGTCACCTAGATTGTATTATAGAGGATGGTAGAAGACGACTATCATCCCCTCCAATAAATGTGAAAAAGTTAAGTACATTGTTACACACATTCTTTTTCAATCCAATTCAAATCTCATATACGTGTGGACTAGAATTAGGGAATTACTATATGGAAACATGTTTTAAATCATAATTTGATGCATATAATTTTGATTTATGAAAAATAAAATTATAATTGGACATGTAAATCTCTTGTATCAATGTGATGTATATAGAGTGGAGTAATCCAATATCAAAAGTAATCTAGAATATCAATAATTAAATACTATTTTATTTTTTCTATTCGAACGTATACCGGATTACCCCTGCTTTCTAGTCCAACAAAACACCTCATTTTAAGCAATTATATGATGAATATCTTTGGGGCATGGACAATTTCAAAAAAAAAAAAATGTTATCACATACATGACAATCATTTATTGTCTGGCCGTTGACATGAAATCTACCTGGTTTTTAACACAGATGAGCCCAGTGAGTGCACCAGAACTCCAGAAGGTCCTGAACCATTCATGGAGCTCAATTTAAGATGGTGCGGGAAGGATTGAAATATTCTATAATTTCCGATAAATAGATTTTGCATGTGGGTAATCATTTACACTCAACCTAAATTAGTCTGAACATGAAGTTAAGGTGGCATTTGGAAATACATGAAAAATATTAGATTTTGAATAAAATAACTTAAATAAACTCTATTCCTAGAAAATGTGTTTTTTTTGTTTTTTTTTAAAACCAAAAATTTTTTTTTTTTTACAAAATAATTATAAGTAACTTTGTAATATAGTATATTTTATGAAAGTCGTTTCGTAACATATTTGTGCTTTCTATTTCATTAAAAAGCAGGGGCTAAACCACGTTAAAGTTATTAGTTTATCCCAAATGCAACCCCAATCCACATGGGATATGGTCATACTAGGAGGGTGTATCACTTGTCAATCTTTTTTTTCTTTGTTGAGGCAGGATTGAAAAATCTACATATGAGATTTCCAGATCTTCATGCGGGGTTGCTTTAGTAGTGCCATGTCAACCCATCAATTTATAATCCAGTGTTTTAATATGTTGAATTCCATATTTTGTTCAACCATGATGTGAACCTATAAGAAGAAGAAAAAAGAGAGAGGCTGGCTTTTAGTTTGGATGCTTTATTGGACGCCGTCAGTAGGATTGCAACAAGCATAACTTCTTGTATATAAAATATCTCAACATCCAAACAGCTCAGCTCATACTTCCACACCGATTAGGAATTGAATAACATATTCGCGTGTTTGAGTCGTTCACGCTAACGTATTCTCCTATTCAAGCAGCCAAACAGCCCTCGTGGTATGCTAGCTCTATCTGGGCCTAGCTAGAAAAATAATGCGGGCTGCTCTTATTTCAGCCCATGTTTATTTTATTTCCAGGATATGTCCAGCGCCCAGACTGACCCAGTGCAGGCTTGTCTACAGTCTCCAATCCACACTATTTTTTAAAATCATTTCAATCATACTCTTTTATTAATAAGAAGTTATATTGTGCTATCTTAATTTATTTTTATTATGAGCATTGTTATATTTATTCTTTTTTATAATCTCATATGTAGTCTCATTATGGATCTCATGAATCTCCTTCGCTCACTATGACAAGGTATATATATACCTCTTTAAAAAAAAATTTAAATTTTTTTAAATGATATTATTCAATTTATTGAAATATATATTTCACATTCTGTAAAAGTATATACCTTATTATATGAGATATTTCATTTTAAAAAATAAAAATATCGGCGGAGCGCGTTTTGGAGGGTTAAATGAACTAAATGTATAGTCCAATGAAATTTGTTTAACAATGTCTTTTGAGTGTTAATAGACTCAGTCTGTTTCGTAGCCCCATATACTAAACACATTATATACTATGCTATCTTACTGTATGAGCTCTTTCACATTATAAGGGGCTGCAAGTTTTTCATTTTTTTTTAAAAAAATAACTAATATATATATGTGTATATTTCAATTCGTTCACATTTTGAATTACTAGTATAAATATCCATTTATTGATGCACAAAATGGAAAAAAAGGGATCGATACTATGACCATCACAGCAAAGCATTAATCGTCAAATTCACACACAAAAAACTCTTCCTATAATTTATTTATTTATTTATTCTATTATTTATACTCCATCTGTGATCCTACACCAGCCAAATCCAAAGAGAGTCACAGATATATATATGGAAACCTCTCGCACTTCCATGTCGATCAATAGGAGTTCTTCATCACAAATCAACCAATACTGCAAGGAACGAAAAAATAAAAAAAATAAAAGAAGTCAGTGAAAGAAAAATATTCAATTTAATGTGCCAAACTATATATTTATTATGAAGGTGAATATAACCTATGTGAATGACAAATTCCATTATTTTGGTATGTGAAAAAATCATCCATATTATTGTTTCTCACCAATCAATAGCAACTTTTTCCCTTTCTTTTTCCTGTTCATAAAAAATAGGTGGGTTTTTTTCCCGCAAAAAATCCACATGAAAATAATTTATGTGATACCAGTCCAATCATTTTTAATTGAAAATAAATATTTAAAATAAGAGATGTTCCTCTTCTCCGAAAGGTCTTTTTAATAAGAGAATATTTGAACATGAAAAAATTAATTAAAAATTTTAAATAAAATATTGTGGTTGTTTATCCAACCACAAAAATGTGTAAAAATATATCATAATTGTAAGAAATTATTCTTATTTACTAATGGTGTTATATATAATTTCAACCATCACTTATTCCATTCAATGTCGAATCTTGAGTGTAGCCATGCATGCTACACAGAAACTAAAATCAAACTCATAATACTACACACACTTTGCCATGCAAATGCAAAAAAAAGTAATTCACGAGTAGAACCTGACCTGGTGCAGTCGACGTCGGGGCTGATGGGGATGTCGAGGCTGAGCTTGCAGAGCGGCGGGAGCTTGCGGGCCTTCTCGGGATCGACCCCGAAAGACGGGCCGGTCTGCTTCAGGCACTCGCACAGGGACCGCCGATCCTGGACCGTCGTCGCCATCCCCTCCAGCGATTGCGCGCCCTGGCAGCACTCCGCCGTGGGGGCCGACGGCCCGCCTGTGGTGATGAGGAATGGGCCGCACGGGGTCAGGGCGGTGACCGCGTCGCCGCACGAGAAGGCGGCGGAGACGGGTTTTATTGTGGTGGTGGTGGTGGAGGCCCATATCAGGGCCATGAGCAAGCCCATGGCCCACCATGCATGGTTGTTGTTGTTGTTGTTCATCTCTCTCACTTTGTTTTTAGGGTTTTGTGTGGAGGGAGGGAGGGAGAGGGAGGGTGTGTTTATATAGGAAAGGAGGTCATTGTTTTGGTTGGAGGTTCTTAAATGTGGAGGTCTCATGAGTTGGTGTTTTTTTAATTATTATTGTAGTTTTATGGTTTGGGAGAGGGGATTCACAACCTCTATAGTGGGAGAATAATATTATGTGATTGGTAATGTTTATATGAATCTTGTTGTGAAAAAAATGCAATTCTCACTCACTTTTTTAAGTTTTAGCTTTAGATCTTGATACATGTTAATGTAACTAATGAACTGAAATTAAACTTAAAGCATGCATGTTAAATATATAATAGATGTGACTGAGTCAATTCCCCCTAAATCTCATTCAAATTTAATTGACTCTAATTGTTTTGAATTTAAGTGTTAATATCACCATCTTGGCTTTTATTTAATTTGTTTTGAAGTAGCTTCAATTATATATTACCAATCCAGTTAATTATCAGACATGCAGGATTAGATTTTATGAGGACTTCAGCACCACAGACACTAATATATTGGAACTAGATTTCATTATGTGGATTTAATTTTGAAAGTTCATTTTAATGTGGTAGTAGGAGTTGTTGGTAATTGATTGATACACCATAACACCACCACCAACCATGCAAGGCCTTTGAACTTCCCACTATATGAGTCATAAAATAGGAGCTTGAAGTGGCATTCATTAAAAACCTTAGGGCCTCTCTGGTAACATGGGATTTTATTTCATCTATCTATTTATGTAGGGAAGGAGACTAATTATGCATTACGATTTATGGATGGAGATTGTCAGAAATGAATTGTAAAACATAAAAGAATGATAATGATTCTTTCAAAAATAGGCATCATGCAGCTCTATTCATGAAGTCAGAAATGAATTGTAAAACATAAAAAGAATGATAATGATGGTCAAAGAGTTGGCTTGCTTGTTAAACCAGCTTGAAAGACACTGTTATTTTTCAGTTCTTATTCCGGGTGATTTTTATATTATCATGAATATAAAGCTCAACTATTAGTATCAGAAAGGACTCGACTGCATAGCCCCAGTATGAAGAGTGGGGGTATGTCTATCTTATATTCTTATTGTAATTCTGAAAAATTAATGTCAAAAGTCTCTTTTCTTGTTCATCTTAAATAAATTGAAAATAAGTTACAGAGAAGAAATGTAAGAGTATACTATGAAAGACTAGTGTTGTTATATAGTTTTTTTCAACTACAATTCTAGTCTTATATACATTGATAAAAAATCATATAGGAGCATATACTCAAATTAACGAGGCATATGATATATGCATCGATATAAATTTTTTTCCATTTTTAATAAACACATCTATACAATTCATTCGAACATATACTTTATTTTTTTATATAGACGTGATTATGTGTGGCGAACGGCGGGTGCGGCAACGATCACGGGCCGTCGATCACGGGTCCATCGCATCGGACGGTCGGGTGCGATTCACGTCGACCGTTGGATGCGATGGACCCGCGATCGGACGGCCCACGTCGCGGCCGCACCTGCCGTTCACCGCACCTAATCGCGAGCGTGTATATATATATATATATACCGATTACCTGTGGCGAACGGCAGGTGCGGCATCGATCGTGGGCCGTCGATCACGGGTCCATCGCATCGGACGGTCGGGTGCGATAAAAACACGTCGTACCGTTGGATGCGATGGACCCGCGATCGAAAATGGCCCACGTCGCCGCCGCACCCGCCGTTCGCCGCACGTAATCGCCCCTATATATATATATATATATATATATATATATATATGGATATATAATGTGGGCGTTGTTACACCCAGACTAACATGGATAAGAGTAGCATCAATCCTATACCTTAGGCGCAGAAGTGGCCTATTATTTTTTGGGCGTTGTTACACCCAGATCCATTTTCAGCCCCATATCCAGTCCTATACGCGTCGATAGATTTCTATCGACGCGTATGCTCACGTTAACAAGATTTTTTTTTGCATTTTCTATAAATACATCCATGTAATTCATTGGAGTATATGTTTCATTTTTAATAAAAGCGTGTACCTCATTAAATAAGGTATAACTATATTTAAAAAATTCAAAACACATGTGAACTGGAATTGAGGTTGAAAATATAGCTGAATGTAACATTATCCTTATTTTTTAGTCCTTTCAATTGGGCCATCCATGCTTTACTGCTGGGTCAAGCAGAGGCCCATTGTTAGCCCAAAATATTGCTCTCCATTGAGGAAATAAAGACAATTTATACTTTATATATTATTTCTGCTAGCCATTAAATATATATATAATATTAATGAAATGCATAATTTTGTAAGAAATATTGAATGAATGCATTTTTATTTTTATTTTTTTAGTAGAATTATATAATGACAAGATAAAATACATTGTGATAGATTGTTTCATACTTTCATACACAGGTGAAATAACATTTGCAAGAACGATGGACAAAATTATCTTAAATAACACCGCGACTCTAATAAACCTCTTCTTCAATTTTAGTAATGCTCTACCAAGTGGTATTGTAAATTTGTAATATTTTTATGACAAGAATTCCAAACATTTTCTTTTATTATAGACTGAATTCATCCACAAACCATGTGTATTGGATAAATCCGGTTAGTAATAATATATATGATGAGTTATGAGCTGCTTTTTTTCTTTTTCTTTGGGTTCGTTTGGTTACATGATTTGGTCGGATTCTGCTTTTTGAAAAGTTTAAATCTCAAAATGAGTCAAACGGGACGGATTCCTGCGGAATCAAAAGCTGGATTCATTTTAATTTTTCTCTCGAAATTTGTGTTTTAAAAAGTTTAAAAACTGCGATTTTTTATCGGAATCAATTTTTTGAATTGAAAAATAACTTTCTCTACCAAACATTAAACTTCTCTCAAATATTGATTCCCGAATTTAAAAAAAAAACATCCTAAAAATGTCAAGGTCTAAAATCATTTTTAAAAACAGCTTTATTCCACAAACAACTTTTCAATCTGTGTTTCCAAATGAACCCTTTGTTTTTGTTGAAAGCCCTCTAGGCCAAAGTTGTGAGCTTTTTGTTGGGTGTCCTCACACTAAACACAACTAAAATGCATTTTCGGTTTACACGATCTTGAATATCATTCGAATCTCAATAATGCTAAACAAAATTTAAAGTTATTTAATCCATCCATTCACTTATAATTTATAAATGAAAAAAAGACAATAATAATAAAAATGAATTGTTTTAGAAGCTCTAAATGAAGATTGACATTTGTCTGCATTAATAATAATAAATGTGAATAAAAAAGAATTACTAGATTTTATGGTCGTAGAATCTAGAATAGTTTATCCTCAAAATATTTTAGGCCCGGTTTGTATATGTGTGTATGTTTATCGGTACAATTCTGCGTTTGAAAAAGCTAAAGATTCTCAAATGCGAATTCAAACACAATTTACAGTTTTTAGCTTTTCCAATAATTATTTTACATTTTAGGCTAAAAAAATATAGCCAATAAAAAACTCATAAAACAACGATTTTCAAAAGCTAAGTTTAAAATAAGGATTTTAAAAAATCTCAACATTTTAATCCTTACATCCAAACACACATTTTTAACAAACCAAGCTTTTCAAGTGTAATACCTCACCATTTTCACATAATATATACTGTAAATAAGGATGATAAAAGAAAAAAATATTTGACATATGAATGTCTCTTATTTATATAAAAAAAATTGATAAGAAATGATTTAATATACGAGCTTCATTTTGTATTAGTAGAATATATTAACCCTCCGTTTGGTAAGCAGAATAGAAGAGTATAAGGGTAGTATAAGGGTGGTATAAGAATGAATAAAGAAAATAGTTGTTTGTTTGTATGTTATAACTTGGTATTATTAAGTCAGTTTAAACGAGTATAGGAGAGTATAACAATTCTAAGTAATCACTATGATAAGTTATATTCACTTTATCTATTCTCATATGAGCCCACATATCAAATCAACTTTTTACACCTTATAATAAATCACCTATCAACACCTCTTATACATTAAAGAGGGCTGATTACATGCGGCGAACGGCGGGTGCGGCAGCGATTTTTTTATACTTTATTTATATTTTATTTTTTATCGGACCAAACAACTCGAACATTTATTCTTACGTTTTTCAATGAGAATAAAAAAAACATAACAAATTAAAATATTTTATCGGACGGTCATGTGCGATTCACGTCGATCGTTGGATGCGATGGACCCGGAATGCGATCGGACAGCCCATGTCGCGGCCGCACCCGCCGCACGCCGCACGTAATCGCCCCCGATAATATATATACCCAACTATTTCATAATTATTCTTCCAGCCAATCGGAGGTTAAAAATCTTTCAAACTATTTTTACTTGGTGTGTGTACCCCTATCCATACAAGAATTGTTTGGATGCACGAATAAGGTTCCACCTATCCGTGCAAATAAAAAATAAAAAAAATGAAATGCACACGTGTACCATTGTCATTGGCTGGCACACGTCATCCTCTGTTTCTCCTGCAAATAAAACACAGTGAATCGCGAGCTTCTATTGCGAGCTGTCTCTTCACACACATACACAGAGAAAGAGAGAGAGAGGGAGAGAGAGGTTTATATAGGACAAATGTGGGGATCTCGATTTCTAAGTCTCATCGTCTTCGCCTTCATTGTGTCGCGCGCGTCTGCTCTGTACGGGGCTTCCTCTCCGGTCCTCCAATTGAACCCCAACAACTTCAAATCCAAGGTGGGATCTTTTTTGTTTCCCTTTGTTTCGAACTCAATTGTCTTCTTTTGCGAAATTTTAGTGTCTTTGGTGTTTTTTTTATTGCCTATTAAAAAAGAGGTTTTTTTTTTTTCATGGAATGTACAAAAATTGGGATTTTGAAGAGATGGGTTGCATTTTTATAGGATCTCCTAATCTGGGTTTCGTTTTTACTTTTATAGAGCGTACACAAATTTGACGAGATGGGTCGCATTTCCTAAGAGCTCTCTCTCTCTCGTACTGATTTTCTGATATGATTAAAAATTTGTCATCGTAAATGAACTATATCTTTGCATTTGATTGGAATGATTCTCAAAACTATTTGAGAGATAGAGCTCCTTTTCATTGAAGTTATATTTTGTGGTGATGTTTTGATGTAGGTCTTTTAGTATTAATGGGATTGAGGCTATCTTTTTGATAGTTTGAGGGTTTGGTGTTCGTGATGAGCAGGTTTTGAATTCCAATGGGGTTGTATTGGTTGAGTTCTTCGCGCCTTGGTGCGGCCATTGCCAAGCCCTGACGCCGATATGGGAGAAGGCAGCAACTGTTTTGAAGGGAGTAGCCACGGTGGCAGCTCTTGATGCAGACGCCCACAAATCACTCGCTCAGGTTTATCATTTGATTGATAAAAGCATATAGCAATGTTTCTTGATTTCGTGGTTGTTGGGCTTTTTGTTTCAACTGTTTGGTCTCAAGGTGATCAAAGTGTGTTTTAGCATGCTACATTGGTACAGTAAGAGAAAACTTTTCATGTATGATTCAATCTTACTTCCAGTTAATGAGAAGCATATCAGTTATATGCTCTTTCTTGATCTTTCAATATCGATTAATAGCTTTTAAACTCCTTTTTTGAATGGGAAAATGAAATATTTTAGGATTACCCCATAGAAAGTATAGACTTCTGAGGCACATAGAATGATTTCCTATTGACTATGGCCTTGTGAAAAGGATTTGTTTCCATGCATGATCTTCTTTATATGGTATGTTCTTGCTAATGGAAACTTCATTATATACTAGAATTGAGATTGAAGATTTTAAATTTATATGAATGTCACGCTGCATGCATCATCATCTTTTGAGGCAAATCATTGGAGCTGTTATTGAATTTTTAATTATTTTAGAAGTGGGATTGAACAAGTAACTACTATAACTTGACATATCATCCACCCAATTGGAAACCTAATGGAAATTTCATATCGGGCATTTGGCCATCAGGTAGAGATTGTAGTACTATTCTTCTATTGTATGCTTTATGGTGGTGGGATGATGGAGATGCAGGGTGATGGTCCTGTAGTTATGATCTGTGACATCAATTCCAATGAAGGTGAAAGGATTCATTGGACTGGTGATCATTTTCCTTTAAAATAAGGGAAGAGAAGGTTTGTAATTTGATTGTTTTTACTATCTCAATGTGATAGGGGCAATGTCAATGTTTTCATGGTTCATGGATAGTTGATTATAGTTTAGACTGTAATGCTGTTTGCAACGGTGCCAATGGTAGAGTCTGTATTCACATTGGCGATCTTAATATGTTATTGATGAAGTAATGTCCATTTTTAGTGAAGTGTTGTTATTGAACAATGAACATAATGTTGATGTTATTAATTGACTGTGAGATAGTGATAGTTGTTTCCCCCAATTAATGTTTTTGATGTTAAATTTAGAGTTTTTTTCCCATAGAAAAATAAAAAGAAGGCAGAGTCCTTTCACTGCTAAATGCAAATCGCAACTACTTTGTTCTCTGTTTCCACTATTCCTTCCAAAGCGATGCTATGCTATTATCTTATAAGTTGTAGATCTTCACCCATTTTACTAAAAACTTTGAGTGGCACAGCTACTACTCTTTCCTAAGCAGATACCTGATGGCTTTAGTTCATATGAGAAATCTGTGTTAGTTACTCTTTTATTCTGGATTATCTTATATCTTGTATTTGTAATGGGATTTCATGCGTAGGTGGTCAGACCACAAAGATCAAATATTTTCTATCACCATAAATATTTTTTCTTTTCTTTTTTTCTTCTGTTTTATCTTATATTTTGTGTGTGCGTAGGCTTTCATGCATAGGTTGTCAGATCATGAGTATAAATTGTTTTTGGTCACCATGAGTAACTATTGATTTTTTTATGAAGATATTAGAGGTGATATGATTAGAGTGCTACTCTCTCAATAATGATTATTTCTGTTTTCATTTTTCAATGTTTAACTGTTTGCCTTATGGTATATTGTTTTCTTACAGTTGTAAAAAGTTGAGCTTCTCTATCCTGGATAAACTTGATTAAAAACGTGTTTTGCTCTTTCTAAATGTGTTATGTGTGGGATTATCTAGGAGTATGGAATCCAGGGCTTCCCAACAATAAAGTTGTTTGCACCTGGTAAGCCTCCAGTCGATTATCAAGGACAAAGAGATGTTAAACCGATTGCAGAATTTGCTGTCAAACAGGTTTGTAGACACAATTGATTGAAATTTACTGATTTAGCCATCATAGATAATTGGTATCAGTAGTTCTTTTATAAATTATTTGACTATTTTATTGATATTGTGGCCAATGATAACTGTTTTTCCCAATTCTAATTTTATTTAATTTATCTACTATCTTTTGGTGGATAATGTTTTGGATATTTTGAGATAAATCTCTTAAAGAAGTTTTCTTTTTTTACATATTCTCATGTATATCTATTCTAGAATGCACAAAGACTATGAGAAATATACGTTCTTCATGTTTTATGATTTTTTTATAATGTTTTTCTATCTTGATAGCTGGTGTGTGTGTGTGTGCAGAGAGAGAGACCATAATATATTATTTTGTCCATATTAATATTCCTGGGACTCCTTGTTTCGTTGATAATTCTGTTCTATGATTCTATCTATATGATGAAGACGACGTGAAGCTGTAGAGAATGATGACAAGGCATTATTTTTTAATAAGTGTACATTCCTAAATAATACGAGATAAGTATGGTAAAAATTCGGAGAGAATTAATTTGTCTTTTAGATGTATTCGGATCATGAGTATGAGAGCATATGCAAAAAAGAACATATGCAGAAACTTCTATATTGAGTGCAAAGATGGTGATGACAATTTGTGATAATTTTGTATTATCATTGACATCCAAACCAAAGGATACCTGGATCTTGAAGATACTAAAACTCCTGGTTTGGTGAACAAAAGTTAGCGCGATAGGTAAAAGATATGTCCAATTGCGGGATCTTTCTCAGTTCTGAGCATCCAGATAAGTTTGGAATAATCTGTGACTGAGTCAGGCCTTAGTTTTCTCTAAGATTCTTCGGCAGATTTCTTTTGGTTAGAAACGTCTTAAAAACAGTTAGATAAAAACTAAAAACTTAGTTTGAACCTGTACTGACCATATTGTGATATAAACCTATCTCAACACCTGTAATTTTATTGCCAAAATAGTGAGAAGCACATACACAGAGGGGAATTAAGTACTTAGCAGAAAATTCTGCTTTCTTTGTTGATGATGCTCATCATGGGAGACAAGTTTAATTCACATGGTCTTGTATACAGCAGGGTGCTGGGAAGGGAGAAACTGGATACAATCATAAATTTTAGCTTTTTTTTAAGCACAAAATGGGCACTCTCAGTACTCAAATCCAAAATTTGTCTTGGTAGCCTGACAGTGAGCACTTTACTACTATTAGTCAGCACTTGCTTGCCTAGCACATACATGTACATATACTCACACATCAAGCACGTGTAGCTCATCCAATGGTTTGTGGTTGGCTTTATGAGTTCCACTCTGTCATTAATTTATGATACGAGTCATTCTGGTTCCTTTAGTAAGTTTGTCATCTCTCGCATAGTCGCATCCTTTCCAGTTTCCTCCATTCTTCTCAATTTCACCCTTCTCTCTTCCCAGTGCCAAGGATTATATTTTTCTGTATTTACTCCATAACCCATATTGACATATGGTTTCATGTTTCCCATTATTGTAGGAAGACAAGTTTGTTTGTAAGTGAGCAAATGGTAGGTTCTTAATTGTCATAATTATTTTAAATTTGAACCTTAGCAGCACCATTGTTTAATGTCAAAAGATAAAAACTAAGAATGCAGGAATTATGGCCTATGAATGTGCTTCTTTCTGTGTGTGCTTTTTGGGTTTTTTTTTCTCCCAAAGATAATGCTATGGTGTGCCACACTAACACCAGGCTTATTTGTCTGTATAATTTATTATTCATTCACAAGTTCTCATCAATGAGTAATCAAACATTTCCCCTTTTTCTAATAGCTCATCTCGAGACAATTCATTTACTATGTGGTCGATCTGCAACAATTATTTTGACAATTGACTATTATATCTTCTTTTAATGCTCTTTGCCGATTTGTATAGTAGAGAGGATCAGAGGAGTGTTTTCATGTACATTAAAAAATGCCAGTATTTTTTGCACAATTTTATACTGTTCTTCCACTTTTTAGTTGAAAGATCAAATTTGTTTGAAATTTCACGGTTGCTGCTTTTTTAAAATTTGAAATGCCTTTGTCTACAGATCAAGGCTCTTTTGAAGGAGCGTTTGGATGGGAAGAACACAGGAGGCTCTGGTGAAAAATCTAGTGAAAAGTCTGAAAAGACTGCATCAGTTGAGCTAAATTCTCGAAATTTCGATGAACTGGTTATCAAAAGTAAAGATCTTTGGATCGTGGAGTTCTTTGCACCATGGTAAGCTATTTAAATTTGATGATCATTTAAATTCTATTTCATAACTAGTTATTGAAACTTTTATTATGCAAAATGTATATTTTGTTTGTGCCCATCATACCTTGTCTCCAAATTATTTATCAATTCATCTGTCTTTACTATTGCCTAGATTGTTCTTTTTTTCCTTGTCAACTTTTTTATTTTGTACCACACTGGACATTAATGTAAAACAAATTGTCCTATTCAAGATGAGTGCTTGGTGTTCCTCTTCCAACGGATGCCAAAGCTTTTCAAGTTAACATTGATCCATCAAATTATTATTCAGGTGTGGGCACTGTAAAAAACTGGCACCTGAGTGGAAGAAAGCTGCAAATAGCTTGAAGGAGAAGGTGAAATTGGGGCATGTTGATTGTGATGCTGAGAAGGTATTTTCAATCAGAAGTACACATGATACATCATAATTTTACCAAGTTTTCTTATATCAAGTGTTGTCCTAGTATCTGTACCTGAGCAGTGAATGAATCACACAAGGCCCAGTGCGGGCAGTTGCACCTACTGATTTTTTCAAAACCAGTTTATATGGCTTGTTTTGGTATGCTTATGTGGTTTATTTTGTATAAAATAGTTATATTGGGATATAGGAGAATTGGATGATTTTCTGTTTGGTTGATATTCATGTCAATTTCTATACTTTAATTTGTGTTTATTTTATTAGTTTTTTTTCTCTATCACTTTTTTGTTTAGTTAGAACTGCAAATGAGATTCATTAATTTTTTATAGTTTTTTAATATTTTATAAAGAATAGTTAACCTTTTTCTGTTGTTGTTTTTTATGTACCTTTTAGTACCAGACTTTTGACATTTTTTGCATTTAGTGAAAATAACTCTTTATATTAAAAAAAATATATTATTATTATTATTATAGTATTAGTATATTTTGTATTATTATTATTTTGGTTGAAAAAAAATCATATTATTGTTGATTAGAGAAAAAAAAATGTAAAATTAGAATTTGTCCCCACTAGTGCAAATTTTTGGCTCTGTCACTGTACCTTAGAGTTCAGCTTTGTTGCATCCTTCTTTATCATATGATATCTAACAATATATAGGACATCAGTCTCTTATGAGCAGGTTCAATGTGCAAGGATTTCCTACTATCCTGGTATTTGGTGCTGACAAGGACAGCCCATTCCCTTATGAGGGGGCAAGAAGTGCCCCGGCAATCGAAGCATTTGCACTCCAGCAGCTGGAGACGAACACGGCACCCCCTGAAGTGACAGAATTGACTGGCCCAGTAAGCATGTCCTTGATGTTGATCCTTATGATTTTTTTCTAAGTACAGAATCATTTCTTTGAATAATGGATACAAAATTACTGCAAATTTTTCATTCAGGATGTGATGGAAGAGAAATGTGCTTCGGCTGCCATTTGTTTTGTTGCTTTTCTCCCTGACATTTTGGATTCAAAGGCAGAGGGAAGGAATAAGTACATTGAGATTCTGTTATCTGTTGCAGAGAAATTTAAGAAAAGCCCTTACAGGCAAGTCTGAATTGTCATTAATTTTTTCAACTAATATTATAGATACTTCATCTATAGACTGACCTTCTCTTGTATGTTGCTTTGATACACACTTTATATAATTTTTGAAGAACTTTTCTTTCATCAGTCAATAATGAATAAAATATCTTCAGCAACCATACATTATTGGGTTTGAGAAACCGATTTGCAATTTTTTCCTGCCACTCTCAGGGATTGGCCTATTTAGTTTTTAATCATCATCATCATCTTGGTTGTTCTATTTACCCATATATGTGTCTAAAGCAAAATTTCATCATTAGTCATGTCAACTTGATCCACTCTTCATTTAATGCACAAGCTAATTAGTCCCGCATATTAAAAACTAATATTTGAAAATATTTTGCAGCTATGTTTGGACAGCTGCAGGTAAGCAACCTGATCTCGAGAAGCAAGTTGGTGTTGGCGGTTATGGTTACCCTGCTCTTGTGGCACTAAATGTTAAGAAAGGCGCTTACGCACCACTTCGCAGCGCATTCGAGTTCGACCAAGTTGTGTAAGTCACAAATTAATCTTTATCTGCCATAACATCATTAGATCTTTTTTGGTGCTTAAAGAAATCAACTTCATATCACACTGAATAATTTCATCTGCCATGAATCTAGTTTATTGTAGAGAACGTCCACGTATCAGTTATGAACTAATCATCTGGTGTCCCTGTTATGAATTAAGTAATACTGTCAATAAAAAATCAAGAGATATTGGATTTGGTCTGGATGGCTGTCACATCACATTAAATTTGGTCTGTCTGAATTTTATGGAAATGTAGCCCATTTATAATACTGTCTATGTATGAGCTGAAACCTTGTCTGCAGGGTACTGATTTCATCTGCCATGAATCTAGTTTATTGTGGAGAACGTCTACGTATCAGTTATGAACTAATCATCTTGTGTATGTTATGAATTAAGTAACACTGTCAATAAAAGATCAAGAGCCATTGGATTTGGTCTGGATGGCTGTCACATCACATTAAATTTGGTCTGTTTGAATTGTATGGAAATATAGCCCATTTATAATACTATTTATGTATGAGCTGAAAACCTTGTCTGCAGGGTACTCATTGGGTCAGTTTTCAGTTGATTGGAGTTGGACCCCTTGTTACCCAATGCTCTAAATTATTGATTTAACTCGTGTATTAAACTAGTAATTTTTTTGTTGAAAGCTTCATTCCCGTTTATATCGCATCTTAATTAATCAATACATGCTTTGATCGATAATTCACAAGTTAAATGAATCAAATGCATATGTATTTTATATGTGTAGTATACAAAACCAAAACTGACAAGAAAATTACACTCGACAACACAAAACCCTTATCATCTCTCATTCTCCTCAAAATCCATCATCTTCAATCAACTGTTTTGAATTTTAATTTTTTAACTATGTTTTGGTTTATTTAATTAGAGGAGTTGTGTCACTTCATGTTACATCAGTGGGGGATCACATGAATTTGATCTTAAGATTTTGTTAATTTTGCATATCAACATTAATTTTCCTGAACTTTATTGACACTGAGTTTTTTGCTCTTGCCAAATTATTCCCAATCCGATACAAGTACTGGACCTATACATTACACTTTTACATCCATACAAATCACCATATCCCTGATTGGTGTTGATGCACTTCCACATCTATCTAGAAATATTTGTTTGAAGGAGAGTTTGACATGCATATTATATATTTCAGGGAGTTTGTGAAGGAAGCCGGTAGAGGCGGAAAGGGGAATCTGCCTCTGGAAAATAAGCCTGAGATTGTGCAGACTGAACCGTGGGATGGTAAGGATGGAGAAATTTTGGAGGAAGATGAGTTCTCTCTCGAAGAACTCATGGGAGACGATGCTGCACCTCCGAAAGACGAGTTGTAAGCTTGGGCAATGTCCTGATAATCATAACCATTAATAGGGTAATTATCGTTACGTCATAGATTTATCGCGGTGTCACAATATGTGAGTACAATTCAAGGCGAGATTTAGACGTCCTCAATGAGAATGCCCAAGGTAGCTGAAAATCTCTAAATTGTGTTGTTCTTAACAGTTTTGTAGTACAAGAATGATGAGGTTCTGATATTTGATCTCCTCGTGGAATTGTTGTTGGTTAGAATAATGTTAGGGTTGTCACCTCCCATGCACTTTATATACTTTAATTAAATAAAATATTTGCCTGACTACAATATAAATTCCAATCGATGTAACATTAACACATGAAGGCTGATGTAGTATCATCATGTGTTATTCAGTTGTGTCCTTTTAAAATCTTAAATGAACATTAAAAACTTTCATGTCCAGATATTTTTTTCTCATGTACTTTATAATTTTAAATCTTCAAACTTCCAACAAACATGCATCTTCAAGTCCCCATGTACCTTTTGTTTTTTAAAACACATCTCCACTTCATTTAATTAAACTTTAACAAATGTTTTGAGTCATCACCTCACACATACCAAATGCCCCTTATGTGCCATTTCTGCAACTATTGAACTCAACCAACAGTCCAACACCAATGTCATTTTAAAAGAGTAAAAAAAACAAAAATAAAGGTGGGAAAAGTTGGTATGGATCCAGGACACACTAGAACTTCTGACTAAGCGTTTGAAGTAACCATCAAAGCAAATCTTTTTTCATTTATTCAAAAGTAAAAATTGAAAGCTAAGTTCATCACATATCATGACATATTTTTTTGTTGATGACCAAGGAATAAATGGCAGATTGTATGAAGTCCCCCCCTATTTGAATTATTTATACAGTTTTGTATGGAAATAAACAAATAAATTTACGTCTCTCCAGACATAAACATCAGAGTTCTCTATTATAATACAACTATTACAGTTTATTCACACTAAACAAATATGTTATTTTCATGATATAAATTTGTTCTTCCGTTGTCCACCTTTCTGATAGTAAAACAAACATGGGCTAATATCATAACAGACACTCTTGGTCAAAACATTGAACATTTCTTGAAAAATCTCTTCCACTCTGCCTGTCAATGATTCGAAAAACATTTGTATTCTTAAATTATTATAGTAGAATATCGGAATGTCGTGCAGTTACATATATCAATGTATCCATTCTAAAACATTTTAGAATTAGACATATATTGTAAATTATATATGTTTGCGTTATGATTGATCATAATCTTGAAAATTAAATAGCTACTATATATATTCTCTATGATATTTGTATTAGTTTCAAATATGAAAATATCTAAATTTGAATATTAATATATGTATCCCAATAAGTTAAGATAACATAAAGATATTAATACATTCATTGGCATGCTTGTTCCCATACCAATATCACTTCCTCAACTGATCTCATCACCCATTCAAAAATGAAATTCAGAACTACAACACTACTAAAGGTTTTTAAAAGGGGTGGGAAAGGTTGGTACAGGACACCTGGAACATCTTTAGTGTTAAAAAAAATAACCGTTTTTAGTCATAACCAAAACTAAAAGAAAAATAGATAAATAAAATTGGAAAGCTAAAGCTAATAAGGGTACATGTGGATGGTGGAGACCATGGAGAACAGCTTATATTTAGTCCTCTAGTTAGACTTTTTTTCCTCCACAGATTGTAATACGTGGCACCATGGATACACCATCCATGTGAGTGCATACATCACATATTGTTTTTCTAAGGTCTATATTTATTTTTAAAACCATGGTGAATGATTGATTCTTTTTATTATTATTATTCGATTGATGATCTGTGGGGCAGTTGTGCAAAGTTGAGTGCTCAGTTGGATGATTTAAACTTTTTTACATGTAAACATTTTATATGCTTTTATAATATGATACATCATTGATTAGGATATATGTACATATGTACATAATGCATGTCCTTAAATTGAATAATGTATATATTTTCAAAATCAAAAATCCAAATAACCCCTTGTAAACTACTTGAAATCCATATAACCCCCTGACTTTTCCAAAAGTCCATATAACCCCCTCAAAACACCTATGTAAATCCAAATAGCCCCCTGAGTTAAATTTTCGTTAACAGATTATGATTATTATGCAAAGATTCTATTTTGTTGATCTTGATTGAAAATACAGTATACCAAAATCCTCTATAATAGGATAAAAATACAAAAAATCATCTGTAAATAATAATTTTACTCTTCCGAATAGGGTGTTATAATATATCCGAAGAGATAAATTTGTCATATGCAGAAAATTTTTGGTATTTTTAACAAATTCTAAGGGTTTTTGAAATACTGTATTTTCAATCAGGGTAAAAAAAATAGAATATTCATATAACATTTTTCATAAGCCAATTGAAGTTTAACTCATAGAGTTATTTGGATTTCAAAGATGTTTTCTGGGGGTTTATATGGATTTTAGGAAAAATTAAAAGAGTTATATAGATTTCAAAGATCGAGTTTACTGGGGGGTTATTTGGATTTATCTCTTTCAAAAATTAAAATATATAAAAACTGCACATGATGTTTGTTGCATGCAGGACTGAGAGTGACCGACTTCCATAGGCCTAGATGATAGATATAAGAATAATGGTTATTTGGACTTGGGTGATTTTTGTCTGTACAAGTGTCTTTTGCTTACTCAATTAATCAGGAATTATGGAGCAAAATATGTGGGTGTTGTAATGTTGTGTGAGAAAAAAAAATTGCATACATTAAATAGATAATTTTTAATTTCTGTATTGTTTAAAAGATAGAGAAGATGACAATAAAATTACTAAAACGTTTTTTAGCATCACATGTTATATTTAAAATCATAACATATTTGTGTTAATAATGTAATTGATTAATTTGGCTAAATTTAACCTTTACAAATAAATTTAACTTTAAAGTATATATTTTTAGTATATTTTCTAAAAAGAATTGTATTTTGTTATGATTCATTTACATTACGTAATGAAATATTACTCCATAATGTTAATGATTTATAATAATATCTAACAAATTTTTCACTTATAAACAATCAAATCAAATAGTTAATTGTGATCCATTCCATATACTCTGCATGACTCATTAACATAACAGCTGTTTAAGCTAAATAATACAAAGGATCCAAAAGCTTTCAAAGTGTTTAATAAAACCCCAATCAATTGAACATAGACCATAAATTTGATTGAGAGACCACAGAAGTCCTGGACCATCCGATCGAAAAGCTCCATAAAATGGGTGACCCATATTGATCCATGGTTGTACCTCATAAAAAACATTCCATCTTCATAGATAAATAAAAAATTTGTCGTGCCCTAGAAGTAAAAGTACTTATTAATTCACATCCGGGTGGAGTTAATAACCATAGACACATATATTCCATTTAAAAAAACACAATAGATGATGTTTAAATTGACGGTGAGAGGAAAAGACAAATAGAAAGCAGGATAGAAAAAAAAGAAAAAAAAAAAAAAACAGACATAACCGAGCGAGAATCCTCAAGACACGGTAGTAAAGGGTTTTAGGATGTCTGAATTTTAGGATGTCTGAATTGTCGTGGCATCTCTTACTTCCATTAAAATTGTGAGTTAGACCATAAAGAGCATCTTCAAAATAAAATAAATAAATAAAATACACGCAATCTCTATTGCAACTCCCCCATTGCAATTTATTTCATTTTTTTTTTTAAAAAAAAATTCATACACTCACCATTTAAAGTAAATATTATTATATAAAATGAAGTATATATTGAGATATAGTAATGCATTTTTTTTCATGGTGACAAAATGAAAAAATATTTTGGGTCTTACATTATGATAGAACCCCATGTACTATAATAGTGCAGTACAGTATATACTATGTAATTATAGCATACAATGCTACAAAACGGACTGCATATATCAAAGCTTTTAAAATAAAATAAGATGAGGAATGCTTTCGGTTTTTACCGTGTATTTTTTGTACAATAATGCGTACATATGTAACTTCATGTAAATGGAACGTTTTGTTTTAGTGACCTATGTCCATTCATTTTTATAAAAAAAATATAAAATTACATGTTTTGTTTAACAACTCACACATGAATAAATGTTGTTGTTAGACACAACTCATTTACAATCCAAATGTTCTCTCGTATATCTCAATCCCTTTTATCATCGTGTTAGATGAGATATATAATTTTATTTTTTATGTAAATGGTTTCATACAATTAATTTTTTTTAGTAAAAGATATATTTTGTTAAATGAGGAGTATGCTATAAAAAAAAAATCAAAATATCTAGTCTTTTTCTATATAAAAAAAAATCTTTTATTGGGCTGGAGATGTTCTGGGCTAGTATCACTGTTTTATCAATTAAATTAAATTCTTAAAATGAGAGCTTGGATTTAAAATAAATTTGGGAGTGGGTTGCAAAGTGATTGATGCAAAAACAGGTCACCTCATCCACCTCATCAGCCCCTTCAACATATTTGCTGCCAGAAGAGACTCACTGCCTGTCTGTCCCTTTGTACGTGTGAATCAAATCAGACAGGGAAGAAATTATTAGAAAAAAAAATCATCACTAAAATTGTTGGAATCAATTATAGGTCAACAACACAACACCTATATAAAGTGCAGATCCTCTCAGAAAGTGTGTTCATGAAACACAGTCAGCGAAGAGAGAACCTCCCCCCCAAATCTACCTTTCCTCATCTGGGGGTCTGCTGTTTTTCCTCTCTTTTACATGACAAAAATCAGAACCCTCATCAAAAACAGAGATTTCTAGAGAACCCATTGAAGGAATTCGATTGAAGATTCATCAGAGACCAGAAAAGATCCTACCTTTCTTTCTCTACATTCCCCCAACAATCAAGTTTTTCTCATCCGAGTCTTCTTTGTTCCTTCTTTTACATGACAAAAGCCAAAACCCATATCAGAAACAGAGATTTATAGAGATACCATTTGAAGGATTTCGATTGAAGATTCATCAGAGGACCAACAAATATCCCATCTTTCTTTCTCTACACCCCCCCAAAACATCCGGGTCTGCTTTTATTTTTCCTTCCTTTTACATGACAAAAACCAAAATCCAGGAAAAAAAACAGAGAATTTGAGACATCAGAGACCAAAAGATCCCACCTTTCGGACAACCTTGTCTCATCTGGGTTTGCTTTAATTAACAGAAACAGAGAGGCTTCGAGTGGACCCATCTGAAGATTTCCATCAATGGAGGGAGACAACGGAGAATCGCTTATAAGAATCACCACCAACAACAAGAAGTTCGAGAGATGCTCCTCCTACGCCGGCGACGAGCTGCGGAGCTTCCGAACCTGCCTTCGGTGGATGTGCGTGGACGCCCAGAACCACCTCGTGAGTTCTTTGATTTCGTGGTCCGTGTTCGTCCTCCTGTCCGTGGTCGTCCCCGCCGTGTCCCACTTCGTTCTCTCCTACAACGTGCGGCGGAGGTCCTTCGATTCGGTGGTCCAGCTCTCCCTCTCCGCCGTCTCCGCCCTCTCCTTCGTCACCCTCTCCGGCTTCGTGAGGCGGTACGGGCTTCGGAAGGTGTTGTTCATCGACAAGCTTTGTGGAGAAAGCGACATGGTTCGGGATTGCTACATACAGCAACTCCAAGTGAGTGTTTGAAATCCTTTCAAAGTTGCCTCCTTTTTATCAACTGTGCTTCTTCTCTGTTTGATTTCTTGATTTGCTTCGGTTATGTTATATTTTCAAAATCACTGAATTTGTGACATTGGGTATGCTATCGGATGATCTTTTATTTCTTCTTTGTTATTTGGGCACTGATCCTTAGAGAATATATTATTTTTTATGAATAACATGCTTCTTTACATATGAAATTAAAGCATTTTATGTGATTGTATTGATTGAGGCTCATATACTGTGGAATTGTTTTATTTTTTGTAGCCTACAATAGTACAATTAAATTGTATGAAAATGCATATTATCACTATGGTCTCATTGTATGGGTAGATGGAGGAGATTATTGATATTGTCACTTTCATGGGACATTGAGTCTGAATTATGTGCATAGTGGAGGCCGGTGGATCCCATTTTATGATTATCAACTTGAATGTTTGATATATACTTGAAAAATGGTTGTAGACCCTTTCTTTTGGATTAGAAGGAATACTTGAATAGTATGATTTTGATTCAAAACATAAACGAATAGCTTATTCAGATCAAGTTTTGGATGATTGGATCGGAGGAATTTGAGGTCATTGAAGAGTTCAGAAATTGCAGTTTTTATAAATGTTTTTGAAACTTCAGTCATCTGTATCTTGGTAGAAAGGTAAAATACATAAGGCCAATTTGAAACCTCATTTGTGAATAATTAGGGTTGGAATTTTAGCGGTCGTGTACGATCTAACTCGAACGAGTAAATTTCTAAACCGTTTCAGGTTGGGTTTGAGTTAAGGATCGGATTAGATGGGGCAACCAGGATGTGATGTGCTAAGTGATAAATTTAAAATGTTTAGGTCAAGTTTGAATCACTTCAATCGTTCAATGTGTTTTTACCCCAAAATCGATCACAATTTCATAGTTTACTGGGATTAGTTAACTATCCAAGAAGTTTCCGTTTGGTTACATTTTGCTTGTTCTATTAATATCATTTTTATCATAGTTATCGGGTTTTATTCAAGCTAAATACACCGTTATTTTCTCACCCAAATAGGGGTTAAATAAGACTGTCAACGGATCATATACGTCAACATCTATATTTCATCATAAACCATTCATATACATATATTAATTTTTGAATTCAGGTATCTTCGAATATGGATCGATCATTGATATTTTTTAAATAACTGTTATGTCTAGATATTAGATATTAATTTGGGTGATCAAGTAATATATTAAAGAGATGTGAAATGAAAACTAAAATCAAAATTTTAGGATCTATTATTCTCTCTTCTAAATATCATACGTAGAAAATACAATGTTAATTTAAAATATCATAATTACGACATATGTTGGATTTGAGTTTTTTTGAGATAATTGACAGGCTTAGCTAACACTCACCATGTATCCACCCATGCAGAGATCATTCAAGCTGCTGCTCTGCTTTGTGGTCCCCTGCTTCTTCACAGAGTGCGCGTACAAGGTCTACTGGTACTGCTCGGGCGCGAGGCGCATACCCTTCCTGGGCAACCCCTACGCGAGTGACGCGGTGGCGTGCCTCCTCGAGCTGTGGTCGTGGCTCTACCGCGCCTCGACGTTCTTCCTCGTGTGCATCCTCTTCCGCCTCATCTGCCACCTCCAGATACTCCGCCTCCAGGACTTCGCGTGCGTCTTCCAGGTCGAGTCCGACGTCGCGCTTGTGCTCAAGGAACACCTCAGGATCCGCCGCCAGCTCCGCGTCATCAGCCACCGGTTCAGGGCGTTCATCATCAGCTGCCTCACCACCGTGACTGCCAGCCTCTTCGCCAGCCTCTTGGTCACCACCCGATCCCATGCCGTGGTGAACCTCTTCACCGCCGGGGAGTTGGCGGTAAGAGTTTTGGTCATTCCGGCAGTCATCATATATATAGGGCGCTTGTGGAAAATTTTCATATATGTTTGTATTGGTGGGTATAGTTGGATGACGCTAGTTCACAAAAATGTATTGATGAGATTTTCATCAATAGATTTTACATATGTTCATCCATACACGTATTAGTGGGTCCCATTAATACGAATTGATATGAAAATTTTCCCATCTTGTACATTCATCTTTTAAATGAAATTAAGCACATTTTTCCATTGTCTGATCTTACACGCACGCAAATTTGACAGCTTTGCTCGATTGTGCTCGTGACGGGGATGTTGGTGTGCCTGCGAAGCGCGGCGAAGATCACGCACAAGGCGCAAGCCATCACCAGCCTGGCTGCGAAGTGGCACATCTGCGCCACCATCGACTCGTTCGACGCAGACACCGAGACCCCCCACGCCTGCACTAACCGTGTTTTCCCCCTTCATGTTGATTCCGACGAGGAGGAAGTCCCCGACGATGACGACATGGGCGACACGCAGGTGGTCGCGCCACACCTGAACACCATCTCCTTCCAGAAGAGGCAGGCCCTCGGTGAGTTTTTGCTGACTTGTGCTCGATGGCATGGCTTTCATTTGTGAACAAAATTGAATGTACTGATGTGATATTGCAGTGACATATTTGGAGAACAATCGGGCAGGGATCACGGTGTTCGGGTTCATGGTGGACCGGGCGTGGCTGCATACGATTTTTGGCGTTGAATTGAGTCTGGTTCTGTGGCTGCTCGGGAAGACTGTTGGGATCTCATGAGGTGTGTGTGAGAAATTGGTGCAACATTTCTTTATTTGTTTACTAGTTAGTTATATATAGTTGTACATATTTCATTGCAACTATTGCAGTGAAGTTATGTGTAACATGGCTGTTATGGGTTGGTTGGTTTATTTTTATTATATCATATTTTCTTTATTCCCTTTTCATTCTTCTCGGCATTTTTTAATTTTTGTGTAAAATGAAACTTGATATATAATGATATCTTAAAATATGATGATATTTAAAAAAGTACGCCGAAACAAACAGGAATAATAAGGATGATAATGACCAGTTATGTTATAATTCATACTGATCAACTAATATAAGAAATCCGGAAAAAATTGGTAAGACTCCCTAAAAAAAAAGTAGTTAAATCCTTAGTCCCTACAAAATAGGTGTGATTAACTGATTTAGTCTCCAAATTAAACTGTTTTAATAAACATATTCTAATAAGTATCTACGAAATATGAAAAATACGATTTAGTCTTTTTGATAACAAAAATGTTATTGACTTTTCTTGAAAATTCTCTTGTTTTCATATACTCTCCTATGGTAAAAAAAAATATAGAGAGAAAATTGATATAACTCCCTAGAAACTTATCAAAATTGAAAAATGTTGTAATATCAGTAAATCTCTTTAAAGTCAACTACAAATCCGGTTAGTGTATTACAATAATTTATCAAGTAAATTTAAAAGAGTATTACAGTAATGTATCATGTATGGTTAAAGTTAACTACATATCTGATTAGTTTCAGTTACTGTAGAGATCAAAATAAATATTATTTAACAAGATAGGGATCCAAGGGGGTTTACCGATTATATGGGGAGCTATATTGATTTTTCAAAAATAAAGAGAGAGCATTCTGATAACTTTAAATGTATAGTTAGGGTTAGCCATGTATCTCGTTAGTTAGGGTAACGGCAAGAATTAAAACAATATTTTACTAATAACAAAGACGTGACTATTTGTTAATTTTCATATACTAAAACCGATTTAACTAACTTCCAAGTCATGTCGATTTTTCCCAAGAAATTCATAGAAGATTAATATTTATTAATCAAACTCCTACTAGATTAGGATTTGGCATGGTAAGGTTGTTATCATCTGCATTAGTTAATGACACATAAAGCACATCTAAAGACATTGGGATTGCGCACTTGCGGGTTTTGTCGGGGGTCCTTGGGCGGGGATGGAATAAGAACTCTCTTCTATTCCTCCCCCGCCTCCCCTTTGGTTTTTACAATTTTTTGCGCTCTCTTTTACTTGTTTTATTCTCCCCCTTATGTTATCAAATTTCGGATCTTTGCTACTTCGATATAAATATATTGGATTAACAATTGACTATCATTTTTTCAAAAACAAATCTGAAGACATTGCGCGTGGTTTCAAGATAGTTTTTTAGCACCTGACCCATAAATTTAGGCTTTTGCTCTCAGGTAGGGAGAGTCCTTACCCAAAAATAAATAAAATAAAAATAAAATATGAAAAACAAAATAGAAACATATCATTTTGAAATCTTATTAGAGTGACTTATTAATTGAGCCCCATTTGACATTGGTTGAAGATTCTTTTTACTAAAGGAACATGTTACGCTTTAGTCCTGCTTTAGTCCTTCAAAGCGCAATTTGTACATTTTTAATAAATTTTCAAAATCATATATATTATCTAATGAGATGTGTATTTTTTATATATATAAAAGATGAATGATGTCATTTATAGAAAACATAAAAAATTCTAATGAGATATATACTGAATGGAGGGGGTTAACAAGGGATACAGAGTTGCATTTGAGATTGTAAATTAATCTTGTTATATAAACCAGCTTTATCTTAGCTGGCGTTTGGTGTACTCTAAACTTTTTTTTAAAAAATACCAAGTTTACCGTTAAGTAATTTGCGCAATAACATAAAAAGAGGAGGGGTTAATGGTGCACATACTTTTTACTAGTACTTTATGTAATGATATACTTCCTTTATACGAATGCATGAAAAAGATGGATATAAATCTTAATTCATCTCTTCAACGAATCAATTAAACTGGATATAAAATAATAACAAAAATATACCTAATAACTTTGTTACCAAATGATATTTAGAATATCATTTCAGCTCTCTACTATGATTATTAATCACTGCCAAAGTTGTCTGACTGAATATCCCAGAAATATTGAAGGAATACAGGATCCATGAACAAATGGAATACATCCCCAACTGAGAGAACTTGTAGGATAATTAAACCCCCCGGGTGACAGTTATTCAGCCCTGATAGCTATATCAGGATAGACAACAATATGTGCAGAATAAACAAATTTTTGCTTGATTAATTTTTTCTGTTGTTCTCATTGACAAACGTAAAATGCAGAATCCAAAGAAACCCATTTGAAGTCTCAAAACAAAACCCTGTTTATCATTAAAAAGAAAAGACCCATTTTCCCCAAAACCCTAAAAACCCAAGATCCCTAACAACTCAAACTCGATCAAATATCAAGTTTCCAATGAAGAACCCATCTTTCAGGTGGCCGAACCACCCACCCAAAATATAGAAGGAATACATAATTGATAGCTATACCGGGATAGTTAATAATCCGTGTAGAATAAACAAATATTTGTTTGATTATTTTTTCTGTTGTTTAATAAATGTAAAATACATAATCCCAAAAAACCCATTTGAAGCCTCAGAACAAAACCCTGTTTATCATTAAAAAGAAAAAAAACCCATCTTTCCCAAAACCCTAAACCCAAATCCCTAACAACTCAAACTCGTCAAATATCAAGTTTCCAATCAAGAACCCATCTTTCAGGTGGCCGAACCACCCACCCAAAACCTCATCCATTGAAGCATCCACACTCCACACAATAACATCTTCACTTACTTCAAAAGACACGAAAGTAAGCAAAAATGGTGATTGAAATCATTGATTCCTTACTTGCCTCTAGGAGATCCCCTTGTTCCACACGCGCTTCTCCTCCTCACCTCGCCGATCTCCACCGCCCAAAGATCGTGCGCGTTGTTGTATGTGCGACCGTCAGAATCAAACGCACCTTCCGACGGAGCGACGGAGGAGGAGAGGAGGGAGTTCGAGCCGGTCATGGGGATGCAATTGAGGGGTGGATGACAGGTGTAGGGTGGAGATCAAATCTCCCTTTTAATTTCAGTGGTTGAGATTGAATTTGATAAATGACAACAATCAATGGTTGTCCTTCATTGTTATTTATTGGGTACAACAGATGAATTAACCAGATTTAATCTGGCTAATGATTGAGTCGTATAAAAGGATGTTGGAGAAATTTTTTATAATGACAATTAATGGTATTTTTTATAATGACAATTAATAGTATTTTTATTCACTTGCATAAATAAGCTCTGTGATAAACAATTCTGACATTTCTTTATAATTATTTTAAGACATTATCCTAACTTATCCAAACATACCTATCGGAGTTTATTTTGTCAAAATAAACAGTCTTTTGGAGCTATTCTCATGTATTCTTCTCTATTCTCGACTTATTTCCCACGCCGGGGGGGGGGGGGGGGGGAATTAGAAATTTTCACAAATAACCAGACAGTAAAGATTCATCATAAATTCTTTTGGTATGCATTCCAAAATTTGACTAAAATTAAATGCTTACCATATCATATATAAGTCGAAGTGTATAAGCCGATGATGAAACGAAATTGCATATTCGCATCCAAGATAGTTCTCCAATTCTGCATGCCTTGGCATGGGTTGAACACTTGAACTAGAAAACATTATTCATGGAACCACTAAGCAACTCCCATGAAGGATGGATTTCATGCGCCTGTCATGTCCCCAAAGACTTCCCATGCAAACCCTGATGAGTTTCAAACCCCCATCTATCTTTGACCATCCCATACATTTTCTAAGCTCGTGAGGAGGCAACCGCATCAATGAGGTATCAATCAATGCCTCTTATAAACATTCAGATAAAGATCACACTTTGATCTACGCGTTAGCACTTTCTATTCTCAATAAACACTCCCTTCTCAAAGGTGAATCTGTAAATATTGCTTTGATGAAGTTTTTTACCTGGCAACCAAACAATGTCAGAAGGATCATTTCTAAGATGTTGAACTCAAAAATATAACATCAACTGAGTCCAAATTGTAACCTGAAGAAGGCCTTGTGCAACAACAGGTAGAAATTAATATGGTAGTAATAGTAGATTAAGAATCATCTCAATGACCAAAAAAAAAGAGGAAGGGCAGCACAAAAGGGAAACATCACTTTCAGTAAGTGATTTAAAGAATACTTAAGACCCATTTGGAACCAATTTTCAAAGGGATCTTGATTTTGCAAAATAAATTTTTAAATAAAAACAGTTACAAACGAGTATTTTTGAAGTTCAGCTTTTGGTTTCATTTTGGTTTTGTATTATAAGTCCACAAAACAGCTTTTATGAAAAGTTGTTGAGAATAGTTTTTCCAGAATAGATTATTTGCAAGCTGTTTTTACAAAAATTGGTTCCAAGCAGGGCATTAGTTATCCATATAGAACACTTATTAAAAAAAGAAAATTGGGTAAAAAAAACCTTTCAGAGTTTTTATGGAACAGAATGGAACACATGCTTTCCAGATGATAATAGACATACACAAAGTACTTTAAAGGAGTTGCTAAGAGGTGTATCATCAACTGCTTCTAAGCTGTCCCAATTATTATAGTCTATTACCAAAAATATGCAATTGCAGATTTTATTATAAAGATGCTCATGACACAAAACATACCTCAGAATATGTAAAGCCACAAGTAACAAGTTCTCGACTTTCCCAGGCTAA